>OY977944.1:8187500-8729846 GCA_963854355.1 Epinotia brunnichana
GTATTTATTTATCTATAGGTATATATAGCTATCCACGCCGTGGCTGATGGTGATGGCGATCCTAGCTAACTGCGGGCGTGATCCCTGATATGGCTTGCGAAGCTGAACTTCTGACCGCCTCCGTGCAGAGTGTCAACTAAGGCCCGGAGACATTGTAGTCCAGAACCCCACCATCGACACTCCATCGCCGAAGGACATTAGTCTCGGTGTCCAGTTAAACTTTGCTAGGATCATCTGCGCGTGATTATTATTATTATTATATTATTGCCGTGTGGTGCCGGCGGACTAGAATGTCATCACCCCGTATCTCCCCGTGGGTGTCGTAAATAAGAAGCGACTAAGGGGTTCTTCTTCTTTATAGGTATAAGTATGGTTTTCGTCGTCTAGTGCCCATAGCTGCTATGCTTAGTTTGTGACTAGGTCGATTTGTGTAAGATTGTCCGCTATCCCTATATTCGCCGGCACTTTACGCTCGTAGCGCTAGCCATAGTGCGTAGCAGAGGCTCTAGTATAAGTTTTATCGATACAATACGTTTTCTAACGCGTTTGCGTTTAGTTTCAATTTTTAGGTAACTATTAGGAACTACGCATTGCCATACAAATTGAAACTAAACGCAAATGTGTTCGAAAACGTATATCTCCACTTATAATAAATCTCTAAATTAAAAAAAGAATCAGCCAGTTTGAAACTAAGCTTTGCGCGGTTCGAATGTTCTCAGCATCCCATGAACGGAAAAATATGAAACATTTTATATAGGTACATTATTATTCTAGCTGCAACTTAGGATAGTTTTTATCCGACTGTGACAGTTAATTAATTTTCCGAAATATACGACTTCATTTAATTTTTCATTTATTTTTATTGAAATCAAACGCTGCTCCAACTGTCAGCTATAAGAACCGTCAAATTTTCGTCAAAATGGCGGAATTGCTTTGCCTTTCACTTATTAATAATTTAAATCCCGTCTACGATAGACCTTTACGAGACAAATGCTAAAATATAAACCATAAAAAAATATTCGATTCTGATATGAGAACTTATATGCGCAAATGTCGTTTTATGTCGTAATTTCAATAAATGAAATCAACAAATTTGAACAATATAATTAACACGAATTTTTAAATTTTTTTTAATTTTGAAATTTTGAAAGTTTTTTTTGAATGACAATGGCACGCGCTCGGCACATTCAGCCAAAGTACCTGCGGCGCTACCACGAAAACCGATACTCAATGTTCATATATTTGCATCCCTGTCACTCGAGTATGGTTAGTGCGATAGAGATACCCGAATATTTTCGAATTCCGAAGTTCGTGGTTATAGCTCAGGAATCGAAAATATGGTAAATAATCATAATGTATTTTCTCGAAAAAGAATTTAAAATAAATATAGTCAAATGGAGAAAAAAACAAAGCAAGAGGTTATATAGGTAATGATTAAGTTATAAGAGTCCAAAGTTTTAAGAGGGGGTATGTTCTGTCCCTTTTCCGCAAAACGCACCTTCATATGAAACGATTGTTTTTTACTATGACGCTCGAGTATATTGACGTCACAGTCCCTCATCGTTTTCTCACTCTAACAAGCGACATTAAAACGGATGTAGCTTCATAATTTTTTGAGATATTTGAATGGGAGTTTCATTATCTTCTATCTATTTATACATAATAAATGCCTATGTCCTGACTGACTTATTCACTCAATCACTCACTCACTCACTCATCAACGCACAGCCGAAACTACTAATCTTAGAGAGTTGATTTTTGCACAGTATGTTGCTTTTATAACGTGGGCTAGGGATAAAAAGGGATTTTTGAAAATTCTACCCCTAAGGGGGTAAAATGGGGGTGCAAAGTTTGTATGGGAGAACCTTTTTTTTTTGAGCTATAAACTTAAACTTTGTAGAAAAATTAGTTATTAGAATACAAATGAAACACTTTCAGCGTTTTGGAAAATTCCACCCCTACGGGGGTAAAATAGGGGTGCAAGGTTTGTATGGGGGAAACATTTTTTTTTTAAATAGAGACTTAAAACTTTGTAGAAAGATCAGTCATTAGAATAAAAATAAAGAATTTTCAGGGTTTTAGAAAATTCTACCCCTAAAGGGGTAAAATAGAGTGCAAAGTTTGTATGGGAAAAACTACTTTTTTTTAAATAGAGACTTAAAACTTTGTAGAGAAATTATTCATTAGAATACAAATAAAGTACCTAGATTCAGTGTTTTAAAAAAATCTACCCCTAAGGGGATAAAATAGGGGTGCAAATTTTGTATGGGGGAAACAATATTTTTTTTAAATAGAGACTTAAAACTTTGTAGAAAGATTAGTCATCAGAATACAAATTAAGTACTTTCAGCGTTTTAGAAAATTCTACCCCTAAAAATAGGGGGCTAAAATAGGGGTGCAAAGTTTGTATGTGGGAAACTATTTTTTTAGCTAGAGTCCTAAAACTTTGTAGAAAGATTATTTAAATACAAAGAAAGTACTTTCAGCGTTTTGGAAAATTTCACCCCTAAGGGGGTAAAATAGGGTGCAAAGTTTGTATGGGAAAAACATATTTTTTTTTAATAGAGACTTAAAATTTTGACGAAAAATTACTTATTAGAACATGAAAAATACTACATTCGGCGTTTTACAAAAATCATTCCCTAAGGGGGTTAAAAAAGGGTGCAAGGTTTGTATGGGGAACACTTTTTCTGAGCTAGACACTTAAAACTTTGTAGAAAGATTACTTATTAAAATACAAAAAAAAGACTTTCAGCGTTTTGAAAAAATCTATCCCTAAGGGGGATAAAAAGGAGTGCAAAGTTTTTATCAGGGAAAGTTTATGTTTTTGAGTTAGAGACTTGAAACTTTGTAGAAAGATTACTTATTAAAATACAAAAAAAGAACACAAATCGTTTTAGAAAATTCCACCCCTAATAGGGTTAAAAAGGAGAGCAAGCTTTGCATGGGCAACACTTTTTTTTGAGTTAGACTTAAAACTTTGCAAAAAGATTACTTATTAGAATACTAAAAAAGAACTTTCAGCGTTTTAGAAAACTCCATCCCTAAGGGGATCCTTAAGATCCTTAAGAAGGGTAGCCAGTGTTGTGTGGGAAAAACTTTTTTTTTACTAGACTTAAAACTATTCAAAATGTTACTTATTAAAATTAATAATAAAGTACTTTCAGAGTTTTAGAAAATTCCACCCCTAAGGGGGTTAAGAAAGCTTTGTATGGGCAACACTTTTTTTGAGCTAGAGACTTAAAAGTTTACGAAAAAAGTTCTTTCAGCGATTAGAAAAATTCAACCTCTAAGGGGGTTTAAAAGGGGGTTCAAATTTTAAATGGCGAGCAATAAAATTTTAAAGTGTGAGAAAGAGATTTTTAACTTCGGTCTTATTCTGTACGTTAAAAAACTACAAAACTGATTTCAGAGTTTTTCCAAATTCATCCCCTAAGAGTGTTAAAATTGGTTCAAAGTTTGAGTATTTCAAGGCATTTTTAAAGTATGAGATTTTTAACTTTGGTTTTAGACTGTTTGTTCACAAACTAGAAAATGAACATCAACTTTTTTTTAATTATCCCCTAAAAGAGGGTTCAAATTTTGTATTGAGAGAAATCATTTTCTAAGACGATAAAAAGTTCTACGCGGACGAAGTCGCGGGCAACAGCTAGTGTATCAATAAAACTTATACTAGAGCTACAGCTTAACACTTTCGCCGCCTAGTGGGCGCCTACGACGTAGGCACTTTCCGCTACAGCGGGAAAACCACCGAATCTTCTACGAGCGAAGTGAAATGTACATAGCGAAAAGCACCCGTAGTGCTATAATGAAAGTGCGTGATTAGCACTGAATGGGTTACAACATCTTTAATTAGTTTTTCACATACCTGTATGTCCAAGTCCAATTAAAAAATCCGTCATAGACACGTTTACACACTGGATACTTATCAGCGGAGTCATTGGCAGCAAAAACATACACTTGATTCATACCTCTTACACTTGGTACATCTACTTCCTTATTTATCAAATCACCAACATTAAAAACAATTGCATCAAAGTATCTAACATCACCGAACAAAGTTCTGTTTCTAGTAAAATAACAATTGATTTTGCTACACTTCTTTTTAATGAAGTGTTTTTGGCCTTCGTGCCTAACTCCTGGTAAATCTGTCCAAATAAGAATATGCTTCATATCGGCTAAGTGCCTCTCAAACTTTATGATTTTTGTGTAGTTTAATTGCTCGTTGATGCAATGCGTAGTTATTATAATGCATATAGCATGAACAAAAAATTTCCAATATCTGAACGAGGATCGCACCATTTTGTTGACTCGTATTTTTTTATTGTTTTTTTAACGTTTTTATAATAAAGCAGAGACAGCTTTCAATAAAATGAACCGTAATAAAAATTTCTTTTGTTAACGGCGTGCGGTTGGTTTGAAATAAGAATTCGAAGTGGCGTGCGGTGATCGGCATTTGTTTATCAGTGAGTACTGCAGTGTTTATTGATGAAAAATTCTTAGTGATCTTGGTACTGCGTCAATGCTGAGTTTGTATGGTTAAGTTTCCAAGCGTTTCCAGTTTATTAGAGCGACATTAGAGCACATCATACGAATTAAGTATGTAACTGTAGTTTAAGTTTCCTTTATTTTTTATCCGACTGCCAGACTTTTTTTACTTAAACTGTACCAAACTTTATAATTTTATAACAATTTGCAACTCACTGCTTCTAACTTGAAATATGATCACAATCTTAATTTATTGTGTTTCATAAATCGTAACAAAATGAAAAAATGACATTTTATTTGACTTGTCACAATATTTTCCGCTTTTTCAAAATTACTTCTCATTGTTAACACGGCGCTTGTATTGTGTCCATGATGTGGGTCTACTCCGGACAGACCGGGACAAAATCGCACGGGTTTTTTGAAAGGACAACCGATTACTGCTGTTACGGAAATCACTTTGATGGACGCTTTAGAAAAGTAATTTTTTGTTGCGAATGTGACATACGAATGCGAGGGTGGAATCAAAAAGTGGGAGATAGATGGTTTAGGAAAATGTGTTTACGTGAATATTTCAATATTACTTTTCGAATAAAATATACTTGTTTTTTTAGGTATTCTGTTTTTTTTTATGTTTTTTTACCATACGGGTCTTCGCGACCAATTATATTTACCTCGACGTTTCAGGATCATAGAAGATCGTTCAAGGAGGAGGTAAATTTCGAACATTCTTTGTCCGAAGAAATAGGAACGTAACCCCATCAAAACCCGTGTGTTTGATGCAACAATTCTCTCCATTAAATCCTCTCATAAATATGCATCGAAACCTTAATTCGCCGCCATAATGCCATGGGACATATTTATGAGTAGGTAATACAGTCGCCATCAGATATATCAGAGCGACCAAAGTGCTCACAAATATCTGAACACGTCTCTATTGTCGAGGCATTAGACGTATGCACTCATAGAACTTGTATGCACCCATAGAACTTGTATGCACCCATAATTTTGCACTTGACTGTAGGGTAGACTTACAAAATTAGATAACTATATATAAGTAAATTAGTTACTTAGATAATAGTGATAAAAGGGTTATTCTGAAACCTCATTAGCACCGTAGTGCCAGCTACGGGCGGCAGGCGCGACGATCTGAAATGCAAACCGCGAGCCAAAGAATCTCATTAGAGCGACGCGACCCCCTTTCCTAAGCGACGGCTGTATTCTGGAGACTGAGACATCACTATTGTTAAAAAAAAATTCTTGGCAGTGCATGAACATATAGTAATTGACGCGTTCCAGATTATTTGAATTGGATTATCTGGTGGTTCACCCCGAACGCGATGTATCCACTCTTAGAACCGCCTATATTTCAGCAAGCGCTTGACCGATTTGGCTCATGTTCCAACTTAAAAATAAAATTGTCTCATTGATTCGCCTACCATACGATGTTTTCATCAACGATACCCGAGTTAACGTTGGACAAAACTCGCTTCGCTCGCTCGTTTAAAAAACGATTGATATCATAAATTATGTCATTAATAAAACAAAAATTATATAAAGATGTAAAAAAAGCTGATGTTTAAGGAACGAGGGCTTCATCTCTGGAGATTCAGCTATATGAGATTTCCTGTGAATCTCATATAGCCCCGTGCTACCCACCCGCTGGGTAGCAGCGTGTACCCTCGGTACGGGCGGGGAGATTCCCTGTGATTGCGGTAAGCGGTAAGGTGTCATCATCATATCAGCCGAAAGACGTCCACTGCTGGACATAGGCTTCCCCCAAAGAGTGCCAAAATGACCGGTCCTGCGCCACCCGCATCCAGCGGACTCCCGTGACCTTTACCAGGTCATCAGTCCACCTTGTGGGGTAAGGTGTACGAAGGGGAAAACGGGCGAAACATCTCCACGAGCGTGAAGAAGATGGATGTTAGGAACCCGGCGGTAGCGGAACATACGTGCGATACTGGCGCGTCCCATTTCATTCGATTCGACAAGGCGTGATTGCTGTTACGGGATTTTTTTATGTACCACGCAAGACTCGTGAGGCGATTGAAATTGGGCGCCGCCCAAATTTTTATCGGGATTTCATTTCATTTCATTTATTCCTTTATAAAACGTAGTTTTACAAGTCAATTTATAGATGTTAAATAACATTATACATAATATATTATATTAATGGCTGGATGTTACCGCCAGCATGGAAACCTATTATAATAATAATAAAATAATAAAAATACTTTATTTCAGACCTAATGATCCATAGTGTGTTAGTAACATGTGACTTAATACTAAATTAGGTTAGTAACAGCAAGTATAAAAATATTCTTAAATAATAAATTGGGCAACGCCCTTAATCTGTCCAATCCAGTAAGATAGGATTGGACAGTCAAACCTCCACGATATTGCCTTTAGAATGCTGTTGGCGCTTGCTCTCACCCTGGCTAATAGTGATGCTATCTTTTTGCGCATGATCGCCTGAAACCCGTCTACACGGGCTTCGGCGAACATGCCCGAGGCACTACACCCCCTCGGCAGCCCCAGTAGCATTCTAAATGCATTATTGTATTGCACGCGCAGGGCGCTATAGGCTCGCTTTGTATACCTAACCCACAGGCTGCTCGAGTAAAAATATTGTGTATACGCTTTAAAAAGCGTTACCTTTACTTATACCTGCTTGAAGTGGACAGTGTGTTGTGACAATCCCGTGGACACAGTGAGTACAGTGTTCGTATCGTCTCTCGGAGGAGGCGATCTCCTCCCGCAGCCTCACACAACAACTTTAGCGCAAGACTGCTCCCCTCCCCCAGCTCTGTCGGCGCGTGCGTCACGGACCGCGCGGCGCTTTGAGCGGGCGCGGGCTGTGATTCAAGCGACACTGCCGCGAAAACACTCATCCTGAAGAAGAGCTCCCAAAGATTTGGAAACATGTCGCCCGTTGTCACATTTAATACGTGATTTTAATTAACCATTTAATTATTAGTCAACATATCTCAGGAAAGGTGAAATTCGATTGTTCTAGTTTCCATATTATTTATCTTTTTAACCGACTTCAAAAAAGGAGGAGGTTCTCAATTCGTCTGTATTTTGTATATTACGCGATATCTCGGTAATTTACTTATGAACCGATTTGAAATTTTTTTTCTTTGTTCGAAAGCATATACTTCCAGATTGGTCCCGTTGTCACCAAAATCCAGTTCTGATGATATGGGATCCTGGAGAAATCGAGGGAACTCTTCAAATTTTATAGGTAAACTTGAAGCAATTTGGCTACTTACTGATTTGAAGTCGGTTAAAACTTTTTTTTTTTTTTTTTTAATTAAATAAATAAATAAATAAAATATTTGCGGACAATCATACACAAATCAATCTAGTCCCAAACTAAGCAAAGCTTGTACTATGGGTACTAGACGACGATATAGATACTTATATAGATAAATAAATACTTAAATACATAGAAAACATCCATGACTCAAGAACAAATATTCGTGCTCATCACACAAATAAATGCCCTTACCGGGATTCGAACCCAGGACCTCTTGCTTCGTAGGCAGGGTCACTACCAACTAAGCTAAAGCGGTCGTCTTTACTTTGACTTTGTTTTGACAGTATAATTATTTTTGTACTAGCTTTTGCCCGCGACTTCGTCCGCGCGGAACTCGTTTATATCGTAACTTTCTCCCCCCTTTTCACCCCCTTAGGTGATGAATTTCCAGATAAAAACTATCTTTAGTAAGGACTCTTTGGGAAGGCCCCGGAATTCAAAGTATCTCTATACCAAATTTCATCTCAATCGGTTCAGCGGTTTAAGCATGAAAAGGTAACAGACAGACAGAGTTACTTTCGCATTTGTAATATTAATATGGATTGTATGAAGGAAAGGGTATCGATGCATGTAGGCTTTTTTCAGTATTATTTTGCATATTTTCATATCACACGGCCGTAAGGACCTTTTCTACTAAACCGTAGGATTAAATTAACTGACTTGTAATTTAAACATTTTATATGGTACATCTAATAGTTTTCAAAATAGCCATAATCAACCGTCTTTTTTACCCCGTTTTAGAATACATCTTCAAAACTAAGGCCGCCATAAGGTACCTTTACCCTTGGAACGTCAATTTACTTATGTAATGTTAATGTTCCTATTCCCCAGGACTTCCAACTACCGCTATACCGTAACTGGGTTCCATCCAAATTTTCACCCCCAATTGACTCCCTTAGGGGATGATTTCTGGAATAGAAACTATTATATGTCCTTTTCCAGGACTCAAACTATCTTTCAACCAAATTTTATCAAAATGTGTCACAAACAAATTTCCACCCCCAATTACACCCCCTTAGGGGATGATTTTCGGGATAAAACTATCCAATGTCCTTCCCCAAGACTCCAACTTGCTATACCGTAAATGGGTTCCATCCAAAAGTTCATACCCCATTTCACCCCCTTAGGAGATGATTTCTGGACTTAAATTATGTTAAGTCCTTCCCCAGGACTCTTCAATTCAATTCAATTCAATTCAATCATTTATTTGCTCTAAAACACATTTCTCGATGCATGCAAATATAATTATAACATACAAATAAAATTAACAAGTACAAAATTTAATTTAAACAAATATTTTTAACTTACATTAAATGTCACAACAAAATAATATTCATTTTATAATTTAAATAATAATAATAATGCAATTAAGAGGTCAGTACGGATAAAGAAAAAAAAAATTAATTAAAAATAACTGAATAAATAAATGTCAAGACAATTTGTCAAAAATTCTTGCATAATATTCTTTGATTGAATAGAATGGACGGGTCAAAAAATATTCCTTTACTTTTTTGTCAAAGGATCTTAGCTCTTGAATATTTTTTAGGTCGTCAGGAAGTAAGTTGTACACTCTAATGGCAGTATTATTTAAACTTTTGTCAAAATGGGCATAATGCACAACATTTAAATGCAGTCTATTTCTTTTCCTAAGATTATTATTCGTAGTCTGGCCTCGCTGGACATACATGTTCATATTGTTAAAAACATAAATACATAAACGGTACAAATAGAGAGAAATTACAGTCAAAATTTTATTGTCAACAAATATACTACGGTGAGAGTCAGGAACATTGGCACATTTTTCTATTAATCTCAGAGCTTTTTTTTGTTTGAGGAGCACTAAGTTAATGTTAGTTCCATTTCCCCAAACCTCGACACAATATCTAATTATGCTTTCAAAATATGAAAAATACGTGGTCAATAATATATCTTTGCTGACTATGTACATCAGTGATTTCATTGCATAGCAAGCACTAGCTAGTTTCTTATTAACCTTATCGATCTGGTCATTCCACCTCAAGTATGGGTCAAGATCTACACCTAGAAATGTTGTACATTTAGCTTTACATATTGGTATATTACAATCAAAGTCAGGACTAGATGTACTTCTACGAAATGTCATGTAAAAGCTTTTGCTACAATTCATGTTCAGCCCGTTAGCCTCAAACCATGTTAGGAGTTGCGTCCAAGAATCTTGCATATATTTACATAAGACTAAAGAAGATGGTCCGCTTAAAATAATACTAGTGTCGTCAGCGTAAAGATAGGGGGTTCCATATCTCAAAAAGTCTGGTAAATCATTAATAAAAATTATAAATAGTAAAGGGCCTAAGACTGACCCTTGTGGGACTCCAAATTTAATACATTTTTCAACAGATCTAGTTGGGTACTGACATGACTGGTCACAAATTTCCACGTATTGACAACGATTAGACAGGTATGATTTCAGCAACGCCAGCGCATTACCACGTATACCATAGAAATCAAGCTTGTTTATGAGAATTCTGTGATCCACACAGTCAAACGCCTTAGTCAGATCACAGAAAATTCCTCCACATGTAAGGCCACTATTGAGATGTGTCATAACTTCAGTTACCAATTTGCTTACAGCAGCTAAGGTGTTTCTATTTTTCCTAAAACCGAATTGATGGGATGAAAGTAGACCATGATGTTCAAAATAACCCTGTAATCTTCTGGCTATACATTTCTCGAATACTTTCGCAAGAATTGGCAATAGTGAAATGGGTCTGTAATTATTTAAATCAGTTTTGCTACCTTTTTTATGTAAAACAATAACCTTAGCTCTCTTGAACAGCTCTGGAAAAGTTCCATTACATAAACACTCATTGAAAATTATACAGAGAGGTATACACAACACATCGATATGCATTTTGATTATATTAGTATCCAGGTTATCAGGACCCGTTGAGTACGTGCTTTTAAGATTTTTAACTATTTTAATGACTTCTGGTTCAATTATTGGTGTCATAAATATTGAGCGGCTGCTACTAGTGTTTCGTTCTTGAAGAATTTCCATGTACGTGGAGTCGTCATCACTAACCGTGCTTTTACCAACATTAACGAAGTAATTGTTAAAGGTGTTCGCAATTGTAATACTGTCGTTAACAATTACATTATCTATTTTAAGGGCAATTTTTTCACTTCTCTTGCTTTTGCCTGTATTTTCTCGTACTATATCCCAGATAGCCTTTGGTTTATTTTTAGCCTTAGATATCGTTTTCCTTACATGGTGTCTTTTAGCATTAATAAGGACTTTTCTAAACGTGCTTTTATATTGTTTAAAATAGGTTATTAAGCTATTATCCTTACTGTTTCTTATTATTAATTGCAGTTTTCTTTTCCGACGACTAGATTTTCTAATACCTCTAGTGAGCCAGTTCTTATGTTGCTGCTTGTAGACAATATTTTTAAAAGGGAAATGTATGCCAACTAAACGATCAAATATATTGTAAAATATCTTTAGCTTTTCATTACAGTCCGTGTTTAAAAACTGCAGATCCCAGTTGATACTTCTAAAATCGGTTTGAAATGCTTGTATCGATTCGGGACTAAAAACTCTCCTTTTAATAGTTTTAGATTTAGTAGAGTCAAGACGTGATGACATACGCAGCATAATGACTTGAGCATCATGGTCTGAGAAAGAGCACGGGATCACGCGTGCATCTGAGTAATGTTCAAAATTTGTAAGGACATTATCTACTATTGTAGAAGAAGTTTGTGTGATCCTAGTGGGCTCAAATATTGTTGGCTTAATATTATATTCTAATAATAACTGCAGAAGTGCTTTGGTCTTGCTATCATCGGTTTGTCCTATATTTATGTTGAGATCACCGGCAATAACTATATTACGACATTTTAAGGTACTAAGGTATTTCTCCAGGTTATCTAAGAAATAATTAACATTTGAGCTAGGACATCTGTATAACACTGTAAAACTAAATTTAGCAAAAGGTGTAATTTCCAGGCAAATCGTAGACAGTTCGAATACCTTTTCATGCATAAAGTTCGTAACATCAACTACCTTGTAACGATCAGCCATATCTGTTCTAACAAGTATAATTGTACCACCTCCTCGCGAGCATGACCTGGATGAGTATGAAGCGACTACATATCCGGGGAGATGTATTGAGTCATGCTCGTCTGGTTCTAACCAAGTTTCCGTCAGCATGACAATATGTGGTTTTGTGCCTATATCTAAGTCAATAAATGCTTCTAAGCTCAGTAATTTATTACGAAGTCTATTAATATTAAGATGCATTACAAATAATTTGCCAAATTTATCACAGTTATTGTCAATAGAGTCCTTCATAAAAAAGAATGACCATTATAAAATCGCTCATTAATACCTTTTAATATTATGTTTAAGGCAGTTGCAAGTTTAAATTTGCCTGTCATTTTTAATTTGTACCCATCAATCTTATAGTCAATACCCGAAATACTACGGTCAATATTTTGCATAGATGCAAAGTCATACTTCTCTAGGCATTTATATAAAAGACTATTAACTCTGAACTATCTCCATACCAAATTTCATCTAAATCGGTTCTATCCAAATTTTCACCCCTCATTTCACCCCCTCAGGAGATGATTTAGGATAAAAACTATGCATTGTCCTTCCCTGGGACTCCTTCTATCTCTATACCAAATTTGAACTAAATGGGATTTATCCACATTTTCATTCCTATTTCATCCCCTTGGGGGATGATTTTCGGGATTCAAACTATCCACTGTCATCCTCCGGGACTCAAACTATATTTATACCAAATTTGATCTAAACGGAGTCCATCCAAAATTTCACCCCCCATTTCACCCCCTCAGGGAAAGATTTCCGGAATAAAAACTATCCAATGTCCTTCCCCAGAACTTAAACTACCTCTTAACCAAATTTCATCATAATGGGTTACATTCAATTTTTCGCCCCCCCATTTTACCCCCTAAAGGGAAGATTTTCGGGATGAAACCTATTCTTTAACCTTTTCCGGGACTTAAACTAATCATATACCAAATTTCATCTAATTCGGTGCAGCGGTTTAAGTAGCTCCATACAAATTTCCACCCCCCATTTCATCCCCTTAGGGGTTGATTTCCAGGATAAAAACTACCCTTAGTCCTTCCTCAGGACACAAACTATCTCTATGCCAAATTTCATCTTAATCGGTTCAGCCGTTTTCACGTGATGCGCGGTCACATAAACAGACAAACAGATAAACAGATAAACAGACAAACAGATAAACAGACAAAAATTCTAAAAACTGTTGGAACGTGTTCTGTTATCGATTCTAAGTATCCCTAGCCAATTTTTTTTCGAATATGTTCCATGTACAGACTTTCGACCCTCTTCAGCTTTATTATATGTATAGATTCTAGTTTCTTGTATTTTTATCTAGTTCAGAATACAGCTCCAGCGTTACTGAAGACATCGCGTCTTTGCATTCCAGCCCACTCATCGGCAAATCACTGCCGTCCGCGGAATACCGAGAGTATTAATGCGGAGACAATGCGGAAACAGGTGTGAGCTGAATATTATTATGTTTTATTCGGCTTCAATGCATATTGAATTAGACGCATGGTGAAAATGAATAAGTTTTTGCTAGACTCTTTTGCTTTTTTACCCGATTGCCTCAGAAGAATGTATGTAACGGGTTAATGGATTGTTGTTGTTGTTGACATATGAGGTTTCGTTGAATTCCTCATAATCGTGTAAGTGACAAGGTGATTGATAAAGAAGTTGGGTTATCTTTTTGACAAAGTTTATGCACAAAGTCCACAATCTTTTTTGCTTTGTCTGAAGGGTGACTGGTAGAGGATGCCATACGGCGTTAATTCCGTCTTTTGTACGATAACTTATTTAACGTTTAAAGTTTAAATAAATAAATAAAGTGTTGGTATTTTTTCAAACTTCCTGATTCATCTTTTTATTTGAAATGTAGGCTTTGACCTTACATTTATCAGCTAGAACTTATAAAAAAATGGATAAAATACTCAGTTTTTTTTTAATTAGCGAATAAAGAAGTACAAAATTACATAATACTTTAAATTAAATATTTGCGAATTCCATTTTGGCGAATCTTGACAAAACATGCTAAATCTCATTTGCACCTAAGTAAATACAAACTAAATCAATTAACTAAAAAAAAAACAAATATACTTTAATTAACTTTAAAATAAAAATAAATTAAATTCTCCACTCCCATATGTTATTGGGTACCTACCTGTGTGGTGTGGTCTTCTCGTTTATTCCCATTGGTTATCGTAAGAGTTAAATATGATATGGTTGAAGAAAACTACGAGTAAAATGCAAGAAGTGACTTGAAAATTAAATTACATGTACGCACCCTGCCTACCTTCTTTTGGGAATACAGGCGTTAGTTTAAACGCTAAAATTATAATTATAATAATAGGTACATATTAAAAGATTTTTAAAAGTAGGTACGTAAAAATGCAAATTTGTTCGGTGTTTTGAAACTTTAAACACTCTTTGTGGACTGCCGTTTCAGCCTCGTGACAATTATTTTTCAGGAAGAATGAACTCGAATGCCTTCTGAAATGTTGCAGTAACTGCCTTTCTTCGTTATTCGTTTTTCTTATGAACTCGGTCTAAAATGTTTATGTCGTCGATTTAATCATTTTCCGTTATACTTTTATTACACAAATGATCCACTAAGAAAATAAGACAATAAATAATTTATTTTATTTTAAATATATAGTAAAGTAACTGCATAATCTATTTTTATCACTTTCTCCGATAACCAAAATTTGTCTGGAAGAGATCGCTCTTCAGCGATAAGGCCATCCATGCTACGGGGCTTGCAAAGGGAAACAGCCGGACAGACGCCGGACATAAGAAAGAATTTCTGCCCAAGTTGAAACAGAGAACTTCGCTCGCTCGTTCAATACCTATGTACGCATTTTATAGCATAATTTTAAACTTGTTAATGCCACCGTTTACACGCAATGCACGCAACACACTTGATATTTCAAATAGCCTCTAATGACAGCATATACTACCAAAATACTTTATAAATCATTTATGAATGGCGCTAAAACGTGACTCGTGTAAAAAGTGAATAAATATGAAGAAGAAAACGATGTTACAATATCCAGGAATGTAGGAGGGCATACAAAAAATCCTTTTATTGAAACTAGCCTGCCCGTTATCCATTATGTATTAGACGCTTGGGGCGATGTGTGGCTACTATGAGTTGCGTTGCACTTGAAAACATCTTTAAAATTTAAAAAAAAATATTTAGTCATTTGTAAAGTCATTTGTTTCTAATTATAAGAATAATGTTTCAAGACGACCGCTTTAGCCTAGTTGGTAGGGACCCTGCCTACGAAGCAAGAGGTCCTGGGTTCGAATCCCGGTAAGGGCATTTATTTGTGTGATGAGCACGAATATTTGTTCCTGAGTCATGGATGTTTTCAATGTATTTAAGTATTTATTTATCTATATAAGTATCTATATCGTCGTCTAGTACCCATAGTACAAGCTTTGCTTAGTTTGGGACTAGGTTGATTTGTGTAAGATTGTCCGCAAATATTTATTTATTTATATTTATTTATTAATTTATTAAAAAAAAAAATGTTTGTAATGGGAGTCCCTTATTTTACCGAAAAACGATTCACATAATGCATTGTTTCGCAGAATTTTCATTTCATCGTTTTCGTTCTCAGAAACATAACTTTTTAGGTATGGCTTAGAGATAATTTTATAGAACCCATTAGGTTAGGTTAGTTTTGGTTTATAACAATCCTGAAGAACTTACTGTTTCTAAAGACATTGTTTTCGATGACATGAAAATTCGGCGGAACATTCATTCGATGAAACGATTGTCTGTAAAACAAGGGCAAGTACTTAAACCGTTTGTAATATTGTCAAAAGTTTCCGGATCTAGTTATTTACCTAATTTCCATAACACACTTACCAGATTCCGAAAGCGATCACGAGCGACAACCTGGTGTTTTGATTCGAAAACCGCATGGCTCGGAACCGGAAGTGAGCTGTGCATTTTAAGAAAATATTTGACAGAAGGGGACATAAGTATCCCCACTTTCATGTGTCTGTCTTTCAAAACCAAATAGATCATCTCTTGTGTCGGATATCGAGGATATAATGAATACCAATGAAGTTTGTCGCTATGGCCGGGGATAATTAGTAGGTAGGTAATAGATACGGGAAAATATAACTTTTATAACATACTTATCTAATTCTCTTCTGTCTAATTTTTACACACACACTCATAAAAACTAGTTTAAACTTATTTTTGTCTAATTTAATTCAAAGTAAAAATGAAACATTTGTCATAACTAACAACTTGCTATAGTTGGAATGAGACAGCAATATACAGGATGATTTAGGGGTCGTGTTGCAAGAAGACCAAAGGCGAATAAGATGGTAACACTGAACAACTTTTCCCAAGAAACAGACCACGAAATCGCAAAAAAAACAGCTATTCCATACATTAACTCTCAATTTACTCATAGTTAACTCACAGGTAACTCACAGTTAACTCTTAATTGGCTCTTATTTTTTTGCGATTTCGTGGGTGGTCCCATGGGAAAAGTTGTTCAGTATGACCATCTTATTCTCTTTTGGTCTTCTTGCTACACGACCCCTAAATCATCCTGTATAATACCTTTCATTCTCACTACAGCAACTTGTTGTGCTGTCTGCAAATAAATTATTTGATTGATTGATTGATTGTAATCTCACTCACTTCTCGAAACCATAGACTAGAGCATGGTAGCGCTGCATAATGCTCGTATCTGTAATATTCAGTTTTTGCTCCCCAGGGGGCCACTGTCTATGACAGATGCGCTACGCTGAATCCAAAATGGGCCCCTTGAATACATTTGCTCAACATGCGACTTTTTGTCACCATAATGTATTATGTGATAGTTTTATTCAAGTTTTCACTTTATTTTTTATGGGCGTTTCGGGTACTGACTGGGAAGACGGACGGACAAGTTTATTGAATTGAATATGGTGTTGGCTGCTGTCAATGTCATCAGAAATATGTCAAACTCGTCGGACGTCACTTTCGGTTACCGATGGTTTGAAACAACCTTCCCAAAGTAACATTTGAAGTGGACCGTGGGCTTGAATGGCGTTTGGTGACGCGATGTTAGTTAACTTAGAAAAGTTGAAAAACCCCCGACTTTTACATTTCCAAGTTCAATATCTCAAAAATTACTAAACTGATTTTGTTGAAACGCACCTAAGAACCACCTTGATTCTTCATTCATTCTTTCGGACACAAAATACCGTATTAAAATCGGTCCCTTCGTTCAGGAGTTACGATGCCACAGAGAGACATACCGATACACAGACACGTGATGACACATCTAACTTAAAACACCCATATTTTTGCGTCAAGGGTTAAAATATAATATAAGGGCCGATCGTCGCCGACAATTTCGTACCTATTGACCACATAATTCAATTCAATTAAGTTCAATTCATTTATTGCAATAGATAGTCATGTTCATTATACAATGGATGTCAAAAGGTAGTAATTACCCTGCTGATGATGATGACTTACCAAGAGGCCAGGTGTTTTGTCACTTCACATTCGCGTTGTTGTTAAAACGACCGCGCGCGCGATACACATTGAAATAAGACTGAGATTTGGAAAATAATCATATTGGATTTAATTTAATTTCTCTTTCTATAAATATATACATATACCTATACAAACACGTTCTCGAAAACGGCTCCAACAATTTCTATGAAATTTGAGGGGGTTTACGGGGGCGAGAGATCGATCTAGCTTGGTGTCAT
This sequence comes from Epinotia brunnichana, assembly GCA_963854355.1. NCBI lineage: Eukaryota > Metazoa > Arthropoda > Insecta > Lepidoptera > Tortricidae > Epinotia > Epinotia brunnichana. Next base: position 8,205,110 of record OY977944.1, read on the forward strand.
GTCCGGGAAAGTTCATTTTCTCCGCATATTCTCTATTTTCACCCGAGCAGAGCTCGGTCGCTCAGGGGCTATAGATACAAACTGCATACTGTGTTTATTTTGGGGCATGACATTACTAGTACTACTAGGTACTAATTGGATCAACGCCGTGATCGATAAAGTTAGTTCCTTCTATGACGCGACGTATACAACATGATCATGTATATTAAGTATTTTACGAGTATATAGGTATGTTGCTTTTAAAGTAACGGTCGGGTTACAAAACAAACGCTTCGCTCACTAACAAGGCGGGCGCATCGATCACCCGATCTACGCGGATATAAGGGCGTCTGCACACTCTATACTGTTCACGTCCGGAAGTCGCGCCCCTCCACAGCTCTCCACATATAATTACCAATGTGGAGGGGCGCGACTTAGTGAGTGAACAGTAGTTACACTACATAACACGGTTGAAACACATTCACTGCCAAGAATCGCTACGCGGTAGGCACGTAGCTGATCCCGTGGTTTTCTTGCTATGTAACGACTACGGCGTACGGCGTAGGCGCCCACTAGGCGGATTCCGGGCAATGAATGTGTTAAGTTTGCACTGTACAGTCGCCATCACATACATCGGAGCAAACAAGCACGTCACAAACATCGGAACACACCTCTATTTTCAAGGCATTAGGGTGCATGTGCCGATATTTTTGAACACCTATAGTGTACCGATGTATGTGATGGCGACTGTACAATACTAGCGAGGTGCATAATTGTGACACTTTTGTTTCATGTGTCCAACATAGTATTTTAAGGCAATAGGGGTGTAGACTCAAAATGTATTATCACTTCAAAAGAAAGAAGGCAAAAATCCCATTCGAATATCTCAAAAAATTACGAAGCTACAACCGTTTTAATGTTACTTGTTAGAGAGAAAACGCTAGGGGATCGTGATGTCACGATCCCCGAGCGTCATAGTAAATGACAATCGTTTCATATGAAGGTGCGTTTTGCGGAAAAGGGACAGAACATACCCCCTCTTAAAACTTTGGACACTTATAACTTTGTGATTACTTAACCTCTTGCAATGCTTTTTTCTCCATTTGAATACATTTTTCATCGTTTTTCGAGAAAATACAACATTATTAGTTATTTTATTTAGTGTCTACACCCCTATTGTTACAAAAAAAAAATGGAACCAGTTTTCTGAATTAAATGTTATTTTTTTTATTTTTTTATACTTGTCATTTCCCCACCTGACTGTGAAACACCTATTTAGTCAGCAGGATAAGTAGCGAAGCGGGCGACATGATCAAAATAATATTGCCTTAATAATAATCGTCACAGGACCCGTAATAGACCTCCCGATAGTCAAATCACATCATTACATTTACTTAAGTCACTTTTTTTAAATTAAAATAAAAATCATTTTCAATACATACCAAGTTTGGGCTCCTCCAAATACGCGACGGTTAAATATTTTTTTGTAAAATATACCTCAAATGATACCTAATATCCTCTCATATCTAACCCCAAGAAAACAATTTTGAAAATATCCACATTTAGTTTTTATATTGAAATTTTCATTTATTTTATTAATATTTTTAGAACCGATTCAGAAAGAGCCCTTTCGTTTGAACAATTTTTTTTTATTCGAAAAAAAGATAACGTCTTAATTCCGCTCCTTTTTTTTTTTGGTGCTACGGATCAAATGGATTTATATGGACTAAAGATCAAACGTTTTTCATGCTTTTAAACCTATTTGCAGCATTTTACTGAATTTCGGGGTAGCACTACGAGTCTGTTTAGTACAAAAAATGTACTTGGACTTATTTCTAAAAACTGAATCGACAAAATGTAATGTAATTATCTAATTATCGAACCTGCTCTCAATTTCACGAGAATCGTTTCAGAAATGCGACGTGTAGACGAGAACATTACAGCCGGTTATCCGGACAGACATTCGAAAGCAGTTTTGGCCAAGTTTAAACGAAGAACTTACAACGCGAATAGGTCAATTTGATCTCATCACCCACGTAGCAACTTCTGTTGCTAACTGTACCTGTTGTCCCAAAATATCTGATCAACCTTATATCTTTAACAATAAAGTAATGTTCACATATTTTTGATCACTTTGTCAGTGCATATGTTTTCGAACTCGACTGTATTAGGTTACACCATTCGAGGCCAAGCCATGCTACGTATGCTACGGCGTAGCGCGTAGCAGCGTTTTCCTTCTTTGTAGCAGAAATTGCTCGTAGAGGCATGACTCATAAGTGAGTCATCGAATAGGATAGGTACTTAATTAGTAATTAATTACATAGGCCGATTCAGTAACTATCAAATTACTAGCACGTGCGAAAACTAACTTGAATACATTAACGTTTAACTCATTCACTGCAAGGCAACGCTCTCTATAGCGCTATGTCGTAGTCCAAGGGTTGGCAATCTTTTAGCAACCAAGGGCCATATAGGAGTTAATTATTTGTGACTTTAAAAGGCAATTCCAAAATTCGGAATTCAACGACAAGCAAGCAAGGGCCTCGCGGGCTGCCTGTTGCCAACCGCTGTCGTAGTCCATAGCAGCTTGACACATTCACTGCCAATAATTTCGTAACCCTAACTCAAAACCGATAACATGTGAAAACGGGTATGTAGAGGAAGGTGCCCATGAGCAGTGCGCCCGCCTAGCAAAACTCGCCCGTAACTCTCTGACGCATACTGTGCGTCACGATTAACGCTGACTTAACAGAGTTAGTACAAGGTTGAACGAGCGAAAACGCAAGTCTACATCCAGCCTTAACCCTCACGCAGACACGGTGACCACGCGTCTCGATCTATCTTCATCTCGGAGCGAGCGCGTGCCCATTGTCCGAATCCTGAATTTTCCCGTTTCATGGACACCGTGTTTGATAAATTGATTGATGGATGATGTCGTTCGTAATGACTGGAATGTTGTTTGTTTGTTTATTATTATGCAGATGTTGTATTGATGTGTATACCTTTATTACATACAGTTTATTGTATCTAACTGTTGTGTTTATTGTGTGTGTATTAAAATTATTGTAATTATTGTAAGTAATAGATTTTTCAGAAGCGATGGCTGGATGCCGTGAAGGGCGACATGAGCGAAAACGGGCTCACAAAGGAAGACGCCCTGGATCGTGTAAAGTGGAGGAAAAATAGTAGAAAAGCGGACCCTGGCAAAGGCCGAGATAACGCTAAGTAGAAGTTGAGTTGATTTTTCTTACTAAGTTAAATGCCTTATGACATTTGTATTTTTTTCGGCACTGAGCATTAAAGTTTATTAATGTACACGTAACGAAACCATCAGAAACTTACTTTAGCGAGAGCTCATTGACGCCGCCCAGATTTTCTTACTTTTCGGTGTCGGTTTATCAGTATTACGAATAGTATTAGTGATCGCAATTGCCATGACTTCTGGCACCTAGCATAGTCGCTGATTGCGTATGTCACTCAATCGCCGTTGACTCCCAGGGCGAGTGTGTAAGAAGACGATTGCACTTCTGCCGTACCGTGGGCCCGTCGTAATGGCCGGATTGACTGATCACGCTCCAATCTGACAGGTTATTTCATATATTAGACACCTGCTTCCTTGACAGCTAGGTGTCGAATATATGAATATAAAACTCCGTACATATTTGTTGGATACTCACTATATCAGGAACAACACATATTATTCGGTAACGGCACAGAATATTCACAAGAAACATGTAATCTCCACTTATAATAAATCTCTAAATTAAAAAAAGAATCAGCCAGTTTGAAACTAAGCTTTCTGTGGTACGAATGTTCTCAGCATCCCATGGACGGAAAAATAGGAAACATTTTATATAGGTACATTATTGTTCCAGCTGCAACTTAGGATAGTTTTTATCCGACTGCGACAATTAATTTATTTTCCGTAATATACGACTTCATTTAATTCTTCATTTATTATTCTTAAAGTATATCGCCGCCACATCTGTCAGCTAAAAGAAACGTCAAAATCACAGACTAATAAGAAATACTACGGACAAAATGGCGGAATTTCTTTGCCTTTCTTTCGCCTATTAATAATTTTAATCCCGTCTACGATATACATTGACGAGACACATAGGTACCAAAAGCAAATATAAAATTAATCGATTTTGATATGCGAACTTATATGCGCAAATGTCGAATAAAGGCGTAATTTCTAAAAATGTAACAACAAATTCGAACAATATAAACTTGGTTTTTTTGAATGGCACGCGCGCGCGCTCTTTGCGTATTCAGCCAAACCACGAAAACTGAAACTCGAAGTTCGTATATCTGCATTCCTGTCATTTGTTAGTGCGATAGAGATAGAGATACCCGAATATTTTCGAATTCCGAAGTTCGTGGTTTAAAAGAAAATACGGATGTCGGATAGATCTAAATTAATATTTTATGTGTGAATATGGTTAAAATTATTTGGAAATACTATTGTTGTTATTGTTTTAGTATATTTGACTAGCTTTATGTTTAATATTGTACGTCCGAAATGGGCAAGCTGTTGGACTTTATTTTACCCAAAACAACTAAATGTACACGGTTCTGACAATAAAGAAATCTTATTTTATTTTATCTTATCGAAAATAGGGATGTAGACACTAAACAAAATAATCATAATGTTGTATTATCTCGAAAAAAAACAACGCAAGAGGCTATACTCGTAAAGGTAATCACTAAGTTATAAGTGTATAAAGTTTGAAGAGGGGGTTTGTTGCGTCTCTTTTCCGCAAAACGCACCTTTATAATGAAACGATTGTTTTTTACTATGACGCTCGAGGATCGTGACGTCACGGTCCCTGATCGTTTTCTCACTCTAACAAGCGACATTAAAACGGTTGTAGCTTCGTAATTTTTTGAGATATTTGAATGAGTTTTTCGTTTCTTCTTTCTTTTGAAGTGAGTCTACAGCTACACCTCTATTTGGAAGACAAGCGGAAAGAACCCATACTATCTATACTAATAATCCATACTTCCATATTAATATTATAAATGCGAAAGTGTGTCTGTCTGTCTGTTACCTCTTCACGCCTAAACCGCTGAACCGATTTAGATGAAATTTGGTATACAGATAGTTTGAGCTCCGGGGAAGGACAAAGGGTAGTTTTTATATCTGAGGGGCTGAAATTGGGGGTGGAAATTTGTATGGAGCTACTTAAACCGCTGCACCGATTTAGATGAAATTTGGTACATAAATAGTTTAACTCCCGGGGAAGGACATAAAATAGGTTTTATCCCGGAAATCATCCCCTAAGGGGGTGAAAAGGGGGGGTGGGTTAAAATTTGGATGTAATCTATTTTGATGAAATTTGGTGTAGATATAGGTTTAGTCCTGGGAAAGGACATGGGATAGTTTTTACCCCAGAAATCATCCCCTAAGGGGGTGAAATTAGGGGTGAAAATTCGGATGGAACCCATTTTAATACAATTTGGTATAAAGGTCGTTTGAGTCCCGAATGATATTAGATAGTTTTTATCCCCAAAATCATTCCCTAAGGGTATGAAATAGGGGGTGAAAGTTTGGATGAAAACCATGTACCTAGATGAAATTTGGTATAGAGATAATTTGAGACCCTTCGAAGGATATATAATAGTTTTTGCCTCGGAAATCATCCCTTAAGATGGTAAGTAGAAGTTTGTTTGCATTATATTTTCTAAGTATAAGTTCTACGCGGACGAAGTCGCGGGCAACAGCTAGTATAACAATAAGTGTGTAAAGAATTTACAGAAAGCGTGTTGACAGACATAACTCTACCATAAGTTGTGGTCGGGTTAATGTTATTGTACTTAACTCGAAATTATGTTCGCATGCTCGATAAAAGAATCGATAACGATAAGGAATTATATCGATCAACGGGTGACAATCCATGGTGAGCCCCAACGAAGAAAAATCAATACTTATAAACAAAAGAGGCGCGCAAGCAGCGGTGGCCGCGCCGGCCAGCTGCCAGCGCGCGCGCACCGGAGGTTGCACTGAGCGAGTCGTTTAGAGGTACACTCCCCCTAAAAAAGTCGATCCTATATCACCGTACCGTGGGCCCGTGGAAACGGGGCCCACATTGACGGATAGTCCCGCGTAATGGCCGGATTGACTGATCGCGCTCCAATCTGACAAGTTAGTTCCACTGCTGATCGATGGCGCAACATGTACGTTATTGATTGACTTTTTTGCTTTTAGGAATTAAATGCGGAGTTTTTAGGAGTTTTAAACAAATTGATATTGATCATATCATATTAATTATTTGACTGATAGTCACATCACCTACCTTTTATGAAACGTCAAAGACGCTCTGCACGGCTAACACAAGACGGCACGCGAGCTCTCTCGATTTTACTGGCACTATCCGTCTCTCTCTTATTAGAACATTTGCAAAGAGACGTGTAGTGCGAGAAAAATCGAAACCCGCGCCGTCTTGTGATAGCCGTGCTGTTGGTATTAAATTTGTAGGATAATACAGACTACAACACAGTAAAACACCTTCGCTTTAGCCTTTATGAAGTTAACAATCTTTAAAATGACATTAATGAGTTTAAGAGATATCCTTCGAGTATTGTAAGTTTTGTCTGACGAGAGGATTGTAAAACTAAAGAAGAATTTACCGAGAGCTGTCTTTGATCTCTTTACTTGTCGGTATACTGTCAGTATTACATTTGCGCCGGCGTATCATAATGCGTGAACACAGCACGGTACGTATATGCTGGACCGCATTCATACCAACCAATTGTGGAGCAGCCTAACTGGGGAAGTACCTCCACCTTACAGAAGACCGCAGTACAAAGCCGTGTTGCTATATTATTTTATGCTATGAAGTATGTGGTGGTGTTTCTGGTGGTGAGTAAGGACCCCAGAGCTCCCTAGGGTGCGCTGTGTTGGGAGTGAGGGACCTGCATGTCTCTATCTGCCAACACAGCAAATCCTCAAGTGAATAAAGGGTCGGCAACTTCTGGAGTCACAATTGACCATAGGCTACTGTACCAGCTTAACATCAGGCAGGCCGTAAGCTTGCTTTCGCGCATCCCGCGCCAATCAGCGGCGCTACCACGAACTTCGAATCTCGAACTTCGTATATCTCCGTTTCGGTCGCTCGCGTATCATAAACCATTAGTGCGATAGAGACGGAGATATACGAAGTTCGAGATTCGAAGTTCGTGGTAGCGCCGCAGTACAATGCATTACGTTATCGACTAGCAGGAAGCACTCAATTCACAACATTTCAACTATGTAATGATGCCTAATTCAAAAACCATTTCGGTAATTATGTTACCTGAACGTAATAAAGTAGTTTTCAGATTTAATTTCTCACCCGTTTTTTTTTTTTTTTTTAATTTATTTAGAACACAAACAGTCACATAAACAAAAATATAAATGGCACACAAAGAGTACCAATAGACATAAATCAAAATACCTGGAGGTTCATTAATACATAAAAACTATGTTAACATAACAAAATAGGTAATCATAAAGAAAAAAAGCTGAAAAGATTTAAAAAATTTTAACTTAATAAATTCTTTAATATAATACAACCGGTCGTCGACGCAGTATGCATGCACAAGTTAAAGGTAGGTAATAAGTAGGTATATGAGATTAATTAAGACATTTTGGATTTAAACTTTCAGGTGATGTGAATAGTAAAATTTATCTTAGGTAAGTAAATATTATTCTCATGGATGACCTAAAGATAACTTACATTTTACTAATAATTTAACACTTAACAATGATTTGTGAAAAGGATCAATATCGCTCAGATACTGGTTATAAAAACTAAGGACTCATCTGAAAAAAGTATGCCGAGAGTAATTTTTTTTTGTTTTTAAGAAAATCGCGAAATTGTTTAAATGTGGTTTAAGCCGTGTGTGACGTCAACACCAGAAAGGTGTGCAAGCTGCCATACAGAGCCGTAACAATGACGTCATAATTTAGTTACTACCTTCTGGAATTCACTACTTTTCCATTTGATAATTCTGAATGAAAATTACAATTTAGGGAGAAATAAACAAACACGAGCCGCTTCAAAAAACTTTTTCTAGCCTAATAAGTCATAAAATGGTCTCACTTGAAAAAATGAAATGTTGTCAAGTACTGAACTGACTGACAGTTGAAAACGAACGAACAAATGCGGAAGTAGTATTCTGTTAGATAATATTGCAGGTGACTATACTTATATACTCGTAGGTAAGTTTGTCTTGGACACAGAAACCCTGGCTCTGTTCCCTCTCAGAGTTTAGCTGTTTTGACATGTAAATAGATCTGCTCAATGCACAGCTTAAGTGTAAACAGATAGTTCATTTAGTAAAATTAACGCCGTATATTTTTCTAAGATTTTACGAATGAATATGCTACGACTAATTTAGAATGCTACGAGCTACGGCGTAGCACTCGTAGTGTAGGGTAGCAGAGAATTACTCTGGCTACACACCATAACAAACATATTAACACATTCACGGCCGGGCTAATCTCGTAGCGCTACGCCGTGGCAGGTTAAACCTCGTATGTAGAGGAAAGCGCTCGTAGCGCTTTGACGCATATGTGTCGTCACTGGCCATAAATGGGTTAAAAACACATGCATTCACTGCCAAGAATCGCTACGCTCGTGGCTGATCCTGTGGTTTTCCGAATAAGTAACGGAAAGCGGCTATGGCGTAGGTGATCGCTAGACGGGTTCCTAGCACTGAAAGTGTTAGGTAAGCATCTCGACAGACAAGACTTTTTTATGGTTCCGTAGCCAAATGGCAAAAAACGGAACCCTTATAGATTCGTCATGTCTGTCTGTCTGTCTGTCTGTCCGTCCGTATGTCACAGTCACTTTTTTCGGAAACTATAAGAACTATGTATGTATACTGTTGAAACTTGGTAATTCGATGTATTCTGTGAACCGCATTAAGATTCTCATACACAAATAGAAAAAAAAACAATAAATTTTGGGGGTTCCCCATACTTACAACTGAAACTCAATTTTTTTTTTCATCAAACCCATACATACCTACGTTTGGGTATCTATGGATAGGTCTTCAAAAATGATATTGAGGTTTTTAATATCATTTTTTTCTAAACTGAATAGTTTGCGCGAGAGACACTTCCAAAGTGATAAAATGTGTCCCCCCCCCCCGTGTAACTTCTGAAATAAGAAATTGATAAAACTAAAAAATATATATAATGTGTAATCATAATGAATAAAAAACTTAACACTAGGCACTTAAATCTACTTAACTACTAGTGTATATACCCTCTCCAAGGTCACAGCCCTTGGGAAGGGTGCCCATAAGGCTGGCCACATTTCCTCGTTGAATTGCAATTCCAATCCGTTGGCCGAGGAAGTAGCCAACCCTATTATCAGGTCAGCCGTATTATCTACAATTTTTTTCTTTATTTCTTTATAAAAATATATATATATATTTATAGGCTTCAAGACTCCACGGCCCGAGAGTTTCAACCGCGAAGGCCGAAAATTGGTTTGAACGAGATTGGATTGGATTGGTTTGAAAATTGGTTTGGTTCTAGCAAGTAGTTTTTTTTAATTCGTCATAAAACGTAAACTGCAATTTATTGTACGGAACCCTTCATATGCGAAACCGACTCGTATTTGGCCGTTTTTTTTCATAGACGATGTTAAACTAAAATTCCCCTCATTTTCGTCGGGGATCAAAAATATTTGGGGCAAGCTTCAGCTTTACGTATGTAATATCGACAAATAAGATTGGAAATTGCCTTTAAGTAAGATACGAGTACTATCATTTCAAGACATCAGACAGTGTTTCTGACTTAATACCCTGGTTGTTCTAAGCTGTTCAAAGATGCAAATTACTGAATAAACCGCTTATTGGAATGCGACGACAATCAGGTCGCCTGTCGTAGGCGACAGTTGTTTTCCATCGACCCGATAACTTTTAGAAGGATTCGTTTGGGCGGTATCACTCTCCGATTTATGCAAATGAACTATCTGTTGTGTTTTGCTTCTGTGAAAAATTATTCATATTTCATATTGGCTAGCTTTTCGGATAGACCAATAATTATGTGCTATAGATGGAAACGTACACATATGTAAACTAATACATACTGATATAATGGACGCCGGGCAGCGACCAGCTAATTCTTCTCTCAGCAGATGTTTACGAAGCAAATGCTTGTATCCTGATTTGCTTGGGTTGCTCTATAGTCACTATCCACCAGAGACTTGCGAATATGTGTTTTTATAAATATGGGGGAGCAAAAATTTAAAGGATGACTCCATAGTTATTCTATATCCGCATTATTTCTATATAAATTATTGAATTTGGAAAACATTATATTTGAAGTTGTGATCCATATTAAGTAATGAATTTTGAAATTAAGATATCGTAAGTAACACATTCAATATCTTGGAAGAACACTGGGCACTTATGTTATAGTGATTAAAAGTGTATTTGTACCCACCCGGTCGCCTAAACAGAGTCCGGACTGGACACGGTCGTTGGTATTATTTCCGCCACAAGTGGGGTTGGAAAGAAATGTCGCCAGAGCTCCCTAGGATGCGCTGTGTTGGGAGTGAGGGACCTGCATGTCTCTATCTGCCAACACAGCGAATCCTAAAGTGAATAAAGGGTCGGCAACGCGCTTGTGATTCTTCTGGAGTCACACGTGTCCATAGGCGACGGTACCAGCTTAACATCAGGCAGGCCGTAAGCTTGTTTGCCGCCGTCGTTGTATAATAGTACATTACTTACCTAGGGCGGTTAAACAAAGAATGTCTCAGATCGCAGGTATTGTATAAATCTGCGCTCTTTCTTTATTACCGCCCGTGGTGAGTACAAAATTTTACGTCTCTATCTGGCCAGGAAGTGGGGTTTTCCGCACGCATAGCTTGCGGTAATTCCTACTTTATGGCCAGGTATGACGTAAAAAATAAAATAAAATAAAAAAGATAGTACTATTTGTGTGAATATGACGAAGAAATACAGACCATGGAGCACATTGTCGAACGCTGCCCTCTGACATCATATAATGGACCCCAAGAAACCTGTTCGATCATCCCCCTGACGCAGCCTACTAGCAATAATGTCTTATTATAGTAGCCTATTCAACAATGTATGCCATACGATTGAATAAATAAACCATAGCCTAAACTACTCGGAATTCTTAGTCCTTTACACGACCTTTATTCAGCCTAAACCCCATAAAGCCAATAAATGCCCTCAATATTCGCATCAATGCCGCTGGGGCGTATATCACAAAACACATTGAACAACCGCCGTTAGCGCAACCAAATCACAAGTTATGAAGGAGCCCGTAATAAGTGCTATATTACTACCGGTCGGTGCGTGGTGTTCCTACTGTGGCACTGGTTGTTAGCAAACGAGCTAATGCAGTTTAGTTCTCACTTTTACTCTAATAGTATCTCTTCAAAGTCGTTTTTCATCATTGCTGAAGGTCGTCTCCGCCCTGAGATGTTTCAGCTATCTTCTTGAACTTCCATTCGGTTCTGTCTTCACCTGCACGTATCGCGGTAGGAGCGGGTAGCCTTGTGAGAGTTCTTGTTTGATCAGATCTGCCACGTAGACGATTTCCTTGGACTTTACGGACCAAAACCAGTTTTTCTAGATTGTCCGGGTCTCTACGCACTATATGCCCAAAATATCCTAGATTTCCTTGGTAACATAATAGTATAGGCTTTGTAAATCCACGATCGGACTTTGTAAATTCACACATTGATATTGAAACAAAAGAAGATTACTTAACCTTAAATTTTGTAAGAAATTCCATTAAGGACCTCCCGTCTCGTGGCACCCGAAACGTGATATTTCGCAGCCTGTTATAGTGGACATAACGTCAATATTTCATTGCATGTTTCAGAAAATAATATTTTTATATTCCAGAGATGTAGAACTAATAACTTTTGCATTTGGATTTGTAACACAGCTTCACTGACTGGCAACAAAATAACATTACATAAATCCTTTAAATTTAATGATGATCAATGGTTGATGACTTTGCAAAAAAGCTTGTACCGAAAATGTAATTCTTGGCCGACGTATGTTTTTGGCCGATTGCTCTGTCGCGCGCTGTATCCTACATTTCTTGAAGATATGTTACCTAATAAAGATGGCCAAGATAAACTAAGTACAGAGTGAACTACTCAAGATCGATGGCCACCAGAGCAAGAAGCACACCAAAAAGGAGATGGTGGACTATTTGGGTGCGTTGTATTGGGTTGACAGGAGCAAGAAAGCAATAGAGCCGATTGGAGCAGAAGAAGGTACCTTTGCCCATCAGTGAGATATTTAATTATCCTAGCGTTATTCCCGGTTGTGCCCCTAAAGGAGCCCGGTATCCGCTCTGACACCTAATCCCAAGATTTGGCATAGGCACTAGTTTTATGAAAGTGACTGCCATCTGACCTTCCAACCCAGAGGAAAAACTAGAACTTATTGGGATTAGACCGGTTTCCTCACGATGTTTTCCTTCATCAAAAAGCTAACGGTAAATATTCCGTACATGAGTTCCGAAAAACTCATTGGTACGAGCCGGGATTCGATCCCACCTCAGAGCATGGATACTTATATTCATACATCTGTGGCACCCACGACCGCCGCTTGACAGCCGCATGCCTGAACCACTAGGCTACCGTAGCGAGATGTCTAAATTGATCACTAAAAAAGTTAACTTCCAGAAAACATAAGGTCTCGTTATAGAAAATCTGCAGTGCACGTTATAGTAATAATGATCGTCTCACTACAAAATACGAGTAGCTCAATCTGGGCACGCCCGCTCCAAAACTTTCGCCGTAAAATTAGGTATAAACCTTCAGAAGATCACTCAAAGTTGTAAGAGGAATTTATGTTTTACGGTGAAAAATCACCGGTCTGGGCGTTAGAAGCATATTAAGTACTACTAAAATAAGTAGAATATAGTATGTGGAACTTTCGATCAGCAGTGTAAATGCGTAACTTTTCCAACGAAAGGTTAGACCAACTGTTATTTTCACTTTTAAATAATGACAGCTGGGGACCGATTTTTGACTTTCGAGCGCTCGAAAATTAAATAAAAGTAAATACGATCAAAATTGCTGGCAATTACTTTCTACCGTTCGAATTAAATACGAGTGGTGGATACCACTCGTTTTTAAATGTTCTATGTCTATTTCAAAATAGAATTCCATCATTTATGACCGTTTTCGAGTGAAAGAGTCGAGCGCTCGACAGTCAAAAATCGGTCCCCTGTTATGTTCTGTCCCGGATGTCCCGAGGATAGCCCTCAGACCACGACGACGCGTACCGTGTCGTTTGGAACTCCCCGCTGCCCCGCACCCTTCCACAGCTCAATGCGCTCCTGGCATCTACACCTGAACTGCTGCCGCGAAACGAAAACGAACTTCGTTCGTGTATCTCCCTCTCTGTCGCACTTGCTGATTCGAGCGACAGAGAGGGGAATACACCAACTAAGTTTGTTTTCGTTTCGCGGTAGCCGCTCTGAGTGTGACTTATTTGCGTGGCGATGGGCGGCAGTATGTAGCTCAGTATATATATATTTCTTTATGGTATGTAGTGAGTGCTTGAGATTCTGTGAAGCGATGGATATTAGGTGCTCTACTGTTCAATATAATTTGTTTGTTATTTATTCTGTGAAATATAATTTTAATTTATTAGTGCAAGTTTTGTGACGTATTGGTTTGTCAAACTGTTATGTCATGTAAACGTTTTTTATCAATAAATAAATAAAATGTTTTTAAAAGTTACGAGGAGCCTGCACCCTGGCACCTTGATGGTGACAGTACAATTAACATATTGAAAAGGTTACTGAAGATCGAGTGTTTAAAATATCTAATAACAGCGCAGTGTAGGGGGGGTCGTGAAATATTTGCTTACTGTAGGGTACGCGCAAATCGCGCCATTAAAAAAGTTGAAAAACACTAGGCTAAATTAGGTACCTACCTATTAAACTTAGTAGGAAAGGCATGTACGAGTTGGGAATCTGAACAAATTCCCTAATCAAGACGAGTTTTCCATGGGGACGTGGGAATGTTGTATCCAAACGGAATCGAGCTGCAGCGAAGCGCTGTGCTCTCTATGTACCGACATGACTGTAATACTGTAATGACCACGTTGGGATCCTATTTGTATTCCCCTTAACAGTAGACAGGACATTTCAGTCACGCAATTCACCACCTGTCTTGAGTCTGCCACTCGTTCCCCACTATAAGTTGACCCCAAGATTTGTGATAAGTGAATATTTACGTGCGTGATGGTCCTTTTTAGCCAACTGCGCGACGCAAAGGAGGGTAATGTGTTTACCAGTCAATGTATGTATGTATGTTTGATGCTTTGTGGCACTCTATAGATCAAACGTACGTGACATATGGGTGTCAAACTTGGAACTTAACAAAAGAAAATACGCGCAAACTTGAGACCATAGTATGGAGCGAAGCATGCTCAACGTCAAGCTAAAAGACAAAATAAAGACTTGAATCTCGACGAAGACAAACCAAAATGAAAGATGTGACATATTGTATAAGGAAATTAAAATGAAGATGGACAGGTCACATGATGAGGTCTCAAAAGCAAAAATGGACCTAGGATGTAAAGGAACGGTGTCCGAGACAAAATAAAAGAAGAAAAGGAAGGCAGCGTCTCAGATGGGAGGACGATATTCGGAAGTTGGCTGGTCCTGCATGGACCAGGGTGACCCACAATCGGATAGCATGGCAAGCTTTAGGGGAGGCCTTTGCGAAAACGCAAGACAATCTCTCCACCGGTGTCAAATAATAACTAGATAAGTAGATTAGATTAAGTTTAATAACTTAGATTAATTTACTGTACACCAGCGGGTCGATCACGTAACGCATTGTACGCGACGCGCGTTCGGAACGTTACGTGATTACCCCTCAGATCACTAAATTCATATATTTCATGTTTTGTAAGATTGTTAAATAAAGGCTATTACAATAGATCAAACGCGTGCGCCGATTTTAATAAATCGTACGTCAATTGATTTGTTTTAATCTTGCAGGTGTCACTGAAGACAAGACAGTAATCATAATTTAAAATGGAGGCCATACGCCATAATGTAAAAATAAAAAAAATAAACTCAACGAACTATGTCATTCCAAGTCCAGTCTCGAATTTCTAACGGGTTGTGCGGTTCCTCAGGGATCAACAATGGGGAATTACCTATTTTTAATTCTCGTAAATGACATCACTGCGGCTCTTTCTGGGCCAGAGTATGTCATGTTCGCAGACGACACTTGTGTAATAGTCAATGCAGATAATATATTGGACTTAAAACGTAACCTAAATCTAACTATTGAAAGCATTTCGTCAAGGTTTGCGGCAAACGGTATGCTACTTAATGTGGATAAAACAAATTTAATCCATTTCCAGCTACGTAAAACTACAGACAATAAATTGGACATAAGAACCAACAACGTAATAGTACCGCTGGTCGACATGGTAAACTATCTAGGATTCAAGATTGATGCGGGTTTCACATGGTCATATCACATAGACGCAGCCTGTAACAAGCTAAGCTCGGCTTGTTATGCACTATCAAGGCTAGCTCCTACACTATCGATAGAAAACATAAAAAAGGCTTACTACGGATATTTCCATTCCATCTTAATTTACGGTGTCGACCTGTGGGCAACCGCTGCAGATCAGGACACAATCTTAAAAATCCAAAAGCGGGCAGTTCGTATTATTGCAAACAAGCCCTACGATCACCCTGCGCAGAATCTTTTTAGGGAACTTAAAATACTAACCTTACCCAGTGTGTACGTTCTAGAGGCTTGCACATTTGTGAGACGTAATATGGGTTCGTTCATGACGCGCGCGCAAGGCCACGCGCCCGGCATGATGTCCACGCGCGCCCAGCACCTGCTGCTCGTGCCGCACCAAAGGCTAGCCAAGGCTCGGAAATCACTCAGCGTGCTAGGCCCTAAAATCTACAACATCCTACCGCCTGATGTTAAAAACGCCGTAACTGATGCAGCATTTAAAAACAAGCTCAAATAGCTCCTCATAAAAATGGCTTGCTACAGCATAGACGACTTTATGACCAATGATATATTGACCCACTCATAAATCAACAACACTTTCAAAATTATTCAATAATGATAGGTATATACCATCTAAGACAATAAGGCATTTTAAAATGTATTTGACATGCATGATATTGTAAAATATGACATTTTATCAATAAAGTTCTGAATCTGAATCATGCGGGGTATCGTTGAATAGGTATTTAAAAATCATTATTAGGTTTAATAAATCATTTTTTAGTTTACATAACCGTTTAGGATTTATAACGATTTAAAGTTGAAAAAGGCAGTCAGGGTTTTTTGAAAAATCTTTCGACTTGTTGATGATTTTGTATGATGCTGGGATCTAACAAGATGACGAGGTAAGGACCGATTGAATGCAGTTTGAATAAAATTGCTTTCTGAATGGCGGATGACGTTGACGCTGTGTGAAAGTTGAATTGAACGAAGCAAGACGTTGGAAATAAACAGCAAGATTCCGTTTAAGGAGATATTATTTTTCGACCACCTTACTGTGACAATCGGTGGATACATACTGATATTAAGATATGCGTAACCGAGGTATAGGTTTATGGTGCTGGTCGAACGCGTAGTTTTGTACGTACATTAGGTAGATCTCAATGTAATTTTTTGTTTGGAAAATGATACTTGACTTGTCCTAACGCTTGTTCGAAAAGTTAGAGGTAATTACCCCTCTGGTTGGGTCTAGGCGAATGGCGGTACGCGATGTGAATACCAGCCCTGAACAAGCGTGACACATTTGGGAATGTGCGATGCAATGCGTCCAATTACAGCCAACGCACAAAACGACGTAAGCGACGACAACTATAAAGTACTATTATTCCTTTTAGAAGGTAGAATGGGCCGCATTCTACATTCAAAGCGCAAATAGGCACAGTTTGCTTTGATTTATAATAGGCTTATTTCCAGAAATACGCACGCTACGGGTGCAATAGGTGACATAGTTAGGCATTAAAATGTTGTAAAGTCGACAATATTAATATCTGTATGAAATAAACGCCGAAAATATCTGTACAGGATTCTACTACTATTGATATAAAGGTGAAATTGAACATTCAGGTATAGCTTATACGCTACATCTCTGCAAAACGTAAAACTACTCAACTTATTTATTGCTCCTTTCCATCCTCCCATCTAGTGGTCAAACGCCGACCTATGTGGAGTAAAATTAATTTGAAAATAGTACATAAAAAATTGCGTAGATTATCTACGTCGCGTCGTCAGTTCTGAATCATTAAGGTTCAATCATTAATTCTTAAATATTCTAGAAAATATAGAATAAACCTCCAGACTGGCTGTAAACCGCTCCCTTATCCCAAATGCCCACCGATTGAAAGTTCCCAACTCCGCTAAGCCGGAGTTCAGCGGGATTCCCCGCGAACTTGTGGAATTTTAAAACATTTTTATTTTTTAAATGACGCCGTGGAAGACTTTGCGGGGCTTGGCAGTTTGAGTTCGAAGTTAGTTCTTTGTTTAAAGACGGTTTAAAGGTGCCGGTAGCTTTAGTAGAATGTCTAGATTGCCGTTATGTTTAACTCTCTCTCCGCCGTTCTCTATAGTTATTTCACCTTCTTATTCTGTTATACTGGTGATAAGAAGACGGTCATTTCGCCGGTTACGCGACCACCTTCGGTTGACGACCACTTGAAGAACATGGTTTTTTCAATTGAAGATAACATCAATTCTACAGAGCCTATTGAAACAGTCAGTCGTATGCCTTATTGTTTGTAGTTATGGAATAGGAATTTACAAAAAAAACGAGAAAATATGCTTTCAGTTCACCAAGTCAGCTAAGTGGTCGCTAACCGGCACATGAAATTAGGTGGTCGCCAACCGGCGAAATGACCCTAGTTAGTTCTGTCTAACCTTAGATTGAATGTAAAGAACGGTGGCAAGAAAGTAGTTTTTACTCGTATTAGGTAGGTATATGGTCTTGAATATGAAACTTTAACCTGCCAAACGTTGTGTCACAACTTCACAAGTCTCGTTATGAATATTTTACCGAAAACGACGTTTTAAATTAGTATTTTGTAAGTCGTGAAAGAGTGCTCACGTATACAAAATACACAGGTGTGAGCAATTAGATCTGAGTTGCTTTTTTTTGCAACCTAATAAATGTCGAAAATTATAACTCGTTCCGTGCGGTTATAAAAGTTATACTCGTACATCCAAATATCTTGATACATGTTACCTACCTGCGCCATTTTTTCACTATTTCCATGTAGCCATTGTAGGGTCGTTTCGCCGGTTAGCGACCACTTAGCCGAGTTGCTCACTTTAGATTAGTAAATGTATACCTATTCAATGTACACACATAATAGATTGTATTCGTATAGGTTCTGAGTATAGTCAAGTTTTGAAACCTACAATAAAATATAGCACTTTCATCCATAGATTAGGAAAAAATATGGAAAAGGTTTCAAAATAGCGAATTCGCTGGATAGCGACCGCTTTAGTCGGTTTGCGACCACCTGTTAGCTAGTTGGCGACCACTCTTGCAAATAGTGTTTAAATAGTTAATAAAACGATGCATCATCATCATCATCATATCAGTCGAAAGACGTCCATTGCTGGACATAGGCCTCCCCCAAAGAGTGCCATAATGACCGGTTCTGCGCCACCCGCATCCATCGGATTCCTGCGATCGTTACCAGGCCATCAGTCAACTTGTGGGGGGCCTACCCACGCCGCGCCTTCCGGTACGTGGTCGCCACTCGAGAACCTTTCCGCCTCAACGGCCATCGGTTCTACGTGCAATGTGCCCCGCCCACTGCCACTTAACTTTAGCGGCTTAGGGCTATATCGATTACCTTGGTTATGCTGCGGATAGCCTCTTTTCTGATGCGATCACGCAGAGAAACGCCGAGCATAGCCCTCTCTCCATTGCCCTTTGGGTGACTTTGAGCCTTCTTATGATGCTTCTTATGATTTCTGAAGCGACCACGTTTCGGTGCCACACGTGATCACTGGCAACACGCACTGGTCAAAGACTCTCGTCTTCAGACACTGCGGAATATTAGACGAAAAGATGTGCCATAGCGTAGCTTCCCGAACGCTGCCCAGCCAAGTCGGAATCGACGATTGACCTCTTTCTCAAAGTTGGACCTACCTGACCTGACTGCCCTTATACTACTACAAATTGTTACTCTTCTAAATCTACTTTACATTGCTTGTCAATGCAAAATAGAATCGAAAACGGCGCGCCATCTCGCTCACACCATAGTGCTATTATATATATTGCTATTACAGTCACACATGTCGTTCATAGTAGGTATCTAAATGCCACCATTTTACAAGCTTTTATGTTACTTTTAGATTAGATTCTACTTACCTACACTAGCTTCTGCCCACGACTCCGTCCGTGTGTCTCGTTTATATCGTAGCTCCATACAAAATTTCAACCCCTATTTCAGCCTCTTAGGGGATTATTTCGGGGACAAAAACTATCCTACGTCTTTTCCCGGGACTCAAACTATCTCCATACCAAATTTCATCAAAATCGGTCCATCGGTTTAAGCGTGAAGAGGTAACAGACAGACAGACACACTTTAGCATTTGTAATACTTATAACCATATCATATAATCGTATGAATTATTCATTTTATAATTATATATTATTATTATATTACATATACCTACTAAAGACATAGCATGGATTGGCGCGGCTTAAATACCTACCGACACAATTGGCTTGCCAAGCTAAATATCGCGGGTGCCGCAAGAATCCATAAGGAAAGAAAAAGAAAAACGATGTGGTCGCTATCCGATTTCTTTGGTAATAATTTTTTTGGGTACGCGACCACCCCATTTTATTTAAATATATTTTTATAATATGCCGAATTTCAACGAAATTATTACAATAGCTAAATCATTTAAGCAATCAAGTAACTAATTTCAGCATAATAATAAAATTAAGTGACGTAACTAAAGTTTTCGCGCCAACTGTCGCGTTATTTTTTTTACAGATTCACTGCACGTCAACACTTTTCGGAAGCAATGTGTGAAATGTGTGAATTGAGGTTATTTTTTCTTGCTTTGGATTAAGCTTTGGGTTTTAAAGTGTATTTATTCTTATTCTGACACTATTCAAGAATAGTTAATAACTAATTAGTTTTCTGTTGGATTTGTAGAAATGTTAATATCTTTAATTGAAGCAGCCTAGTCCGTCAAGTGGTCGCCAACCGAAGGTGGTCGCGTTACCGGCGAAACGACCCTACCGCCCGTCAAAGGAATCCGGCTGAAACAGCCATGCCTTTACGGCGTACTTCTTTTTTAACTATTCAAAAGTGTCAGTTGACTTTGACATCTATCGCTATCGCAGGCTCGCGACACAATTTGCAACGTTCTGAAAACGCCTCTTAAATTGTTCCGCGTTCAAAAATCTAATTTTTATACCGCTTGTGTTTTGTCTGCTACGTGTTTATAACACTAACATAAGGTTGTTTGTTAACATATACGTCAAATCGAGATACGAGATTGGGAAATCCTTGGTTGGAATTTCCTGAAAATGCATGTGCGTATGTGCGTTCGTTGTCACTCTGATATGAATGAATTTTTTTTGAAAATGGAATCCAATGAAGCTGTTTTTTGTACAGTAGTTGTTCGGCTAGTTACTAGCACAGTGAGTAAGGCCTTAATACATCTTGACAGATGATTTAAGCAGTATTTCAACTACTCAAGTACGCTCCATCGCGAACCAATAGGTAATAAGCACATATGAGCAGTGTTTTCACTCCGAACAAAATACCGATTGTATGAAGAAAGTAGTACTTAGAGGCGATGCCGCTAGATGGCACTAATTTATTAATTTAAGTGTGTTCCACACCTCCCGATTCTATCGAATGGATAGTGTGGAGCCCACTTTACTGTATTTTTTTTTCCGCTGTTATTATTAATTGATGCTGCTAGCTGGCATCACTGATATCTACATTTCATTCTATGCATAAACTTTATTCCCAACATATAACATTTTATGCGCTTATGAAATACAAATAAAATAAAATAACATGAAAATTGTGTTGTTCTATGATAATAAATATGAAAGGTCTTTTCAAAACACTTTACTCATGCACATTTTATAAAACGGAACGTAATACTACTACCCCGACTTGCTCTTAAGTTTATTGTAACGACGCGTCTTTCGCCATAATCATCATTTGCCACATACACACTCTTATCTATCTATGATTTGCCATAAAAGTGATTGTCTGTGAAGCCTTAAAATTTTCAGGACAAATTATTAACTTTGTATAGAACCGCTACCGAACCGTTTGTTAGCTCAGGTTTGTTTTGTAAAAATCGTGAATAGTTGACAGTTTCTGAGAAAAACTAATTAGGGCAAATGATGATTATGGCAAACGTTACATTTATGGCAAAGGAATTATCGATTTCATTAGTAACCCTCTGGCAAATGGTAATTTGACTGAATTAGGATTTTGCAAATAAATACCTAAAGAGAAATAAAACATTGGAAAAAAAATGTTGACAAAGTTTGGTTGGGACATAAAAGGCCAAAAGTATTTCGGTAAAATAACTTGTTATTAATAATTGGTCATGTAAGATGTCCGTAGTTAAACAATGTGCATTACGACCGTATTGTCTTGACAGCGCAGTCCCCCTATTCTGTAACTGGTTTTAAGCTCACCTCAACGCCCACCCACAATTATACCTTGACACCGCGACACGTAGTAATAAAGCGTAGGTTGAGGTCTAGTTTCGTAACGGGTGACCGGTGGGGTGAGCCGCATTAACGCGTAGCGAATAACAGCCCAGCACAAGTGTATTCCACGGCACGACTGTCGTGTTTGCTGCTCGGGCGGCCATTACAATAATTCAGCGGCGTATCGACGCCATTTGCTAATTCCGATGACGAATGCGGTGCCAAGCTAACACGATCGGGTGTTGGTACGATAATAAGCAAACATATTAGTCGATGTCCATTTTGATTCAGTAGTTATTGCTTCGGATACATCGCGAGTTCGGACGAACATTTAGTGCGCTGGACCGGTCACTTTGGAACTCTTTGGGGGAGGCCTATGTCCAGCAGTGGACGTCTTTCGGCTGATATGATGATGATGATGATGATTTACTGCCAGGAACCCTCCTAGCGGGCGCCTACACTGTAGGCGGTTTTCGCTATTTTACGGGAAAACCAAGGGATCGGTTACGCGTAACGCGTAGCGATTTTTGCGAGTGAATGCGTAAATCCCCGCCAAGACGAGCCAAGCGAAGCGCACTACCTACCTTTTCTCGAAGCGCTTCGTATAATTTTCAGAAACGGAGAGTAAAGCTCCTCTATTCTTCAAAGATTGGTGGACACGCGGGAACGGATTTTTTTTTGGTGTATGGTGTGATCATTAAAAGAAGAAATTTTTAGGGTTCCGTACCCAATAGATAGATAGAACGGGATACTAAGACTCCGCTGTTTGCCTGTCTGTCTGTCTGTCCGTGTGTCACCAGGCTGTATCCCATGAACCGGTATAGATAGACAGTTGACATTTTCACAGATGATGTATTTCTGTTGCCGCTATAACAACAAGTACTAAAAAACGGAATAAAATAAATATTTAAGGGGGCTCCCATACAACAAGCGTGTTTTTTTGGCCGTTTTTATAGATAATGGTACGGAACTTTTCGTGCGCGAGTCCGACTCGCACTTGGCTGGTTTTATAATGCTAAAAGTTTATTCAACTTAGGAGGAGTTAACACATTCAGCGCTACGGGCGATTTTCGTTCATCATCAAGATTAAAGCTGTTATGGAGTACGGCGTAGGGCTAAAAACGTAGCAGTGAAAAAGTTAATAATAGATGTCGCAAAACCGAGTATTTCACCCGATGTAAAAAAAAAACAAATTAGCGTTCCTAAAAGTTTCTAAATATTTCTTCTCAGAATGCATAATTTGTCAACACATTTGGGCATTTCATTGTTCATCTTGGAAACAAACCAAATTCCATTTCCAAGAATTTTATAGCATTGCTCTAGCTGAAAAGTCTTCAAAGATGCTGATCACATTAAATAGTAAAGCAAAATTAGACTTTAAGTTACACGATTAAGGTATAGAACCAAAAAAATAATAAGATAGAAAAGCCTATTCAAAATTCACTACTAGGTGTATAAAAAGAACAATTACTTCGTATCAAAGACAGTTTCAGTTTGACCATCGGACGATGTTCTTGTCTTACTTAGTGAATAAATGCATCACACTTCTTATAGTGGTACCATTAGTGTATTACTTTACGATTTATTCCGAAGAACGACACTTTAATCAGACGATTTCAACACAAAGCGACGAGGGCTCCGATCCAGTCGAGCAACGATAACGTGAAAACTTGGACCTAAACTAGAACTAATTTGGCAAGGCGTGAGGATAATAAATAAGAAGTAAAACTGGGGTGGAAGATGTAGCTGTTAAGGTCAAAACACTTAAATGGAGATGGACAGGACACAAAATAAAGAATACAGAGAAGTGGAGCAAAATAATTGAGTATATGGTGGTGCCCTGAGAGACAAAAGGAGAAAAAGAGGTACACAAAGATAAGATGGGACGATGAAATAATAAAAATGACGGGAACACAATGAAAAGCTGATGGTGAGCGACAAAGATAGATGGAAAAGAATGGAGGAGGCCTTTGCCAAACGGCAAACAGACCGGACCAAATGTTGTCGATTTTTTTGTTTTTAAAAATATATATTTAACTGTCAGCTTAGTGTCTGAATACAAAACTTTATTATTATTATTATAAGAATATACCTACTGATTGTCAAAGAGAATATAAATAAGAGACGGGACTTCGAACAAGGTTTTGGATGACAGTGACATTGTCATTTGATTTTGACATGACAACTCATTCGAACTTTAGCTAGTTTGAAATACCACAATACCAATAAAAATAAACGCTAGTACGGAAGTAGACTTACCAACCTAACGAACGAGGACGATAGTAGGGTTGTAGTACTTAACGTTATCGATAATATTAGAACCCAACGTTATCGATATCGATAAATTATGATAAGCGACGTCGTTGGGCCCACTGCATGAACAGAAAATTGCTTTACAAAATCTAAAACTAATCCGATTTAGGTATGGAATAATAAAAGGAGAACAAATATTTCATACAGTTTATTTCACACTTATTCCCAAATCACAGTATATTTACAGAAATTCACCAATCTGTACACATATCTTTGCGGGTCGCAATGAATTTTTGTCGAACTAAGAAACCTCGCGCTTGTAGGTTTTATCCAAGTACCAACCGTTGTTTATCCTACTAATATTATAAATGTGAAAGTTTGGATGTTTGGATGTTTGGATGTCTGGATGTTTGTTACTCGATCATGCAAAAACGGCTGAACGGATATTGCTGAAACTAGGTAAAGAGATAGTTTATAACCCGAATTAACACATAGGCTAAATTTTATCTCGAATTGTTTCGCTAATTTTCGCCAAATATAAATTTTGGGTATTAATTTCATGATTTTGAAGTTTATTTAGATATTTACGCCATTTTAGGTGTTAAGTTACTATCAATAAGCAGTATAATGGCTTTAAACGAAATAATGACAAGTATAATGCACATTGACGTATATTTTGGCATATCGAAGTTTTTGTATCTCAAAGACAAAGAAGCGTATCCATTGAAATATTTATGCTATTCTAGAACACACGACCCATATGTTAAGAAATATAATCGCGTGCAGAATATAATCGATTTGTGTTATTTTGACACAAAAAGGCGCAGTTCTTATGTAATGTTTCTAAATGAAATGTCAGCTGCCAGCACTCAAGTCTTTTTACAGACCGGCAATAAGGTTCGCGTATATCTTTTTCTGTCGCTCAAATAAGAGCGGTAGACATGGAGATATACAAGTATCGAGGATGTATTCACAAAGCTTCCCGACAATAATTTATCGACGCATGGCTAGCACGTGATGGTGCGTGACTTATGTAGTCGTCACTTTTTAACTGCTCTAATTAGAAAGAGACGGGTACCCTTTTTCGCTCGCTGTTATATTCTCAGTGCTAACCGTGCAAACGAACTACCTATTTATGTCAAAGTTCAAAGTTTGTATATCTCCCTCTCTATCACTCGAATACGCAAGTGCAATAGAGAACGATATTGTATTGGAGTTACATACTATGAGTGTAACCTCCATCCTCCACCGACCACGCATAATAGTTGTTCACTTCATTCATGACTTCAACAGCACGCCCACTATCTGGCCTATTAACGAGCTGCTGAGTCACCCATCGAGTCTCGGGCGCGGTGCGACGAAGATGTTCAGCGGCAGGCAAGTGTGAGGGCTGAAGAAACGTCGGAGCAGCGCCAGCACCGACTTCAACAGCACGCCCACTATCTCTCTCAACGAATTGCTGAGTCACCGAGCCAGTCTCAGGCGCGGCGTGAAGAATAAGCACAGCGGCAGGCAAATGTGAGGGCTGAAGAAACTTCGGAGCAGCACCAACACTGACTTCAACAGCATGCCCACTATCTGGCCTCCCAGCGAGCTTCTGAGACTGCGGAGCAAGCGGAAGCTAGAAGACGAATTAGGTCCCAACTTCCTTCCTGTAGCCAATGAACAGCCACAGTTTTTGCAGGTTTACTTTTTAAGTGACGAGGAAGCGCAACTTGATCGACGGTCCTCCATCGTACAAGGCGTTCAGAGACCAGTACTACAAACAATTCAAAGAGTTCTGGAGGACAGTAACGTGCTAATACATGAATTTAGAAGCGCTTTGAAGAACATGACTGACGAAACGTTTGTGGTAGTGATCCACCCTGACTGCGTGCCCCTTGGACAGCACGAGCGGCGCTACAACGCACCCACCACCAGCGAGGTGGTGGCCGTGGTCGCCGGCTTGGAGCCCACCGCCGGCAGTGACATCGTGCTGCGCGCGCACGAAGGCCGGCTCTGCCGCATCGCCGACACTCACAGGTTCCTAGATGCACTCCAGGGTCCAGTAATATTCCGGAAAGGCCAGGAAGGGTATCATTTTGAAATACCTCAGGTGAATCCACAGACTACGCGACCAGTACCAAACAAAAACGTTTCCTGTATGGATTTCTATGCATACAACCTTATGGTGCGTAGCAACGGGTTCAATCCGTTGTTACGCTGCAATCAACTTCTGCACCAGTTTTTAGTCGATATGTATGTTAAGCTTGAAAGCGAACGCCTTAGGTACATATCACTAAACCGACGCAAGTTGCGAGCAGAAAATTACATTCACTTACAAGATGCTGTAAGGAATGATGCGCAAGTTAACGCCAACGATGTGAGGCAGATAGTGATACTGCCCTCCTCCGTCGTGAATAGCCCGAGATACCTCCACGAGTACACGCAAGCTGCGTTTGCGTATGTTCGGAGCTACGGCCGTCCGGATCTGTTCATCACGCTAACATGCAACACGGCAAGGCCGGATATTACCAATCAATGAACTAATGCCTGGATAAATAGCCACTGAGAGGCACGACCTCATTGCATGGGTTTTTTTTAAATTAAAGTACAGAAGTTGGTCGCCCTGTTAAGTAAAGGTCAAATATTTGGAGAATCGCAGTGCTGAAAATGAAGTATATTACTATTGCGAAAGGCGACAGATTCTAAGTGGACTGTATCAAAATCGAGTCCTTGCGCGGTCGCCGTGATATTGCAGAATGAATGTTAAAGTTTGGGTAGATTGCGTATTGGCTTACCTGGACGTCTTGAAGGCCAGGCTCAGCATCCGATGAAGGCACTATAGAGTGGCAAAAACGAAGGTTGCCCCATGTACCTACACCTTTTATTGTGGCTAAAGGAGAAATTGCGTTCCTGTCAAATCGATGAAGTAATTAGTGCGGAAATTCCTGATGTCAATGTTGACAAAAAACTACACGACACTGTCGTCAAAAACATGATCCACGGTCCATGCGGTGCACTAAATATGTCACCTTCGTGCATGAAGGATGGGAAGTGTACAAAGAAGTACCCCCGAGCGTTACTAAAGGACACGCAGACGAGTGAAAATGGGTATCCACTGTACCGGCGACGAGCACCTGACGATGGAGGACGCACTGTTACTACTAGAATTCGCGGTGCAGAAAGCCTCATGTTGGATAACCGGTGGATTGTATGAAAATATTCTCCGCTTCTGATCAAAATGTTCGATGGCCATATTAATGTAAAATTTCGTAGTTTAAGGCAGGCTATCAAATAGGTATGAAAATATATCAACAAGGGCAACGATCAGGCGGTCTTCAACGTTAGGCAAGCTGGTGATGTAAATATCGACCCCAGGGATGAGGTGCAAACGTTTAGGGCGGGCCGATACGTCAGCAGCAATGAAGCGGCGTGGCGAATCTTTGGCTGGCAAAACATTGTATGTCCACGTGTGGCACATCAATCGATAGGCCTTTCAAAATAAGTATATAGTCGGAGATAATCGCCCCGAAAGTCATAAAAATTATGTCCCCCCCCCTCTAATTTCCAAACGGTGAATTAATAAAAATTAAAAGAAATTATAGACATAGCGCTTATTAAATCCTTTTACCGAAAAGTATTTTGAACAAGATCGGTTAAAAGGTTTTCCAGATATTGCTGAAAAACTGCCTTCCCTGCGGAAAAGGACGTAAGTGTCGTAAGATTTCTGTGACGATACGACCTTTTTAATAGGCACGGAACCCTTCGTTGTGCGTGGTTCGACACGCACTTGGCCGATTTTTTTTATTTTATCATCGCTGCCTTTAATGTTAGTGGATTATAGAAGAACACAGTAAATATGATTTACCAAAAACTTTAAGTACTTATGTTTAAAAGACGAAACCGTATCTCAAATACATACTTAAAGATTGCTTCTTGCATTTTTATTCGTAGGTTTTATATTCGTGTGTAAGCATATACAAATACAGGTTACCCCTCCTTTTTTTCTAACCACAATACCATAATAACCCGTCAACTGGATCACTTCCAATTTGCAAGCTAAATAAGATTCACAAATGGTCAGTTAAGGGTTGTCGATTGTACGTATTCAACGCGAACGAAGTCGCGGGTAAAAGCTAGTCATAAATAAATCAATATTGGCGCTTGATATTTCGTTATTAATTTAAGTTACGTGTTTTATTTTAAGATAATTATTAATTTTATTTCGTCAAAAGCATTGTTTGTTTGACACACACATGTTTTCTCGTGAAGTTATAATATCCATGGTAACCGGCCAAAGTCACCATGAAAGAAAGAAAGAAAGAAAACATTTATTCGTGGACAAAACAATGGGTGTAAAAAACAAAACACAGAACGTAAAAATAGCAGGGTCCACGAAAAGGCCCCGACTCAGCATGGTGCTAACCTAGAAGGCCAGCGCTGGTCTTCCGTCGGAACCTTTACATGAGTTACCTCCTGGAAGGCAACACAAAACAAATACCTACGCTAAACATAATATATATATCTTAAAACTATTCCAAATCCCGAGCCCTATTCGTGCCAGAGTGGCACGGCAGATTGCATCGTGTGAACGCGTCGCCAAACTGTGTGTCAGTGTCACTGTCAACTTGACAGACCGAACGCAACATTTATGACAAAATGACAGACAGAGAAAGAACGGAAGTAGGAGATAGCATGAGTCCGCCATAGCAAAAGCACAGATAGAAAACTTGTCACTTGTCAGAACTTGTCAGATCTGATCTGAATTTGAGCAGTTGGACGTCATTCATATTTTTGTTCCTAGTTGCGCTACACTGCTGATTGTCTTTTAAAATAGCGCTGAGGATAGGTGCTGTCAGCTCATGGATAATTAATACGAATCCAATACTAATTCTACAATCAAGATGGTTTGAGATTTAATGTATATTTTAAGTTTTAATTAGATTCGAGGTATTTAAACGAATGTTTGACATTAAACACCTTATTTATATTACCTAAATGATATCCTGTTGTTCAATTTATTGCTATGAATTAAGATAGAAAGTGCCAAATATTGGGCCGTGTACAGCATTGGACCGTTTACCTTACGTAAGAGCGATGCCGATGCGAGCGATATGTATAAATAATGATTTCAAAATAAACATGTTAGTATCGATTTCACCCATTAATGTATATTCCTTCTGTTTAACCGACTTTCAAAAAAGAAGAAGGTTCTCAATTCGGTTGTACAGATGAAGTGAATAATTATTTCCCATCGTATTTTCTCGGAAATGTTCGTATTTGTCATGCTACATCAGTCAACCTCAGTACTTTTTGTACCGTGACATGAAATAGCAAGACACGTTCGTAAGTTTCCGTGAAAAAACGATGGGAAACCATTATGCACTACATGTGTATGTCTTTAATGTTTGTTACCTCAGAACTCCGTCATTTATGAACCTATTCATACAATTTTTTTTTTAATTAAAAGTATATGCTTCCAGATTGTTTCCATTGTTTTTAAAACTCCAGTTGGATGACGGGAACCATGAGGAATTGAAGGAACTCCTCAAATATATTAGGCACGCGTGTAGTAATTTTGGTATTTTCTATTATAACTCGTGCATCTACCCGGAAATTATAAATTTGGTAAACTGGAAGTGATGATGAAGACCACAGATGGGTTGTAAAACTTCTCAATGATGTATATCAAACTAAAAAAGTAGGTACGTCACAGATTCTGATATCATTCCATTGAAATATCAAACAATGAAGTGCCAAAGGTAATTCTGAGTTCCTTGAGGAATAGACGGAAGTCCTCAAATATTATTGACCCACGTACAGCGATTTGGTTTTTTCTCTAATAATCAACGCATTTGCTCTCGTAAATCAGTTCATGTGGTAAATTGGAAAAGAAATGTGGAAATGTTCATATGGCTTGGCGGAGTACCTACTGTATTGAAGTTGGTTAAAACTTTGTTTTTGAAGTGAATTATTTACGTCTTGGTTTTAATTAAAGGTAATCCAATAAAAAATATATAACGAAATGAGAGCCTCCATGTTGTAAGTCAGTAGATAATATGATACAGAGTGAAAAAAAACAAAAATCTTCATTTTTCGATAAGATTAGATTTCTTTCTATACTTCATTATCATAACATATTTTCAACCGACGAAAAAACGAAGGAGGTTCTCGCGGTTCGACGCGTATATATATATATATACTTTTATGTATGACCACGCATAACTTTGTACAAAGTAGTTCGATTTTTATAAATATTTTTTTATTGGAAAGGGTATACCCCGAAGTTGGTCCCATATAAATTTGGAAAAAAAAACCAACCTTAAGGGTAGGAAAATAGGGGATGATTGATTTTTCGTCGGTTAAAACTTTTGTTTTCAAAGTAAATTATTCCTGTGATCAATAGTAAGCTGTTAAGCTTTTGTACAGTATGCAAGTTAAGATTGAGTCAGGAGATGACATTTTAGTGCAAGCAAAATGTAGGCGTTACAGTTGGTTGGTTGGCTAAGAAAAGAAGCAAGCCTAAATCTCTGTAGGACCGAATTCTTACACGAGTCATGACCCTTGTTCCATCGGCTGCCATAAATTCAAATGTACCTACAGAAGTAAATATAGCAACCGATGACAGAAACCAATAACAGATGCGATGGAAACTTCCAGATGTTTGCACAACGCTTCAGCCGTACTCGATAGCGCTGGATATAATGAATTTCACTATCACTAGCACAGAGACATTCCAACTTGGTCCTAAGAGTTGGCAATGCATTAACATCCAAGACTTGTAATAAAATAGTTCCGCATTTGTCAGCGCAGAGTCGGTATGCGGTATTTTGTAATTTAACGAGAGTGTACTGATGTCGCCCAGCAGGTCGTTCACGTAACGCATTGTACGCGCGTCAGGTAGATCTAAATGTCACTTTTTATATGGAAAAATGACAGTTAAATTGTCCTAACGCCCGTTCGAAAAACGTTACGTGATTACCCCTTAGAGGCTCTAGTAAAAGTTTTATCGATACAATACGTTGTCGAACGCGTTTGCGTTTTGTTTCAATTTGTATGGCAACGCGAACAGCGCCTCTGGTGATAACTATTAGGAACTACGCGTTACCATACAAATTGAAACTAAACGCAAACGCGTTCGAAAACGTATATGTATCGATAAAACTTATACTAGAGCTACAGATTTCTTTACTTTTCGGTATACTCTGTCAATATTACATTTGCGCAGTAGTATATTGCGTGGACCCGGTGCGGTACGCATGCACTATCGTTTTTGTACCGCCCAGCTTCCGCGCATCCATCAATCTAAAAAAATCTAGGTTTTAATATCGCTTGAAAAAATCCTCATGGATGCTCTATAATAATTTTCTTTGAAAACAAAGTTTTAACCGAAGAAAAATCAATCATCCCCTATTTTCCTACCCTTAGGGTTGGTTTTTTTTTCCAAATTTATATGGGACCAACTTCGGGGTATACCTACCCTTTCCAATAAAAAAAAAAAATTATCAAAATCGAACTACTCTGTAAAAAGTTATGCGTGGACGACCACGCATAACTTTTTACAAACGCGTATATATATATATATTTTATGTATGAACATAAAAAAAAAAATTACGCGTCGACTTGAGAACCTCCTCCGTTTTTTTCGTCGGTTGATAAAAGGTGTTTAGCAAGTATAACACTGTTTGTACTAGTTCTTGATCCTACTTGCTAATTTACTCGCACAGAAGGTTTGAAGAAAACACGTAGACAAAGGAATGATATAAATTATAATAAAGAATGAAATGGACGTTACAGAAGGATAGATTGAAAACGGAAACGATACAATATAAAAACTGTTAATTCGCGTAAGTATATCGCGCGGCAGCGTTAGGCTGAGGAGGCGCAAAGTGGTACGGGTGTGCGCTGAGACGGTCTGGGTCGCTCTGGCGGCCGGCGCTCGCTGTCTGGGCTCGCGCCCGGCTGGACCGGTTCGCAACGGGCGGCGCAAACTGCAGCGTCGTGCGCGCGCCCCGCGCATGAATAGATTAGTTTGGTATGCGCCCATACTACTCCCCTGCCGAGACCGGTGCTACGGTCGACAGTGGTAATAGTCTGGGAAGTTGACTCGCCGTCCACTGCGTGTTGTCCTTGGCTGGCTCGTTGACGCAGTTGGCAGCGCCAGTTGCGGCGCGTGTGGTGGCGCCGGTGGCAGCGCCGTAGGTGAGGGCGAGGGTACTTCCTCGCTGACGGAGAAGGCCGGCTTGAGTCGGTCGATGGACACGGTGATGACCTTGCCCTGGGCCTCGATGTCGAAGGTCTTGTCCCCTCGGCTGATGACCTTGTGTGGCCCGGTGTAGGGAGGCTCAAGGGACCTCAGAGCCTGCCCCTTGCGCAGGAACACATGGGATGAAGTGGCAAGTTTCCTGGGAACAAAGAAAGTTTTGGTAATGTGCCACCTGGGTTGACATGGCGAGAGTTTGCTGATATGCGCACGAAGTCTTTGTGCGAAATCTGTAACGTCAGCTGGTGCTGAGTGATCTTTAGGGCTTAAGAACTGGCCTGGCAAGCGTAGTGGCTCGCCGTATACTAACTCGGCTGCTGTTGCCTGTATGTCATCTTTCCAGGCCGTGCGTATGCCAAGCAGTACCATAGGTAGTGTCTCAGACCAGCTACTGTTGCCGTGGCACATGATGGCTGCCTTAATCTGTCGATGTAGACGCTCTATCATACCGTTACTAGCTGGATGGTAAGCGGTGGTGTGGTGTTGTTTGGTGCCCATGATGTTTGCGATGGCTTGGAACAGACGGGACTCAAATTGCCTACCGCGATATGTTGTTACATGCTCTGGGCATCCAAATCTGGCAATCCAGCCGGATACAAAAGCCATGGCACAGGCTTCAGCAGTGATGTCTGCTAAGGGGTATGCCTCAGGCCAACGAGTGAATCTATCGATTGCTGTGAGACAATACCTGTATCCGTGTGAGTGGGGCATTGGACCAATCAGGTCTATGTGCACGTGCTGGAATCTTGATGAGGGAGTGGTGATTGATGACA
Source organism: Epinotia brunnichana (assembly GCA_963854355.1). Lineage (NCBI taxonomy): Eukaryota > Metazoa > Arthropoda > Insecta > Lepidoptera > Tortricidae > Epinotia > Epinotia brunnichana. The sequence goes on from OY977944.1 coordinate 8,238,080, forward strand.
ATGGTGCTGATGTGTGACGTGTGACCTTGCTGCTCTGGCACTGGGTGCATTCGTTAGCCCATCTGCGGCAATCCTTGCGTATGCCGGACCAGACGAAGCGTTGAGTCACTAACCTGACCGTTGCTGATGCACCTGGGTGACTGAGGTTGTGGAGTGCATCAAAAACTTGACGACGAAACCTGGTGGTTACGTAGGGTCGCTGGGTACCAGTGGACACGTCACAATATAGCTGTTGGTTACTACCTGGGATTCTGATCTTCTCCACATTCAAGTTAGTACCCTTCTGTAGTAGAACCTGCAGCTCGGTGTCGCCTTCTTGATCGTGCGCTAGTGCTGTGAAGTCGACAGGAGAAGCTATCTCCTCCACACGAGACATGGTGTCAGCCACGACGTTCTCCTGTCCTGGAACATATTTGATGTCCGTTGTGAACTGCGCAATAAAATCAAGATATCTGTATTGGCGTGGTGAACATTTGTCTCGAGATGTGCTGAAGGCATGAGTCAGTGGCTTATGGTCGGTGTGTACAGTGAAGTGTCTTGCTTCAACCATATATCGGAAGTATTTTATGGCTTCGTATACAGCTAGGAGTTCTCGATCGTAAGGGCTGTACTTTGATTGTGCTGTGTTGAGCTTACGAGAGAAAAATGCTAATGGCTGCCACGAGTCGCCTTTGCATTGTTGGAGCACGGCTCCTATGCCTGTGTCTGATGCGTCTGTGTAAATTGACAGTTCAACGTCCATGTCGGGATGAGCAAGTAAGGTGGCTCGTGATAGACTTGCCTTGCATTCCTCAAAGTCTTGAAGTTGCTCTGCTGTGAGTGTGACGGATTGAGAACCTCTCGTCTTGGGTCCGGACAGCAGAGCGTTGAGTGAAGCCTGGATTCGCGCAGCACCTGGTAAGAAACGACGGTAAAAGTTTGTCATACCAAGAAATCGGCGTAGCTCCTTTACTGTCTTGGGTGCTGGGAACTCCTTTATTGCTTGCACCTTTTCTGGTATAGGCTGTATTCCGGCGGAAGAGACTTTGTAGCCTAGGAATGTGACTTCTTTTTGTCCAAATGTACACTTTGTTGAGTTCACAAGTACCCCAAACTCGCTTAGACGCTTGAATATTGTTTCCAGGTGTTCCAGGTGTTCGTCCTCTGTTCGTGAGAACACGAGTATGTCATCGACATAGCCAAAACAGAAGTCCAAACCCTTCAGAACCTCGTCTATGAACCTCTGGAACGTCTGTCCAGCATTTCGGAGTCCAAATGTCATATAGGGGAATTCGAAAAGACCGAAGGGAGTGGTGATGGCTGACTTCGGGATGTCGTCTTCGAATATTGGGATCTGATTGTAGGCCTTTATGAGATCGATCTTCGAATAGACCTGGGTACCTGATAGCTGGTAGGAAAAGTCTTGGATGTGTCGCAGTGGGTAGCAGTCAGGAATCGTTCTTGCGTTCAGAGCTCTGTAGTCACCACATGGCCTCCATCCAGCGTCTTTCTTTGGAGCCAGGTGGAGGGCAGAAGACCATGGGCTCTCGGATCTACGAGCAGTACCGCACTGGAGCATCGCTTCAAACTCCTTCTTGGCTATCTGCAGGCGATCAGGTGCTAGACGTCGAGGACGGGCAGTGACAGGTGGACCAGGTGTAGTCCTGATGTGATGGACAGTTGTGTGCTTAGGCTGTACAGGTTTACCTGCTGGTCTGGTGATGTCAGGGTACAGCTTCAAAGCGTCGTGGTACTTCGTGTCACCTGATACAGCTTTGACGGACGATATAGCTTCCGTCGACTTAGAGTGTGGGACCTGGATGGAGAGAGTGGTGAGACCATCAATGAGTCGATGATGTCGGCAGTCCACTAAAAGGTTGTAGAAGCTCAGGAAGTCTACACCTACTATGGGTTTGGTAACGTCGGCAATGACAAAATCCCAGGAGTACGCGCGTCGAAGTCCTAAGTTCAGTTCCAGGTGTATGGTTCCGTAGGTAGCTATGGTAGACCCATTTGCAGCACACAATACATACTGTGTCTTTTTTCGGCGTTCTCTGACGGCGGACCTAGGATATACGCACAGGTCTGATCCTGTATCGATCAGAAACTGCACCTTTGAGTCAAGGTCGGTCACGAAGAGACGGCCAGATGATCGTGGACAGTCGTTTACCGCCATTAGCGACTGCCGTTGGTGTTTACCTTCTTGTAGGAGCAGGGATCTTCGCATTTCTTCGCGTTACTGCCAAAATTGTTGTGGTACCAACAATGGTCCTGATTTCCCTTGCCTGAGCGGGAGCGGGAACGAGAGTGACTGCGGTACCTTCCACGTTGGCTGCTGCGGGAGCGACTGTGCTGTCTGGAATGCTTGCCTGCCATCAATGATGCTACTTGCCTGGTCAGTTCCGCTACTTGCCTTTCAAGTGCACTGCTACCTTGTGTCATCATTGCGCTTTGTGACGTCATCCGGCTGCTGGCAGCTGCAACTTGAAGTGTCGGAGCCAATGGTGTCACGACCTCGTGCACCCTGTCCGCTAAAGTTGCAAGCGCGTCCACCGGAATATCCTCCTGACAAGCAAGTACGGTTTGTATGTTAGTGGGTAGTCTACTAATCCACATAGTGCGCACGAAATCGTTAGGATCGCTCGTGGTGCCTGCTAGCGATTGCATATGACGCAATAATTGCGAAGGTTTCCTATCGCCAAGCTCCTCATGCATCAGTAGCTGCTTTAGCCTCTGGTCACGTGATTGCGATAAGCGATTAATAAGCGTACTTTTAAGCTTTTGATATTTATCGGTAGCTGGCGGTGACACAATAATATCTTTTACCTCCGCTGCAATACTGTAGTCTAAGTGAGAAACTACGTGGTGGAATTTGGTAGCATCGGCAGTAATATTAGAAACGTGGAACTGACCTTCAATTTGGGCAAACCATAAAGCAGCATCCTCCGGCCAAAATGGGGGTATCTTCACTCCAAGTCGAAATACCGTTCTCGCCTCGTCATCTGTTGCGTCAGCCGGCGTGCGTGGTTGCGATCCGGTTGGTTGTTCATTATCCAGCGGCATCTTCGATGTTCTTATTCGGGGTCACCAGTTTAGCAAGTATAACACTGTTTGTACTAGTTCTTGATCCTACTTGCTAATTTACTCGCACAGAAGGTTTGAAGAAAACACGTAGACAAAGGAATGATATAAATTATAATAAAGAATGAAATGGACGTTACAGAAGGATAGATTGAAAACGGAAACGATACAATATAAAAACTGTTAATTCGCGTAAGTATATCGCGCGGCAGCGTTAGGCTGTGGAGGCGCAAAGTGGTACGGGTGTGCGCTGAGACGGTCTGGGTCGCTCTGGCGGCCGGCGCTCGCTGTCTGGGCTCGCGCCCGGCTGGACCGGTTCACAACGGGCGGCGCAAACTGCAGCGTCGTGCGCGCGCCCCGCGCATGAATAGATTAGTTTGGTATGCGCCCATAGGTGCATTCACCCTTTATGAATCATTCATGAGTTAATCATTATAAGGTAATACGTAGCTAAAAGCTCATCCGTATCTCCTGTGATCCCAGAGCTGGCGCGTTTCTCGGCCAAAGAATCAGCATTGCTGTGCAGCGTGGAAACGCCGCCAGCATTTTGGGGTCTTTTCCCCCAATGCGCGACCTTGGGGACGCGGGTGTCTAGCATCTACTTTTATTTTAGTTTTTTAGTTTTATTGATTTACTTATTTTTGTGTATAGATTAAGTTAGTTTTGGTCATTTTAGTTCATAGTTTTATGTACATACCATAGAAACTGGGGAAATAAAATACAAAAAAAATAAAAAGGTAATATTATAATCATTGATTAGTTACTAAGTACCCAAGTATTTTGAGACTGAAAACCGACTCCACAGTTAAACTAAATAATTCGTTTTGTGGAGCGATGTAATGTAATATTTCTTTGTAAGCAGTTTTAATAAATAAATAATAATAATAAAATCCCGCGCCAATAAGGCTTGTACTAACAACAATGAGATCAATGTTATCTTGGAAAATAAATAAATTGAATTGAATTGAATAAGTCATAAGTCGCAAAGGCTTCACATTATTACCGCACATCCAATTCTATTCATCGCCAACAAACTGCTTCGCAGTTTGACGAATCTTTAGTTTGGGTTGGTAAAATTGTATTTATATTTTTTTTCAAAAACAAAAACTCTGGGTATTTTAATTTTTAATGGCCGAAATTAGCCTTAAGACTTTGGATGTGTCTACAAAAAGACTGAACACAAATTCATAGTAAAAATACTTTCGCCCCAGTCACTCGATCTCTGACGTTTTTAATTGACGTGCTGGTTGCTGTCTCACCAGTTTACGTTGTAACATGTGGTATTGCACGGTGAGTACTGAGTATTATTGCAATATTTTTATGACAATACTAGCTTTAACCCGCGACTTCGTACGCGTGGATCTCGTTAATCGCCTTAGAGGATAATTGCTATTAAAGTATTTCAGGCGTAGGCTTAAACATCACTCCGCCGTACAAAGTTCCCCCACCTTTTTACCCCTTTAAGCGATTATTTACGAGATAATAGCTATCCTATGTTATGCTTCTTAAGGTTTTAAATTATATCCATACCAAATTGTATCTAAATCGGTTCAGATGCATGCAAAGGTAACAGACACCTGTATATATCTACAGGCGGATACTTAGAGTTATTTTCGCATTTACTGCAAACACTTTCTGGATTCGCTACATTACTTACTGAACTTTTTTATAAAAATTCTTTGAGTAGTTTACTCACGTTAGTTTGAGCTACTCGTTATCTTATGCCAAAAGATGCATCATTTTCCATTCTATCCCAATTTCACGGTATTAGATAATACATTATTTTGACTGATTGATTGATTGGTGAACTTATAAGTAACTTCTGATCCAAAAACTTTCAATAATGGTCAGCAGTTCTAATAACTTAGCCTACTTTTTTGTAGCAGTTCCGTTCAGTGAGGGTCGCAAATCAAGAGTTGCAGCCTGATTTTATCTATTCTAATATTATAAACAGGAAAATTCTGTGAGATTTGTAAGTTTGTGTATAATGGGTAATCTCCGGAACCGCTTGACCGATTTCAAAAATCATTTCACTTGCGTATAGAATGAACTTTCTGAAACAACATAGGCTATGTTTTTTCCCGCGGGTTTGCCTGCGTTCTTTGCAATACGCAAAGTTCCTTGCCGTGCGCGCAGCTAATGTATAATAAATTCAATCTTGTATGCTGATCTAATAATTTGACGAAAACCTTATTTTTGTTGCGAGCCAATTATAATAACAGCGAACCATCCGTTACAAACCGTTTCAACAGAGTTAAAATTTTCTTATAAAGTTTAAGCCCCCATTTTAAGCTCTCTAGACTTCAGTTAGTAATTCGCCAGGCCACATAGATGCACCTTTCCACGTCACCACATGAACTACGGTCCGCACTTAAAGGTTAAATTTTGTAAAACCCTTACTTATTGCTTGCCTACCTTGAATAAGTAACCTACCTTACACATTTCAAGACGCTTGGTTCAGTAGTTTCAGCTTAGTGTTGATGACCAAACTCGAAATGGTTTCGTAGTATTATCCTCTGATTTTATCAGGCTAAGGGTTGATTTACTCAAGATGCTTGATTAAGAGTGCTCTTCAAAAAAGCGCTCGCTCAGAATTCGGTATTTTGACACGCGTAGTGCGTTTGTGTGTGTAAATACTACTACCACCCACACAAACGTACCTAACCCCCACATGCACAGCGAGATCGCACCAGCCACGGGTGCCGTCCCTTTCTAGCTATATGTAAGTGCGATCGGGATAGAACTAACCGCGGAGCTTGCCGATGCAAATAGCTGTATAGCGCACCGTTGGAATTCACTCCGTGACCGATATTGATACTTGCACTAAAAAGTGGTAAGTATTACTTCGCTAACATGATGTTCTAGAACATCATGTTAGCGAAGTTAGATAACTTGAATAAAGTAAGTATTTGATTTTTGAGCACAAGTTTTCTATTTGTATTAAAATACTATGATATGACAAAGTATATTTAGTTTCGTTTTTTTAGTATAAAATAAACTAACGAGTTTTAAAGTTGTCAGTAATAAGAATAATAATTTGTTTTACGGATATTAATAGTTTGCATATTATCTGAGTCTTATTTATATATAGTAATGTAATGAAATTATACCAGTAGACCCACTACTAGGAAATTACTGGGTACTTACGTATTCATTTCTTGAAGAAATTTTTTTTTGTTATGTACAGTAAAAAAAAACGGCCCTTTATAAAAATTGCTATGTCCGTTTCTTACCAAAGGAACTGAAAATTATAAATTATGAATGAATGAATGAATGAATATATTTTATTTCAGGTCTTCACCGACCCATATAAGAGGTGTTAGTTACATTTTAATTATAAGGTTAGATTACAAAGCTTACATACAATTTAACATACAACATAAACTGACATACACAGAACATACACTTACTTACTATATTGCAAGGTAGATTTAACCAGCCCAATCCAATACAGAAGTATTGGACAGTCAAACCTACTAGCCATCATTTTCAGGACGCTGTTGGTACTTTTCCTCACTCGAGCCATCAGGGATGAAATTTTATTTCGCATAATCGCATGGAAGTCATTTGTGTGTGCCTCTGCGAACATCCCCGAGGCACTACACCATTTGGGCATTCCTAACAGCATCCTGAAAATATTATTATACGTAACGCGTAGGGCGCTATAAGCTCGCTTTGTGTACTTAACCCACAGTCCGCCAGCGTAGAAAGATTGGCAGAAGGCTTTAAAAAGTGCAATCTTTACCTCTGCGGAACACCTAGCGAACCTGCGGGCAAGCATGTTACCTCTGACTGATAACGCCCTACGCTCCCTTTCTATATCCTGGTCATCACTCAGGTCTTCAGCAATAATGTGACCAAGATACTTAAAACTTTGTACAACTTTAAGTACAACTCCACCAAGAGTGACGGGGGCACAAAATAAGGCTTGATTTTGCCCACCTTGAAAACCATTACTTCACTCTTTGCGGAGTTGTACACTAATCCATGCTGCTTAGCATAAGCTTCACATCTTCCAACCAGCTGTCTGAGAGCTCCGATGGAAGGGCTCAGCAGCAGCATGTCATCGGCATAACTTATATTGTTGAGACAGGTATCTTCAACATGACATCCCGCATGCATGCTGCTGAGTCCCTTCATCAGGTCATTCACGTACCAGTTGAACAGCAGGGGAGATGTTAAGCCACCCTGACGCACCCCACATTCCAGCCTGTAACCTTCAGACAGAGCATCAGCCCATCTCACATGGTTCCACTGATTTCGATACCAGTACTGAAGGATATTAACGCAATCCAGTGGAATACCAGCCTCACGCAGTTTACCCCAAAGTATATTATAATCAACCCGGTCAAACGCCTTAGAGAGATCCAGGAAGCAGGCATAAATGGGCGTCTTTCTGGCCGTATAATACCCGACAGTATGCTTCAAACATAAAATTGCACTTTCTGTCGATAAACCTGCCCGAAAACCAAACTGGGTTTCATGGAGGTTGAGCCGCTTTTCAAGTATTGAGTTGAGCATACTGTCGAGTACCTTGGCAGTGGTGGTGGCCAGTGAGATAGGGCGGTAGTTTGCCTTTTCCGATAAATCACCAGTCCTGTTTTTGACTACTGGAATCACCATTGTTTTCATTAGCGCATAAGGCAGGTACGAGTGACCCACACACAGGTTGAGGAACATGGAGAGCAGTCTGGGCAAGTGAACTCCTGCGTACTTAAAATGCTCAATACTCAGGCCGTCATGACCTGGCGACTTACCCCGTTGCATTTTCTGAATGACATTTGCTATGTCTTTGGCAGAAAAATGCACGTCACGCAGGTTTCCGACGGCCCCAGTAGAGGGCACTTCGGTTCGTGAACTATCGAGCAGGGATTTTACTGAGAAGTGCTCCCTAAACACCTCAGCAATTTCTTTTTCAGTACACTTGCCACTAACGCTTACAGGCAAGCCGGGTCTCACGTTCAATTTATTGGTCATCTTCCAAAATTCTTTGAATTTTTTTGTTCGCATAGGCCGTGGCAAGTCTGTCCATTTTAAATTGGTCTTGGCGATCTTGGCACCACTTTAATTTGGCTTTGAAATATCTCCTACTCTTATTCATTGCCTCAAAAAGCTTACCACAACGCGGTCTGCCAGCGTTTTCCCATAAAAGAAAATGCAACCTAGCTTCCCTGTGCGGTTCGGCTACAAACTTATTCCAGCCTGCAATATATCCACCCTTTTTACGCTTATTACTTCTATGAGTTTCTTTCGAGGCAAGTGTTAGGGTGTCTATAATGCCGGCATACAACCTATCCAGGATGCGCTGGTGATCACGATCTCTACACGGACCATCACAGCAGGCACGTAGTTCGTCCGGGAAATCAATATATTTAAGTTGGTTATTACATAGGTCATGATATGCATTTATTTGATCATTCTGCCGCTCCCCCCACAGTATCCCATTATCCAAGGCATGTGACATAATATGCACCTTTTTTATTACACTTATGTCACATTCTATTACCATAGGAAAGTGGTCCGACCATAAGACGTCGTACATAACTCTGACACTACTGATAGTAGGCAAGGCACTCATCGTCACCACACAGTGGTCTAGCCACCTCCTACAGCCATGAACATCGCTCACGTACGTATAGTTATCCATGCCGGGACCAATTCCATCCACATCCGCACACATCCATTGTTGATCTGAACAAAAGTTTATTAGTTCGTTGTAAAATGGCTCATTTGGATGCGAGTTAAAATCTCCCAGCATATATACCGCCTGCACGTCAGCGTTGTCCATGACTATTGACGATAAAGCCCCCATACATTCACTAAAAGCAGGCATATTCTCAGTGGAGTCGGTAGGCATATATATAGTGCACACTATAAACGACTTTCCCTGAGACTCGATCTTAATAGCTGCGATCCTATCATTATCACATTCAATAATAGACACCGACTCAAAAGCTTGTTTACGCCACAAAATACCTACCCCTCCGTACGGTCTACCCCTGAGTAGTCCTACAGATAAGTCCATAGCAGACTTTCCCGTCCAGCCAAAGTTACTATCCACTGTACCCAGCAGCGGTAAATCAAACGAAAAAAGCCAAGTCTCTTGCAAAAGTACCAGATCTGCACACTTACACAAAGATCTAACGCCCTGTATAGAACGCTTAAATGATTTACAGTTAAATGTAATCATCCTACACTTATTATCGTTCATACTAGCGTTGTCATCCATTTTTGATTGTTTTTTTCGCTTGACTTGCCTCACTCCACTTTACAAACCGCCTGAATTGAATGCCAGCTGGCCATAAATTGTTATTTAGGTATGTGTCTACTTTATTTCTATTTACAAAAACCTTATAAGCATTATATCCCTTGTCTATTTTCATTTTAATTTGATACATGTACACTTTTTCCCGAGTTTTACTATAGATGTATTCAGAAATGTCATTCACTGATACCTCTTGATCAACATTATCTCCACTTATAATAAATCTCTAAATAAAAAAAAGAATCAGCCAGTTAGAAACTAAGCTTTCTGCGGTACAAATGTTCTCAGCATCCCATGGACGGAAAAATATGAAACATTTTATATAGGTAAATTATTATTCCCGCTGCAACTTAGGATAGTTTTTATCCGACTGCGACAATTAATTTATTTTCCGTAATATACGACTTCATTTAATTTTTCATTTATTATTCTTAAAGTATATCGCCGCCACATCTGTCAGCTAAAAGAAACGTCAAAATCACAGACTAATAAGAAATACTACGGACAAAATGGCGGAATTTCTTTGCCTTTCTTTCGCCTATTAATAATTTTAATCCCGTCTACGATATACATTGACGAGACACATAGGTACCAAAAGCAAATATAAAATTAATCGATTTTGATATGCGAACTTATATGCGCAAATGTCGAATTAAGGCGTAATTTGTACAAATGTAACAACAAATTCGAACAATATAAACTTGGTTTTTTTTAATGGCACGCGCACGCGCTCTTTGCGTATTCAGCTAAACCACGAAAATTGAAACTCGAAGTTCGTATATCTGCATTCCTGTCATTTGTTAGTGCGATAGAGATAAAGATACCCGAATATTTTCGAATTTCCGAAGTTCGTGGTTTAAAAGAAAATACGGATGTCGGATAGATCTAAATTAATATTTTATGTGTGAATATGGTTAAAATTATTTGGAAATACTATTGTTGTTAGTGTTTTAGTATATTTGACTAGCTTTACGTTTAATATTGTACGTCCGAAATGGGCAAGCTGTTGGACTTTATTTTACCCAAAACAACTAAATGTACACAGTTCTGACTATAAAGAAATCTTATTTTATCTTATCTTATCGAAAATAGGGATGTAGACACTAAACAAAATAATCATAATGTTGTATTATCTCAAAAAAAACAACGCAAGAGGCTATACTCGTATAGGTAATCACTAAGTTATAAGTGTATAAAGTTTGAAGAGTCTCTTTGCGTCTCTTTTCCGCAAAACGCACCTTTATAATGAAACGATTGTTTTTTACTATGACGCTCGAGGATCGTGCCGTCACGGTCCCTGATCGTTTTCTCACTCTAACAAGCGACATTAAAACGGTTGTAGCTTCGTAATTTTTTGAGATATTTGAATGAGTTTTTCGTTTCTTCTTTCTTTTGAAGTGAGTCTACAGCTACACCTCTATTTGGAAGACAAGCGGAAAGAACCCATACTATCCATACTAATAATCCATACTTCCATATTAATATTATAAATGCGAAAGTGTGTCTGTCTGTCTGTTAACTCTTCACGCCTAAACCGCTGAACCGATTTAGATGAAATTTGGTATACAGATAGTTTGAGCTCCGGGGAAGGACAAAGGGTAGTTTTTATATCTGAGGGGCTGAAATTGGGGGTAGAAATTTGTATGGAGCTACTTAAACCGCTGCACCGATTTAGATGAAATTTTGTATATAAATAGTTTGAGTCCCGGGGAAGGACATATAATAGGTTTTATCCCGAAAAAAACCCCTAAGGGGGTGAAAAGGGGGGGGGGGGGGGGGTGAAAATTTGGATGTAATCTATTTTGATGAAATGTGGTGTAGATATAGGTTAAGTCCTGGGCAACCCTCAAAAATCACCCCAGAAATCATCCCCTAAGGGGGTGAAATTAGGGGTGAAAATTCGGATGGAACCCATTTTAATACAATTTTGTATAGAGATAGCTTGAGTCCTGGGAAAGGACATAGGATAGTTTTAATTCCGGAAATCACTCCCTAAGGTGAAATGGGGGTGAAAATTTGGATGAATCCCGTTTAGATGAAATTTGGTATAAAGGTCGTTTGAGTCCCAAAGAATGATATTAGATAGTTTTTATCCCGAAAATCATTCCCTAAGGGTATGAAATAGGGGGTAAAAGTTTGGATAAAATCCATATACCTAGATGAAATTTGGTATAGAGATAATTTGAGACCCTTCGAAGGATACTTATAGAATAGTTTTTGCCTCGGAAATCATCCCTTAAAGATGGTAAGTAGAAGTTTGTTTGCATTATATTTTCTAAGTATAAGTTCTACGCGGACGAAGTCGCGGGCAACAGCTAGTAGATAAATAACGGCACTTTAATGTCGGCCGCCTTGAATTTTGCACCCGGCGACTGCGTAGCTAAGCCCGTACTGCCAACAAACTTATCTCTCTGAGACCCAGACGTCCTCTTCTTACTTTCTTTCACCCGCCATTCGACCTCCTTTTTAGCAGCATCAGCATAAGAGCCTCCTGAACCGTGAGTATCCGTAATTATTGGCCTAAACTGCAATTTATTCGTGTTTACGTTGTCCTCGCATCCCACATCCATCTCACCGTAATCACCGCTTAGACTGGAGACCGGTTTGTTGCAATACGGGTCATTTTGTTTTGGCTGGACCGCCCTCCGTTCAGTCTGTGCGCGCGAGACCGGGACAGCCTCGTGGATCGGCGCGCGCGACGAGGACGCAGAATCCCGCCTCACCGGTTCGTCGCCCGAATCGCCCGATTGCTCTGCTACTGCGGGTGCGACAGAGATAGTCGCTTGACACGGTGCGTGCAACGAAGAGGAAGCACTCAGCTGACTCAGCTAAGCGAGTTCATTGTCCGATTGTTCCACAATAACAGGTGCGACCGGGATAGCGGTTTGATACGGCGCGTGCGACGAAGAAAAACTATTCAAATGTGCAGAGTCATCGTGCACCTGATCTGTTATCGACGCCTCGGAGTTATTAAAGGTCATGCCATTAGGTCCACTATCTAATAAATATGCTCCTCGTTTGGGATTCACATTCATACTCGAATGATATGAGCCGCAATAGTTGACACGTTCATTTATTTTGGTATTAACCGTGATTTCTTGTTTTAGGTTATTTAAATCGTCAACGGTCACATAACTGTCTTTTATTAGCCGTAATTCCGATTGCAAAAGTCGTATGTCCTTAAGCAGCCTTGTCACATCCACATGCCGAAAATCCACAGGCGGGAGCTTGTGTAGATCCTTGGCCACAAAAATAGGGATGTTTTCCGGGTCCGTATTACGTTGAAGTGTTGTCATATCTTCTAGGTCCCGCTGAACCCTATCCACTCTCCTCGAAATTATCCTGCCACTTCCTTCAATGGATTCAAAAAGTAGTTTTTTTGCTTTGTTGACATCGTCTTCCAAAAATCCGGATGCACATAGTCTTATGAGGCTCTCATTATCTAGCACTCCCAATTTATTTTGCATAAAAGCCAGTAGCTCGTTGATTACGATGTTACACGAAACACATTTTACTGTAGCCGTTAACGCCATATTCTCAGCGAGAGCGCCGCAGGTACTCTCACATGCGCACGCACTTATCGCACGGCGACCGCGCGACGACTGATTAGATGAAATTATACAAACACAGCTTTTTTATCTAGAATACAATTAATTAATGCGTGATTTTATTCAAAAGCCTAAAACCTCAGATGATAAAAAGGAATAGATATGAAACGGGGGCTTGGCGCGTGTCGGTGCGACATGGCCAAATGGGCATGTCACTGCCCACCGCATGTTTCTGAATCTGGTGAATCTGAAATGTTTTTCTACGTTTACTCAAAATGCCGAATTGTAGCGTGGTTACATGCAAAAATAGGAATGAAACTAAAATCTACATGAATGGTGGAGTCACGCACCACATGTGAGTATTAGTATTTTCACTTAAGTCAGTAAAAACTAATATTTTAATAAATAAACGCAACGCCGCATCATTTCTCGGGATCGAACTAACATATCGAACGAAAAAGCATATTTTTGTTCTATGCGTTGTACATTGAACGTTCAATACAGTAAACCACGGCGCAATGTATTAAACCACTATGGATATGGACGATGCTTGAATTTTTTAGTGGTACGGCCGCTGCTTGGCGTCGCAAACTAGAGCGGTGCCAAAGTGCAGTTACAATTTACGCGTAATCGATAAAATAGAAGGACGATATCATACTAGTTATTTTATTTCGACTACTTTCGCTGTCTTATTTTATTTAATTACTTGTTTAGGTTGGGTGCCTATCTTAAAGGTAACTAATAACATACTAATAAGATTAAAAGGCACACAATGTTTACGGTACCTACTAATAAGATTTTCACTAAGTTGCAGTATGAACGGTAAATAGACATATTAAAATTGTATATACAAGTATATAATTTAGTTGCAAATGGCTTCAGAACAACTTAAAATGTGATATTATTACCAATAATTTATTTTAAATGAGTATTTTTTACTTTCATTTGAAATGTGATAATTGAAGAAGAAATCTCGGTTTCTTATTACAGTTTTCCAAAGAATTCGAGTAGGTACTAAAAAAATGGATAGATGCTACTGGCAGAGGTCCTAACTGGTTTCCTGTACAGAGAAGAGTTAATGTGTTCGTAACATTTTCAAGAAAAATGTTTCCAACCACTTAATAAGAGCCGTACACTTTTCGAATATTTGACACCTCGCTTGCTTGAAACCTTGGTGTAAAATGTATGGTAACACATCTTCGCACATCTTTGGTGGATACTCGCCCTTAGCCTTAAATCTCGTAATATGAGTAATGGACATATTATTTCGCGCCAAAATGCGAGTCGGATCGGCCTGGTACCTACAGGTCAAAAATATCGATGTGACCAGAGTTTTAAATGTATGTGAACACGAACTTATAAAAAGCCGTTTATGTTACTCTGTAGGTATTCGTCAATATTTTTTACTTTTGCGATTTATGGTAAGTTAACAACCCGTGTTATTTAAACTTGTAGCTAAAAGTTTAAATACCACCACATAAACTTACCATGTTGTTGAAGTTGTTACCCATCAATATCATAACATAATATTAATTTTAATATCAATGTCGATAAAACATAATTTTAACGTTTGTCGCCCCCCTAGTGTAGTGCGTTTAAGCCAATCACAGCCCTTGTTTGCATGTTGCCGTAGACTCACTGGCAACGCCCGAGTCTTTGTTTTTACACGGTTCAATGTGTGTGCCTATGGGCGCTGCGGTGGGAGAAAACTGGGGACATCGGTTTTGGTTGGAATTAAGCAGTACGGCACTTCTCCCTTTTTTTATGTTCTGAGCCTAAAACCTATGTCACTTATTAGGATTCCGTACTCAAAGAGTAAAACGGGACCCTATTACTAAGACTCCGCTGTCCGTCTGTCTGTCTGAATGCCTGTCTGTCCTTCTGTCACCAGGCTGTATCTCATGAACCGTGAAAGATAGAGATTTTCACAGATGATGTAGTTCTGTTGTCGCTATTTATAACAAAAAATACTAAAAAACAGAATACATCTTTTTATTTTTATTTGTTTCTTTTACAATCTTACACAAATCGACCTTGCCCCAAACTAAGCAAAGCTTGTACTATGGGTACTAGACGACGATAAACATACTTATATAGATAAATAAATACTTAAATACATAGAAAACATCCATGACTCAGGAATAAATATTTGTGGTCATCACACAAATAAATGCCCTTACCGGGATTCGAACCCGGGACCTCCAGCTTCGTAGGCAGAGTCACTACCAAGTTACTAACTAGGCTACAGGGGGCTCCTATACAACAAACGTGATTTTAGATATATATATTTTGCCGTTTTTAGATATAGATAATGGTACGGAACCCTTCGTGCGCGAGTCCGACTCGCACTTAACCGGTTTTTTTAACATTTATTTCGAAATAAAGAGTGATACTCGGAAATGTCGAAGGGAAGGTCAATGTCTCAAGACGAGAGTCTTTGACCAGTGTGTGTTGCCAGTGATGACATATGGCACGGAAACGTGGTCGCTTACTATAGGCCTCATAAGAAGGCTCAAAGTCACTCAAAGTTTCTCTGCGCGATCGCATCACAAATGAGGCTATCCGCAGCAGAACCAAGGTAACCGATATATCCCTCCGAATTGCTAAACTTAAGTGGCAGTGGGCGGGGCACATTGCACGTAGAACCGATGGCCGTTGGGGCGGAAAGGTTCTGGAGTGGCAACCACGTACCGGAAGGCGCAGCGTGGGTAGGCCCCCCGCAAGGTGGACTGATGACCTGGTAAAGGTCGCGGGAGTCCGCTGGATGCGGGTGGCGCAGGAACGGCCATTGTGGCACTCTTTGGGGGAGGCCTATGTCCAGTTGAGTTTAGGAGTTGCTATGGCCACCTTCCGACTCCATCATCAGACCAGCTCTATGATATTATGTCACCGAAGATACGCAATTGTACCTAATTTGAAGATTTCACCCAAACTCCCATACATACATACATACTAACAAGGTGGACTGATAGTAACAAGTAAATAAATTAAATCTATCAAGTATCACGATCACTCGTACAATAATAATTGACTATAGAACGCGTAGTTTAGACAAAAGGATCCAACCCACAAGATATCACCATTGAAATGTATGACTTTTGTTCTAGGTAGAAGGTTCAATTTTAAATCTTACGTATCCGGTGGGTTTGAGCCTTTTCGCTACACTACGTCATATATGGCAGCTATGCAATTCATAACTTGTCTCGATTAGCCTCACGAATGTATCCCCAGTATAGTTTGACCCCGAGGTTAGTAACAACTATGCCTAGTCGGAGATCAAAATAATATTATTTTATCTGAAGAGTGGCCGGTTAGCTTCGTGAATAGCCACAAATAAACACACTACACGTCTGTCTCGGAGGGCTATTCAGCCGGTACTGAGATAAATTCCCGCGCGACGATAAATTTATACTAGTTTTTAATAATTATTTATAAATATAAATTTTGACAAAAGTTATATTTTTTGTACTGGATCTTGTTGGTACAAGCATGAACTTTAATGTTGTGTAAGATTCAATACAAAAATTATTCAACAATAATGAGAAAATCCTTGAGTTTTCAGTACGATTTTGTTGACAAATATGGTGTAATTGAGAACAGTTTACATATATATACGTGCAGAATAAGGAAAATTCGAGGCGGCTAAGCGCAATGGCAACATATTACGCTAGTGAAAACAGAAAAAAACAAGTAGGTTCTCATATAACATCATGGAGTATTAGGGGCTCAAACTTATGACTCTGCGCTCTCTTCAGAAAACTACTGTCGGTAATCGGGTATTTTCGGTTAAAGTATTCAGTTCTTCGTAAATTGGAGGCGGCTAGGACCAATATGAGGAGTTTACCTATGCAAATAAGTAATCAGGATCTAGAAAAAGCTCTCCGTTTCTTAGAATTACAACGTCAAAAATCCGTCATTCTCGCTTATTCATGACCAAAAAACGAGCGCCCTCTTAACACATTCACGGCCACGCTTATCTCGTAGCGCTACGCCGTAGTCCGTAGCAGGTTAAACCTCGTATGTAGAGGAAAGCGCTCGTAGCGCTCTGACTCATATATGTTTCGTCACTGGCCATGAATGGGTTAATGAAGATTACTTAGATATAATTATAATTTTGTAATCAGAATCGTGGACAGCTTCCAAGTCCAAAAATAACTAAACTTTCATATAAACTTTCACCCCCTATTTCACCCCTTTAAAGTAGGAACAACTAAAACCCGTTTTTTATTTGTGACCATAAAGCCAAACTTCAAATTTCATGTATCTACCTTCAAAGCACGAATACTCGATAATGCTCAAAGAAAACCTATTTGAATTTCTAACCGAAAAGCCAAATCTCGAATTTCATAGATCTCTACCTTCAAAAATAACGGATTTGCATACAACGTTTTATCCCCAATTTCACCCCCTTAGGGGTTGAATTTCAAAAAATCCTTCCTTAGTGCGCCTCTACGTCATTTGAAGAATATGTATTCTAAATTTCACGCTTGTATCTTTAGCGGTTTAGGCTGTGCGTTGTCTGTCACTCTATAAGTAACGGTCCAATTTTATAATATGTAATAGATAATAGATTATCGCTATATTCAAAATCGTATCGATATGCTGTGCTTACAGAAGAACGCAGCCATAATAGCACCACTGTTTTGTAGTGTTGCTATATTATTGCATGCTATGAAGTATGTGGTGTTGTGTTCCTGGTTGTGAGTAAGGTCGCCAGAGCTCCCTAAGGTGCGCTGTGTTGGGAGTGAGGGACCTGCATGTCTCTATCTGCAACACAGCGAATCCTCAAGTGAATAAAGGGTCGGCAACGCGCTTGTGATTCTTCTGGAGTCACAAGTGTCCATAGGCTACGGTACCAGCTTAACATCAGGCAGGCCGTAAGCTTGTTTGCAGCCTGTATACATTCCACTGTTGGGCACAGACCACCTCTTATGGGCAAGACATAATGGGCATTAGTCCCCACGGTGGCCCAGTTGTGGTTCAATAACGTCAATATTTGCGATACATGTATTGTGACGTGACGTTGCACGTAGAACCGATAGCCGTTGGGGCGGAAAGGTTCTCGAGTGGCGACCACGTACCGGAAGGCGCAGCGTGGCTAGGTGGACTGATTAACTGAGGGGTAATCATGTAACGTTTTGAACGCGCGTTTGGACAATTTAACTGTCATTTTATAAAAAAAATACATTAAGATCTATCTAACGTACCTACGTACAATGCGTTACGTGATCGACCAGCTGGTAAAAGTGGCGGGAGTCCGCTGGATGCGGGTGGCGCAGGACCGGCCATTGTGTCTTTGGGGAGGCCTATGTCCAGCAGTGGACGTCTTTCGGCTGATATGATGATGATGATGCATTGTGATATGAAATAAATAAATAAATATTTGCGGAAAATCTTACACAAATCGACCTAGTCCCAAACTAAGCAAAGCTTGTACTATGGGTACTAAATAGACGAAGATAAGAAAGATTCCCATACTGACTGTATGGAAAAGTTTTCTTTGATTTCTGGGCGTTCTAGTAGTCAAACCTTAGTCGGTCCCGAAGAGTATTTTGATCCTTAATAGGAATGGGATCGAATGGCATTAAACATTTTGTTTTGCCAAAAGTGATGATTTTCTCGCTGACTGTACCTTTTTTCAAAAATCTGTGAATGTAGATTGTCATCACTTAAAAAGTCAGGAATGACATCTTTATGCCATTTTTGCGTGGCGGCAAGGGATCTAGTAGCTGCCCTTACTGCCCCGTTTTAACTTTCCACCCTGTATAAATAAATATATATTTAAATACATAGAAAACATCCATGACTCAGGAACAAATATTCGTGCTCATCACACAAATAAATGCCCTTACCGGGATTCGAACCTAGGACCTCTTGCTTCGTAGGCAGGGTCACTACCAACTAGGCTAATGCGGACGTCAAATGCATGGTACGCCCTGTGTAATATGTGCCTTTGAATCCAAGTTTGGATCGCGTGTTCGTCAGTGTGCTCTCCGATAGTCCGTCTGACCCGAACCCGGCAAACAACGGGAACTTCTCACAAAAGAAAGTAAACAGAAATAGAGCGCTGGGGAAGTTAGCTAGTTAGCGCACGTGGTTGCCCAAATGGGGGTCCGGCTGCGGTGTAAGCAATGTGAACAGTATCTTGACTGGTATCAGTTTATCATCACTACATAGATAAAACAAAGTCACTTCCCGCTGTCTGTCTGTCCCTATGTATGCCTAGATCTTTAAATCTACGCAACCGATTTTGAGGCGGTTTTTTTCAATAGATAAAGTGCTTCAAGAGGAAGGTTTATAGGTATGTAGAATATGTACATACATGAGTAATAAATATAAACCCGTGCGAAGCCGGGGCAGGTCGCTAGGTTCCTATAATAATCAAAATCGACCATCGCACCGGCAGCTTTCTCGCGCAAATAATCGCAATCGCAGTTCCTGCGTGATGGGCACCCTACCAAGAGGTTTTTTTTTTTATTATTTTGTACAACGACGGTGGCAAACAAGCTTACGGCCTGCCTGATGTTAAGCTGGTACCGGCCTATGGACACTTGTGACTATAGAAGAATCACAAGTGCGTTGCCGACCCTTTATTCACTTGAGGATTCGCTGTGTTGGCAGAGAGAGACATGCAGGTCCCTCACTCCCAACACAGCGCATCCTAACGAGCTCTGGCGACCACCAAGAACACAACACCACATGCGTCCACCGCATGCAATAACATAGCAACACTACAAAGTAGTGGTGCTATTAGGTTGGTTTAGGTCTCTTATTTAGTTAATAACTTTTTTTTCCTAAGGTTAAGGTTTAGTTTTAGTTATTATTTAAATTTAATAGTAGTTTTAGTCTTGTATTTACATTTTAAGTATCTAAGTTTTTTTTTATTAAATACAAATACATGTAACTAGATTTACTAATATTATATTTCATATTGAAGGTTAATGCTTACATATGTACAACATTCATTACATAAATGTATCCTTTGTCCAAATTTCCCTTTCGGCAAAAGGCCAGTTTTCTCTAAAAACCCAAAGTTTTAGTTTTTTTGTTGTATAGTTTGTTTTACTATAATCCTGTAAGTTTCGTGGTTTCAGAGAAAAATGGCTTTTTGCCGAAACGAAAATTCAGACTTTTGTGTGTTTGATCAGGTCAAAACTGCAACCGAATTTTGAAGTAATTTTCCTCTACCGATTAAACTTAAATTTTACATACGCGTTTAATTTGGACGACAATGCCATATTATGATGGTATCATGTCTGCTGTCTGATGATCGAGGCGGAGGGAAAGTGGTAATCGGCTCATTAGATTCTCAATTAGTAGTTGAAGACCTAAAAACGGCCAAGTGCGAGTCGGTTTCGCGCACGAAGGGTTCCGTACAATGGTACGGAACCCTAAAATCAATAAAAATATTTATTTTATTTTGTTTTTAGTATTTGTTGTTATAGCGGCAACAGAAATACATAATCTGTGAAAATTTCAACTCTCTAGCTATCACGGTTCTTGAGATACAGCCTGGTGACAGACATACGGACGGACGGACGGACAGCGAAGTCTTAGTAATAGGGTCCCGTTTTACTCTTTGAGAACGGAACCCTAAAAAAGTAAAGTTGGCAATAAAAACTTATACCAAAATGTCATCTTAACAGAAACTCATTAGACATTTTGTGTGCGAAATTTTGGGCGTTTAATTAAACTCCAAATACTGACAACGATATTACTACTGTGAGCTAACTAATATAACAAAGTTGCAACCAACTTGTTATTTATCTAATTCGGGTTGGGTGTTGTGGGGAAAAATGAAGTAAGCTTGTAAGGATAGCCAGTGGCCATCGTTATTGCCTTATCTACTTGCTATGTAGGTATGGTGGTGTTGTTGAAGGTATGTGTGTTTTGGTGTATGTTGTGTTCCCGGTGGTGAGTAAGGTCGCCAGAGCTCCCGAGGTGTTGTGTGAGCGACGGACCTGCGTGCTCTAGCTACCAGCACGACCAATCTTCAAATCAATAAAGGGTCAGCAACGCGCTAGTAATTCTTCTGGAATCGCAAGCGTCCATAGGCTACGGTATCTGCTTATCATCAGGCAGTCGTAGGATATAAAAATACACTGAAACCTATTTGGAGTATTCTATTCTATTCTTCTATTCGGTTGTGTCATGTGTAATCACCAAGGTATGGGTATCGTGGCCAACGTTGTCAACCTTATACTGAGATAGCATGTCATGATCGACATGCCCCTCTTATTATATAAATATTACATGTACATAGTTTGGGTTTGGTTTTGTCGGTAGCGTAGGCAGGAGTGCTTCTTAATTTATCGAACGATCGATTCCTGGCAGTCCATTACCCCACTACCAAATGTACTCGTAGGTACTGACTTCACATATCAACTTCACAAAAAAAACCGTGGTATATTCCACATCTGGTTGTTCAACCGGGGACTGAAAAATCGGCCCTTAGTAACTACAATTCAATTCATTACTACACGTACAACCGCGAGCCGCGTGCATTGCTCCTTTCAAGCATTATTTAGTATCTTTTACAGGGTTTGCAACAATTATTCTTTAGTATCTGCACTATCTATTCCTTGATTTTCGCAAAAAAGCGACGCCATTATTTGACAGATTTGACTGGGTTCGACTTCCGGCCGCGTTCAGTGAGGCTTTATCATTGAATGCAGTTTACTTTCTGAATTCCGCCTCGAGACTCCTATTAAGACCATAAGAATATTTTGTCGCAATGACGTCACAATAGGATAGTATAGAGACGTCATTGCGACCAAAGTCTGGGATCTATAATAATAGTTTATGCAACTGATACCTATATAATGACAGGTTATAACATAAAACAGGAGTGTGGTTTGCAAACGAGCGTCAGCGAGTTTCATAATAAGTACACGAGTGTTTTAAGACCTAATTAATGTACAACTGCATACACAACTTTATCTACACACATATTATACATACTCAATGATGTGTTCGGGAACCATTAGAATAACCACCATTGCACCGCCATGGCCGACTAGATTTCAAATCATGACCAACTAGTTTTCCATAATAGTATCGATATCGATGTTATTATGATTTTTCATACATTATTATAACACTGGCACAGATAAAACGCTTATGTTACGTTACTGGTTGCAATAATGGTTTCCGAACACATTATAGAGGATTTATGATATGGGTGCAGATAAACAAATATTCGTATATTTCCTCATTGCCCCATACACCATGTATAAGTGCGTTAAATAATCAAATGCCAGTGTGCGCTGGTAAAAACTACACTGATAAAGAGTCTACATAATGGCCGTCGGATCTCACTCACACATACTTAATTTGAACTCAACGTTCGGAAGCCTAATCCGAACGTTACAACTGCGCCGTAAGCCGGCCGCAAATGAGCGAAGTTTTTGAACGAACTCCGGCTAAGTCCATCGTCCATCGACGGCCGGATTGCTCTTCATTTATTGCTGGTGCCGCCATTTTGGATTAATTCCTTTTGGGTGATGATTTTTGGGATAAAATGTCTTCTGTATTAATTCACGATGTCTATCTCAATGTTCTGATGATACCGGAAGGCGCAGCGTGAGACCTCACTACTCAGACCTATATTAGAGCCACGCTGCGTGTCGCAACGCAATCGGTTACATACATTATGTATGAACGTGGTTACATTTGCTCAGTCCTGCGTGTCGCCACGTTCAATACAAAGTACGCGTTGCGACACGCGGTGTGGCCCTAATTTAACGAGGCCTTTAGACCGGTTATTGTGGCACTCTTTGGTGGCCTATATATGTCCAGCAGTGGACGTCTTTCGGCTTATAATATACTAGCTTTTGCCCGCGACTTCGTCCGCGCGGAACTCGTTTATATCGTAACCTTCTCCCCCCTTTTCACCCCCTTAGGTGATGAATTTCCAGATAAAAACTATCTTTAGTAAGGATTCTTTGGGAAGGCCCCGGAATTCAAAGTATCTCTACACCAAATTTCATCTCAATCGGTTCAGCAGTTTAAGCATGAAAAGGTAACAGACAGACAGAGTTACTTTCGCATTTGTAATATAAGTATGGATTGTATGAAGGAAAGGGTCATTATGGCTGAGTTGCATGATTTTATAGATTAGCTTACTGCGAACGCCTTTTTTTACAAAATATACTCCGCCGCAAACTTGGTGTCTATGACCCGCCGCACCATAATAGATGCATGTAGGCTTTTTTGAGTATTATTTTGCATTTTTCATATCACACGGCCGTAAGGACCTTTTCTACTAAACCGTAGGACTAAATTAACTGACTTGTAATTTAAATATTTTATATTAAAAATAAAGATACGTCAACAAAATGTTACATCTAATAGTTTTCAAAATAGCCATAATAAAACGTCTTTTTTACCCCGTTTTAGAAAACATTTTCGAAACTACCGCCATAAGGTACCTTTACCCTTGGAACGTCACATACATATATTTACCTATGTAATGTTCCTATTCCCCAGGACTCCTAACTACCGCTATACCGTAAATGGGTTCCATCCAAATTTACACCCCCTATTTCACCTCCTTGGAGAATGCTCCAGGACTCAAACTATCTCTATACCAAATTTCATCTAAATGGGCTACATTCAAATTTTCACCCACATTTTACCCCCTTAGGGGATGATTTCCGGAATATAAACTATCATATGTCCTTTTCTAGGACTCAAACTATCTTTCAACTAAATTTTATCAAAATGTGTCATAAACGAATTTCCACCCCCAATTACACCCCCTTAATAGATGATTTTCGGGATAAAACCATCCTATGTCCTTCCTTAACTATCGCTATACCGTAAATGGGTTCAATCCAAATTTTCATTCACCATTTCTCACCCCCTTATGTGATCCCCTTATTTCCTCCTTTCATGTGTTCCGGAATAAAAATTATTCTATGTTCTTTCCTTGGACTGAGACCTCTCTCTATACCAAATTTCATCTAAATGGGTTCTATCGAAATCTTCAACCCTCATTTCACCACCTCAGGAAATGATTTTTCGGGATTAAAACTATGCATTGTACTTCCCTAGGACTCCTTCTATCTCTTTACCAAATTTCATCTATTAAATGGGTTTTATCCAAATTTTCACCTCCTATTTCATCCCTGAGGGGATGATTTTCGGGATTAAAACTATCCGTTGTCATACTCCGGGACTCAAACTATCGTTCAACCAAATTTCATCAAAATGGATCACAAACAATTTTTCACCCCCAATTACACCCCCTTAGGGGATGATTTTCGGGAGTAAACTATCCTATGTCCCTACAACTCGCTATACCGTAAATGGGTTCCATCCAAATTTTCATACCTCATTTCACCCCCCTAGGAGATGATTTCTGGACTAAAAATTATGTTAAGTCCTTCCCCAGGACTCTTAACTATCTCCATTCCAAATTTCATCTAAATCGGTTCTATCCAAATTTTCACCCCTCATTTCACCCCCTTAGGAGATGATTTTTCAGGATAAAAACTATGCATTGTCCTTCCCTTGGACTCCTTCTATCTCTATACCAAATTTTAACTAAATAGGATTTATCCACATTTTCATCCCTATTTCATCCCCTTGCGGGATGATTTTCGGGATTCAAACTATCCATTGTCATTATCCGGGACTCACACTATATCTATACCAAATTTGGTCTAAACGGAGTCCATCCAAAATTTCACCCCCCATTTCACCCCCTTAGGAGAAGATTTCCAGAATAAAATCTATCCAATGTCCTTCCCCAGAACTTAAACTACCTCTAAACCAAATTTTATCAAAATGGGTTACATCCAAATTTTCACCCCTCCATTTTACCCCCTAAAAGGAAGATTTTCGGGATAAAAACTATCCCTTGACCTTTCCCGGGACTAAAACTAATTATATACCAAATTTCATCCAAATAGGTGCAGCGGTTTAAGTAGCTCCATACAAATTTCCACCCCCCATTTCATCCCCTTAGGGGTTGATTTCCAGGATAAAAACTACCCTAAGTCCTTCTCCAAGACTTAAACTATCTCTATACCAAATGTCATCTTAATCGGTTTAGCCGTTTTCACGTGATGCGCGGTCACATAAACAGACAAACAGATAAACAGACAAACAGATAAACAGATAAACAGACAAACAGACAAAAATTCTAAAAACTGTTAGAACGTGTTATGTTATCGATTTTAAGTATCCCTAGCCAATTTTTTTTCGAATATCTTCCTTGTACAGACTTTCGACCCTCTTCAGCTTTATTATATGTATAGATATAGATGATGAACTCTATGCAAATTTCCATCAATAATCGTTTATCGATTTTGCCGTGATTGAGAACTTTCACTGTTATAATAGTAGGTTTATGGCCTGTTTAAACTTTGACTAGTGAGTTGTTTCGCATTCCAATTTGATTTAAATCTCGCGCACTTGCCTAGAGCGCGCCAACACATTGCAATTAAATTGTACTACTTAGTACCTTAAAATGCCCTCAGAATGCGTTAGTTTCGCGCGTGTTAAAAACTCTAACTCTTAAATAGATAAGCAGCACGTAGCAATAGGCAACTAGAAATGTCTTTGAACGATTCCCTCAGCAATATATCTGTCTACACGAATATAGTTAAGAAAAAGCCCATACATACACGTCAGGCCGTGATTCAGCGAATCTGCCGTGCAACTACGAGGGAAATCACTTAGCATATGACAAATAGTGGAGGAGTGACACGCTTTTAAGATACCATAATCGTGTAGAGCCCTTGGGTAGAATTTACCACTAATCTCACAAACTCCTATCTAACTTGAACATGCAGAAGGAGAAGAAACCTTGGATTATTACAGATAAGGTTAGAATTTGTGTGAATAGTTGTAAAGGATATGTGGTTGCGGAACTGATTGGATGTGGAGCAACCGTGCGTTTGGCGGCTTATAAAGGATTTTGTGTTTATTACGTAAAACTTGTGGGATTTGTATTTTGAGACAAAGTGTAAGAGCCTATGACATGAAATAAGGTGCTCATAAAATATTACTTACATTACTGATGTTAGACGGTGTTTAGATATTTTTCAACATCCTTGCCGCCACTCGAATCATGCCATCTCGCTCTACTGCATAGCACGTCCTCTTTCGTCTAGGGTTGTCGCCTTTTTTTGTGTATCAACCGCGTTCAGGCCCCGTAGCATGGATCACGCGATAAGTGAAAAGATAGAGCATCCGTCCCTGGCTGACACCGTTCGATAGAACGAGACGACGCGCTTGTCCTGTCACTTATCGCGTGACGCCATCCATGCTACGGCGCCAGCTGGTCAATGGTGTAACCCTATATACGTTTCGTGGTGACATGTTCGCGATTCCATGGCGCTCCCATTAACGACAGAGACGGAAACGCCGGAGTGGTTTTAGTGGGTAGACTCCCTCCCCCTTCTCTTTAAATAGAGATAGCTGGAGGATAAGTCCCACATACCCCCCATTATAGCTTCCCTTGGCTGGGGGGATGAGTAAGTGCAGTTACACTCCGTATAAAAAAAAAGAGGTAGCTAAATAAATGTCATTTTTTTGTACGGGAAAATGTCAATTGATTGGATCTAACGCTCATTCGAAAAGTTATAAATAAATAAATATTTCGGGACAATCTTACACAAAGCTTGTACTATGGGTACTAGACGACGATATACAAACTTATGTAGATAAATAAATACTGAAAAACATAGAGAAAACGACCATGACTCGGGAACAAATATTCATGCTCATCACACAAATAAATGCCCTTACCGGGATTCGAACCCGGGACCTCCGGATTCATGGTAGGGTCACTACCAACTAGGCTACAGAGGTAAGTAATCGCAACTCAGCTGAGGTGCTAAAACATTGATATTATAGATACTTTAAAGTTCCTATCTAATCTATTCTATGTTGTTACTTAAAGCATGGCATCACGGTTCGCCCTAATTACCTAGGCTGCATTCAACCCGAACGCTTAATATTTGCAAATGCAGTTTTACCTAATTTGAACTTAATTGCCCGATGTTAAATCCCCATTTTATATAATTACCCCATCAATTAACCGATGTAGGGTATCTATGCCTATGTTGTAGACTGGAATATGATGGTCCCAAAACGCGTTGCGAAATAAGGGGCATTTTATTTTCACATTGTTGCGATGCAATACGGTGAAAGCATGGAAGCTTAAATATTACTTATTTAAGTGTGTCGCTACGGTCAGCCTTACAAGTGCCTTAACACCTTTGTACTGTGTCGCATTAAACGTCATGTTAAACTGCCATATGAAGTTGTCAAACGAGTGAAAACGACAAGGTACTTAGGTGTTCAGCAACTTATGAGGCCGATTATTCTCGGTGGTGTATAGGTACTTCTTGCATTTCACAAAGGCGAGTGGATTTGACGTAACTAGACTTTAACGTCATAATAATAGGAACGCGTTTTAGTGTAGTTCGACAACTACTTATGTCTACACGTTCGTCTCTTCTTCTTCTTCTTCAGCGTGTACGCGGGCGAATCTCCTAGCGTTTAAACCGCTCGGTTCTTACGCCATTGTCGGCAGTCGGCGTTATTTCAGCAGGAGTAAAACTGCAGAAAGTTTAATCAAGAAAGAGTCATTACCCGGTATTGGCTTACATCTTCATCAAAAGTGGACTCTGATATTCGTCTCTTTTAATAGTATTTGCTGGCGACGACAATGACGAAAAAAAGCCTTAAAATGCTGAGTATTCCCCCATATATGCGCCCACCGTTGGGCATATGCCTCTCCAATTCTCTTCCATTCAGCCCGATTTGCCATAGCTCGCCCCCAGACTGGCCCTGCGAAGTTTTTTATGTTGTCCGACCACCTTGCCGGGGGTCTGCTCTTAGAGTGAGGCCTCCATTCTAGAACGCTGTAGAAGATACTGCAATAGAGAGAATGCTCAGGGACCGAAGTCCAATGAAAGTTGTTTGGATGTTATATTTATGCAACTGATTTAAGAAACTTCGATAGTGCGATGCAGAACTCGTCAGATTTGACAGGAGTGAGGCCACATCAGCCCCCCTTTGAGAAGGAGGGGTCAGCGATGTATGAAGAGAAGAGTGCAGCTTGCCATTGCTCAGCGCCAGCGTGGCGAGCGAGCGCTCAGAGTGAGCGGAGAGAGAGAGAGAGAGCGAGTCTGGCTTGCTGAGAAAAGTCGGGTGACAGTCAGGATCTTCAGAGTTGCGCTTATGTCCATTGTCGGGGTCACTACATAGAAGATACGGCAATAGAGAGATCTCCCAGGGACCGAAGTCCAATGAGAGTTGTTTGGATGATATATTTATGCAACTGATTTAAGAAACTTTGATAGTGCGATGCACAACTCGTCAGATTTGACAGGAGGAGAAAGGACGCCACAACGCGTTTGCTCCATCTCCCGTCGTTTCGGCGACAAACATGTCCGGCCCAGGCCCATTTCAAATTTTCGACACGTCGTCCGATGTCTACTACTTTGGTCCGCCACCGGATCTGCTCGTTAAACGTCTGCTTAATAGACGGTCGCCAACCCGCCCCTCCGACCAAGCGACCTTTGGTCGGCACCGACCGCTGTAGTATGAAATTTTCCTGCAAATAACTGTCTACACGGTCGGTGCGGACCAAGGTTGCTCAGTCAGAAGGGCGTGTTGGTGACCGTCTAGCAGACACTTTACGGACTCTGTTGCGGAGAGATATACCAAGCATGCTTCGTTCCATGCCTGTCTGTGCGACTTTAAGCCTGTCGACTAGCTGCACTGTGAGTAGCCATATTCCGCATGCATAAGTCATGGCTGGTAGGATACATTGGTTGTACTTTGGTCTTCTATGATTGCGGTATCTTTGCTTTGAACACGTGTTTGAGTTACCTACAGGTTCTCTGTATCATGATTATATCGTCTTTATAGGATTATTGCAATACAAATCTAACCTAACCTAATGACTTCTATTTGATGATATTAAAAAAAAACCCGAAAAGTTCACTGTTTCGAATAAAAATGCGTTAGGCCTAGTGAAACATTAGGTCGAATGAAATATTACGGGGCAAAAATTAAGTATAGTGACAGGACCAAAATTATCGTATTGTGTCATGTATGACATTTGCAACATTTGATTACATTCATAGGTACATAAGGTAAATGTCCCATTGCCCGACACTACCCCAATAAATGGCACCTTTAATTTGAAGTCATAGTAATAAAGCTGACGGGCGGGGTATCAATTACTGGAATTAAGATGTCATACATTACGGTGTTTACCTAACTTATCTCAGGAAAAGTCAATATAATTGCTGCCTTGTAATATCCTCGTAATTATAGAATTTAAACTTTCGTGAGACATGTTGAAATAATGCTACAAATATACGGTGTAACTCGCGTATTAAATGCGAGATATAGTCACGAACATTGAGAAGGGTATGTTTAGGTGGTTTGGGCATGTAGAGAGGATGGATGAAAGAAGGTTAACGAAGAGAGTGTATATAAAAAGAGTGGAAGGGCAAATTGGAAGGGGAAGATGTTGTATAGTCTCTTTGTCCCGTAATATTTATTTATTTATTTATTTTATTTATTACAAAAAGGCCAGGTCAAAAGTACCCTAAACCGACTAACATGTATGAGAAATGTTATGAAAGTGAGTGAAGCGAAAGTGGTTTGTCAGGATCGTAGCAAATGGAGATCCGTGATCTCTGCCAACCCCTCTGGGAAAGAGGCGTGATTATATGTATGTAAGTATGTATGTATGTATTAAATGCGACACCGCCGCGAAAACACTCATCGTGAAGAAGAACTCCCGAAGGGTTCGTAGTAGTGACATTTAATATGTGAGTTAAACCGTATATTTGTAGCATTATAGTTATCAACGTAATTGTCTCATTTAAGTATTTAAAATAAGAACACAAATTGTACAACACGAAACCGCGGCCAAATAAATTTATTGCGGTCGGGCGAGTATCGCCTGTGGTCAAATTAATTAAAGCCGGAGCCACTGTTTTCACATTACCTAACGGGCATCGGTAAAGTATTTACTCGCGTCTGGGTTTGCTTTTAACTAATTAGAACTAGGGTCCTAACTGGAAACAATAGCAGTAGGTCGGAGATTAGAGTGCATTTTTCATTCGAAAAGTTACTCAATTAACTGCAAGTTCATAGCCAGTAACGATCGAATATATTAATAGACGGTTTGCCCTACGGGTCAATGAAGCTACCTAGCTAATCTGAGCTCGCGATCGCAAAAAAATATTGAAACTGGCTACGAATTTGTGTGGTCTTCTACTCTACAGTAAAGGATCTCCAATTCCAATTCGTTGAGGCTTCGTTCATCATCGCATTTTATTTGTTTCTCGTGTTCGTTCGGACTGTACTAATGATTTTCAAGTTTATATGTAGGGGTAACTTCCGGAACTTCTTGTCCGATTGATAAATGGATGTCATTCACCCTCAACATAGCGCATTGGTCAAGAGCTCTGGCGACCTGTCTCGCCAGCAGCACGGCTATCACAGGACGACACGCGTGCCATGTCGCGGCGAGATAGACTATTCGTCTCTTTCTAATTATAACACTTAGAAAGAGACGGACAGTTTATGTCGCCGCGACAACCTGTGCTGGAACGCAACACTACGTGCCTAAAAAGCAATGGCCTGCTGTAACTATGCCTATATGCTCGAGCATGCTCTGCCGTAGTATTAAAGGAAAAACTTTGCCAAAGAAAAATTGCTGTTTCGTTTTTAGGAAAGATCCTTTGAAGATATATATTTGAGGTTATACTTTTACTTAATTCAAGATACAAGACCCGACATTATAAGCTAAAATAAAATGATGTACAGTTAAACCTGGATAATTGACATCGCAAGAGGCCAGCAATATTGTGTCAAATAAAGAGGTATTTCAGCAAAACCAGGGGATTTTTACTAAGCCTTAAAGTCGATTTTATGGACCAGTCTAAGGTGCCCTATTCGTGGTTAGAAGGTTGACCATTAATTACCGGACACCCTGTATATGATGATGATGAAAGTGTTTACTACTACCACTACTACAAATCTAATAATTTACTTTAAAAACAAAGTTTTAACCGACTTCAATTCAGTACTCCGTCAAGCCACATGAACATTTCCGCATTTATTTTCCAATTTACCACATGAACTGATTTCCGAGTGCAAATTTTACGTTGATTATTAGAGAAAATAACCAAATCACTGTATGTGGGCCGATACTATTTGAGGACTTCCGTCAATTCCTCAAGGATCTCTGAATCACCTTCGGCAATTCTTTGTTTGCTATTTCAACGGAATGATATCAGAATCGGTGACGTACTTTTATAGTTTAAAGTACATCATTGACAAGTTCCACAAGCCATCTGTGGTCTTCATCATCACTTCCACTTCACCAAATTTATGATTTCCAGATGTAAATACACGATATAATAGAAAACACCGAAATTACTACACGCGTGCCTTATATATTTGAGGAGTTCTCTCAATTCCTCATGGTTCCCATCATTGAACTGGAGTTTTGAAAACAATGGGACCAACCTGGAAGCATATACTTTCAATTAAAAAAAGAATGGTACGAATCGGTTCATAAATGACGGAGTTCTGAGGTAACACACATATAAAAAAATACAACCGAATTGAGAACCTCCTCCTTTTTTTTGAAGTTGGTTAATAAAGGGTTGGCAACCCACTTGTGATTCTTTTGGAATCGCAAGCGTCCATAGACATAGTCACGTGAGGAGGACGTGCCTTTGACGTTTGTGGGTTTGACAACGTCATGTCCCAACGTCTCTCCATTTTGTGGAGTTAAACATTAGCAGTATTTGTATTAGAGTAGTGGCAACACCTAAGCTACCTTCTCTATGGTCAATGACGCGGTAGCGGCCATATTTTTGTCAGTAGGCTGTCAAGTTGTTGTTGCAGCTTGTTTTCCACCGACGTGGTAGGTATACAAAAAAAAAGTTTAGTGCAAAGTGGAAAGTAACCTGTTTGTCGCGGAGTGCATTTTTTAAGACTTCAAGGAAAGTTGTGAATGAAGATTTGTTATTGATATTGTGCCCTATTCAGTAAAGTATGTGTAATATTTCAAGGCTAAATAAACCTGGAAAAAACAGTGTATTTATCGAGATATGATTGATTCTATCTGCGTCCCGTGACGCAGAATGGCAGTATGCTAATCTGCGCTACTTAGTAAAGGTGTGCACACATGTAACGCGCGCCTTAACTATTTTGCGTTTCCGCTGTGCGTCACTCTGCACATCTGCGTTACTGTTTTGCGTCACTCTGCACATCCGATTCGTAAAAAATTCTGCGTCACCGCTGCGCTCTTTGTGGCAAAATCTACGGCCTGACCCATAAATTACATGGCTGTGTGAGGATCACCTAATTGAAACTGAAAAACAAAACTGTTTTCTAGAAAACTTAATAAAAACCCGTTCAAAATATGAAACAGCCCATGTAACAGGAAGCGGCGGAGTCGATATTGGAGAGCATTTGCAAGATTCCGTCGTCGTTAGGGCTGGCGCGCCGCCAACGATAGTGCCCGAGTAGACAATCACCGTTTCTACTCATTTTCAATATTTGGTGAAATGGCTATTACTAAAATTTTATTTTGGATATACCTACAGCAAAGATGCGGATTCTGCTGTTTTGATGGTCTTGCGCACTGGTTGCAATGCAACTGACTGTAGCATGTTGTTCTAGCCCCGCTACAATACAATCATGTCAATCATGTTTTACTCAAAAAATGACAAGCGTCGAGCTAAAACTTGAGTAGTTAATGTCAGGTTTTCCATTACTCAATACCTTAATGCTTGATAGTTGACACCTACTGATAGTTCACCTCTATTGTTTTGACATAAGATTAAAATAATCGTGAATTAGGCCAGTGCCGGGCACTGGGACATTAACTTTAATACCTAATTTATTGACCAATATATCTTTAGCACATTTTGGTAGGTATACATTATTTTTCACCAGCTGCACATAATATTGTACCTAATGTTTTTTTTAAATTGAAACTAAAATAAAAATCCAAGCAGTCAACTTAATAAAAACCGTTCAAAATATGAAGCAGTCCATGTAACAGGAAGCGGGCGGAGTCGATATTGGAGAGCATTTGCAAGATTCCGTCGTTAGGGCTGGCGCGCCGCCAACGATAGTGCCCGGGTAGACAATCACCGTTTCCACTCATTTTCAATATTTGGTGAAATGGCTATTACTTAATGTTATTTTGGATAGACCGCAAAAATATGAATCATACTGTGTTGATTATGTACCTACATTAAGAATAATATTCTGTTCAATTATCTTTTTTTCAAAAGTTACCTGATAATATACAATAAACTACTGGATTAACTACTTGAAAATTTGACGTTGTTCCTCGCATATTGGAAGGCGAATTGTACAGTTTACAGCGATAATGCTCGTGTTTTGACAATCATCAGTTCCACTCATTTTCAATATTTGGTTTGGTAAAATGGCTATAACTAAATAGGTAATTTATTGAATACTTAGACCGTAAAAATATGAATCCTGCTGTTTTAAATTATCGTACGCACTGGCCATAATGATATTAACAATTATCTTTTTATAAGCTTTCTATTAACTTGTAATGAATGTATGTACCTATGTAAGTATGAGCTATGTACATGTAATTTTGGAGCAGATATCTTCAACCGATTGAGCTGAAAATTTGGGCAAAGGTAAAGTTTGGATGACAATTCAATATATGGTACCATCGAGCTGATCTGATGATGGAGACAGAATATGGCAATGGGAATTCAGTACTTAATCGACGTAACCCCCTTGAGTTTGGGCTCGTTAGAATCGTCTCAATTAGTAGTTGATGTTGGTATACAGAAAAGTACAAGTAGTCGGCAATAAAAGCTTGTACCAAAAATTAAATTTTTGACAGAAACTTATTCTCAAAAAACGTTCGGGCGCCAAGTAGAGTAGAAACTGGAGTAGTTAGTAATACCTACATTATGTTGTAGTTTCCAAGATAATACCGTTATTATGCATTCACACCGTAATTAGAAGCGTTTGCCTAATCAATAGATGAGAGTAAGCTGAAGGTAACCAAGTGGTTAAAAGGGAAAACGACATTTGAGAGTTAGTGTGCTCTCTTGCGTCATACACGGTGTTAGAGAATAAGATACATAGATAGGTATTACAAACTCAAGAGACTGAAGTTTCGTTTTCCTATTTTGGTGTCAAAAAAGGGGTAGGTAGGTAGAACATTACTTGTTGGGTTAGTTTTAGCAGTAATAAATCAATCAATCAATCAAATCATTTATTTGCGGTAAAAACATAGTTAAATGCATGGAAATACAACTTAGTCTATTAAAATAAAATAAAATCAAAAAATAAGAATAATACAATGGAAATAGGAAGGATGAGTTGAAAGAATAATTATACAATGTCATACAGAAAAACAGAAATCAAAAAAGTAATAACATATCATAATCACGAAAGTAATAAAATAATATGTTATGTCTCCTAATGTTCGAAAGAAAATTAATTATATTCCTATGTAAATAGTCAGGTCGGGAAAGATCTGTAAAATTAAAATAATAAAATTGTCAATCGTTAATTAATCATGCATTACCGTAAAATTATTTGATTGAATAGTAAGGTCGCTTCATAAAATATTGTTTTAATTTACGTTCAAACGTTCGGAGAAGTCATCACACATAAAGAAAGAAAGAAAATACGTTTCTTTAGCATATTATAAGAAATGAAAGACACAAAAAAATACATACATAATCATAACATGCTAAAATGGACGCCACTCAGCTTTGTGCCACGAAAAGGTGATAGTTCACAGCGCTGATTTTCAGTGGCGCCTTTTTGGTTAACATATTACAATTTTATATAATTTAACTAAAACATACAACAACAAACAAACAGCGTACCAAAACTGGCATCGTAGATGTGGGTGCCAAGACCGCGAAGCTTAAGTGGGACTGGACTGGACATGTCTGCCGAACGCACGCAGAACGATGGGCCAAATTAGCCACCGAATGGACCCCACAAGATGGCTTTCGAAGTAGAGGCAGACCGAAAAGGCGATGGCGGGACGACCTTGACACATTTTGTACAGATTGGCGAACACTAGCACTGGACCGAGACAAGTGGCGGAAAAAAGGGGAGGCCTTTGCCCAGCAGTGGGACACAAATTAGGCTACAAAAAAAAAAAAAAAAAAAAAAACTAAAACATGCAGTAAAATTAAACATATTAGGGAGCAGTGGCGGAGCGCCCATACAAGCGGATTCCCATGCACCGGCTTGCTTAAAATGTCTTTTTAGGCAAACCTACTCTTCTATTGCGGTGGATGATACACATCGTGTAAAACGATTCACACAGACCAGGTGAAATGTAAGCTTATATCAATAAATAAATATTTGCGGACTATCTTACACAGATCAACCTAGTCCCAAACTAAGCAAAGCTTGTACTATGGGTACTAGACGACGATATACATACTTATATAGAGAAATAAATACTTAAATAGATAGAAAACATCCATGACTCAGGAACAAATATTCGTGCTCATCACACAAATAAATGCCCTTACCGGGATTCGAACCCAGGACCTCTTGCTTCGTAGGCAGGGTCACTACCAACTAGGCTAAAGCGGTCGTCAAATGTACCTACTGTAACAAATTCGAGGTTTTCTCACATTATGTTTTTTTTTCCTTACCTACACTTTTTAAAATGTAAAATTTAATTTAGTATATCTAAATATTGTAAGAATTACCTACACTTAAAAAAAATCAGCCAGGCTTCTAGAACTAAATATGTACAATAAATCCACTTAAACAAAAACGCAGTCATGTTTCAAAGGAAAGTTAAAGCCGCCAGCAGTTTATGTTTCAATAATTACTGTAATGAAGGGCTATTAAAGAACGTATCTGGTTTAATTAGAGTCTCACTCTTGAATTAGAGGTGGCAATTAGGACCTCTGGGTTTACTTTTTGGTTATTTAGTGGGTTAGCCGTAATTCCAAAGTCACTTAATGTTTTAAAATAAATAAATAGGTATGTGGAGCAGCCCAACTGGGGAAGTACCTCCACCTTACAGAAGACCGCAGCCATAATAGCACCACTGCTTTGTAGTGTTGCTATATTATTGCATGCTATGAAGCATGTGGTGTTGTGTTCCTGGTGGTGAGTAAGGTAGCCAGAGCTCCCTAGGATGCGCTGTGTTGGGAGTGAGGGACCTGCATGTCTCTATCTGCCAACACAGCGAATCCTCAAATGAATAAAGGGTCGGCAACGCGCTTGTGATTCTTCTGGAGTCACAAGTGTCCATAGGCGACGGTACCAGCTTAACATCAGGCAGGCCGTAAGCTTGTTTGCCACCGTCGTTGTATATAAAAAAAAAAAAAAATAGGGGACAATCTTACACAAATCGAACTAGCCCCAAAGTAAGCTCAATAAGGCTTGTGTTAATGGCAATAAAAGACAAAATATCTAATATATAATAGATATAAAATAGATACTATATTAACAATTGAATATTTGAAAAACTATACCTAACTAAAACTAAACTACTTATAAAATATAATAACTTATATCTAAAACTAAACTACTTATAAAATAAAATAACTTACAAATTAAATATTTGCCCCAGTTCGCCGTCGCTGGGGAACGTGCCCAGAAGGCTGGCAGCATTGCCACGTGGGATGGCAATGCTTATCCTCTGTGCGAGGTATGAGCCAGCCCTCCGGTCACCCGTTATTTCGGCGAGTCGCTTCGAGCACTCTTTAAAGACCCTGTGGGCACTTTCCCCCCAGGGTCCTAAGGTCTCAACCCCAACCATAGATATAAATATTTTAAATACATAGAAAACATCGAGGACTCTGAAACAAATACATGCTCATCACACAAACATTTTGCCCTTACCGGGATTCGAACCCAGGACCTTCAGCTTCGTAAGCGGAGTCAATTAGCCACTAGGATAACCGGTGTTTTGCTACAAAAGATTACTTTGAATCATATGCACTGTTTTGATGTACTTGTCTTTATTGTTATTGACATAAGGCGCATGTGTAGATATTGTTCAAAGGTTATCTGTTTATACATTGGAGAACTCGACTATATTACAAATTACAATGTATTTTTCGAAGCTCATTTGTGGTTAATTAAGTACCTATATATTTAAAAGTTTAGCGATTCGGCAGTGGGTGGGGCACAGTGCACGTAGTACCGATGGCCGTTGGGGCGGAAAGGTTATCGAGTGGCGACCACGTACCGGAAGGCGCGGCGTGGGTAGGCCCCCCCACAAGGCGGACTGATGACCTGGTAAAGGTCGCGGGAGTCCGCTGGATGCGGGTGGCGCAGGACCGGCCATTGTGGCACTTTTTGGGGGAGGCCTATGTCCAGCAGTGGACGTCTTTCGGCTGATATGATGATGATGATGACATTTAAAATAAATTGCAAACTCTTGCTAATACGCTTGCATCTAGCTCTAGGACTGACAAGAGTAGGTACTGTTTAGTTACTGCCTGTCTTTCTTTTAGATACCGGCTTCTCTTTTACCTCCTGAGACCCAGTACAGTCAGCATCAGAAGTAGCTAAGCAAAATAACACGCTCAAAATGACCTGACTCAAAATGACACAGATCCTTATTCCCTTGACATTAGAGTCCATGTGTAGATCATTTTGAGCACTAGGACCGCTTAGCAACTTCTGCTGCTGACTGTACGCTGTTGTGCGTTTGAATTAGATACTTTTTTATATTCTATGACTGTTCAAAGTTTATTTAATTTTTGACATTATTTGTACAAAATTTGTACGCGGGGTCTTAGGAGGTAAAGTTAATCAAAAAAATCCTTTACTATTAATACTAGCTTTATTAATCCTTGTGACATTAATCTAATAGATATACAGATTAATTAAATGATTGCGTTGCAAAAAAAAAGTGTCATACAAAAATAAATGAATAACCGAAACTGTTTACTTATTGTATACCACCATCCTTCACCCAGACGCAGCTTAACAGCTTACGGTTTAGAATAGGTGTAAGCGTTAATGAGACAGTTAATTATTTGCCAACAATTTACTGTCACCGTAGTTTGCATGTCATTGTGTCAGCATGTCTAAACTTAGTACAGTCACCTGCGTTAATATCTGATAAGACAAAGCGAGCAATATCTGACATGTTCTAATAGGTTAACGATAGTGCGTCAGATTTTATACCGCGTTTTGTTGTTAGATATTAATTCAATTGAGCAGAATCAATATTAGGTATAGTCTGAATCTCTTTTCTTGAACGAATTCACTTCTCTTTATACTATGCACAAAGAGAAGACAAAGCCATTGTCTTTCATTGTTAAGTTTAACCGTTAATTGTTTACTTTGTACTAAGTACCTACTCGTATGCTGCAACTACTAATAAAAAGTTGTTAATATACCTTTCGTTTTAATTTGAACTTTGCTACTTTAACAATAGAGTCAGTATTAAAGTAAAGTATTTAAAAATTACAAAAAATTATACACTAGTGGCCCTGTGAGCAGTAGAACTAGTCAAATTAAAAAAAAAAAAACATTTCGAAAAACTTAATTGACAAAAAAAATCTAACATGTGTGTGTGTAGGGGCGCGCAGATAACGACATCCTATCTTCAACGAAAAACAACAGTGACTGAACTATCCAAATTTTATTCTCGACACTGTAATATTACTTAGCGAAAAAGTAAACCGATAGTTTTGTCGGGTGCAAGTGCCAATTCGAGTCCAATGCTCAATATAGACGCCGCAGTGATTGCAGCCTGTATTTATAAGGCCGTCAGCACAACCCACTTGCACCACGACAACTCTGTCTAATGGCGGGAAAGCGTTTAGTTTCTGTTAAACCGTCATCTTACATTGTGTCGCTTGCATTATAAGTAATCAAAGCTCTAAGAATCAATTAGTAAGCGTGTTTCAATGAAACAAAGAAAATCGATCGTGTTATGAACGGAACCTGCAGGTAAACACAACTGTGACTCAAGTTACCTTCCAAATAATTATTACTTTAGTATACCCGAAACCATACTTAAATTCCATCAAATCACAATAGTATTGCCATTAAAGTGAAACATTCCATAAATAGTCAATTTACTCTTGGGGAAAAAATGCACGTAAGTTGTTAATTTATTTGTAATTTTAAAGATTCAATTTAAATACCTACATTGTCTAAATAAACATTCTTATGTATACAGGGGGACTGGTAATTCGACCTATTCCTTGAAAGGGGTTATACTAGAGCTAATTTGCAACAATTTATGTCCAGTCAACCAGGGGTCAAAACACTATATTTTAATTTTTCGAATTTTTAGTTTTTGTGAAAAAAAATCGCCTTGCAGCCTTAAAGTGCTGATTGTGACAAAAATGTTTTTTTACCATCCAAATGGAAGTACTTTTGTCACAATCACCAGTTTAAGGCTGCAAGGAGAATTTTTGTCATACAAACTAAAAACTCGAATATCTCGGAAACCAGCGAGTTTCGACCCCTGGTTGACTGGACATAAATTGTTGCAAATTAGCTCTAGTATAACCCCTTTCAAGGAATAGGTCGAATTACCAGTCACCCTGTATACAAGTATTTTGGGTTCATTTTTAATTAAAACCGTTTTGTCGTCGATTTGTTCACGTTCCAATGGCAATACTTACTTTCAACCACATTTGGTGTCAGTTATGGTTATGACTATGACACAATAATATTATCGTCTGAAGATGTGTGTATATGATTATGTCTTTGGTATTTCAATTAGAAATTACAAAATGGTGAAATGGTGGCGGCCAGACATTTCTCTTCATTTTCGGTAACTTACCTACATCCGTCTGGAACGGACGAATGTTTTCTTTAGAATTATTTAGGTTATTATTTTATTCTAAATTTTATGAATATATTAAATAGCCTTACATCGATTCCGAAGGTAATATTTCGTATACTAGGTTGGTTACACCTGGAATGTCATCATCGACATCCCGACACAGGAAAGCATTTTAGTCCAAGATTAAGTGGAGCACTTCGTTCGCTTCGCTCGCTCTTTAAAAAAAATCTTGTTGGGGTAAAAAAAGTTAAGAATTGTGGGGTCCAAATTCACATATACCTTGGGGTTTTTATGCCAGTCTTCTCCGCGGTATTTATTATTGTTCACCGAAAAGCTACGAGCCAGTATTCGAACCCATAAACTCCACTAGAAAGTAGCATGTAAACCACTCGGCTGTAATAAATCGTTTATTCATCATCATTACAATTATCATAATCATAACCATCAGTATCAGGGTCCGCCCAATGCGAATATACCTACATAGGTACAATACAAATGAGTCATCATCTG
Organism: Epinotia brunnichana; assembly: GCA_963854355.1. NCBI lineage: Eukaryota > Metazoa > Arthropoda > Insecta > Lepidoptera > Tortricidae > Epinotia > Epinotia brunnichana. Next base: position 8,278,260 of record OY977944.1, read on the forward strand.
CCTGCGCCATTTCCCATTATCTGGGGTCGGCTCTCCTTGTCCGTTTTCTCCATTCCGTGCGATTTTGGGTTGTTGCTGGATCCAGATCCATTTGCTTCAGGTCTTTTTGGACCGTCGTTAGCCAGGTGGCGGGGGGTCTTCCGCGCCCACGCTTCGTCGTTGGTATGTCGAGGGCTATCCGTACCATGTGGTCTGCAGGACGTCTGAGCACGTGACCGTACCAGCGTAAACGTTTTTCTTGGACTTTGTCCACGATTGGGGCTATTTTATAGCTGCCACGGACATATTCATTTTTTATTTTGTCGAGCCGGGTGACGCCCGCTGACCAGCGTAACATGCGCATCTCAGTAGTATGCAGCTTCGTGAGATGTTGCTTGGTGGAGGCCCAGCACTCTGTGCCATACAGAATGGCCGGGCGGATTGCAGTTTTGTAAAGTTTTCCCTTGATCTTTAGGGGCATTTTTTGTCACACATTACGCCTGTGAGCTGTCTCCATTTATTCCAGCCAGCTGTGGTTCGGTAGGTCACGTCACTGTCGATTTTACCATCGTTGTTAATTATGGATCCGAGGTACTTAAATTGTTTGACGGTGGGAATAGACATATCGTCTATGAAAAATTTGATTTGCTGGTCATCCGATATACCATCGAACACACAAGACATGTGCTCGGTTTTTTTTCGACTGATTCTTAGACCATTTTCTTCCAACGACTCAATCCAAAGATTAAATTGATTTTGTAGGTCTGCTACCGTGTCTGATATGAGCACAACATCATCCGCGTACAAAATATTCCAGGGTACGGGTCTTTGACAGTTTCTTGTTATATAGTCCATGGCAACGTTGAACAGCAGTGGGCTGAGTGCAGAACCCTGATGTACTCCGACCTGAATTGCAAATCATTCACTGGTTCCGGCTGGACTGACTACTTGGGTGGTGACATCTTGGTACATATCCCGGATTAGCGAAATGTATTGTTCGGGGACTTTTTGCGCTCTAAGTGCTTCCCATATTAAATTTCGGGGTACGTGGTCAAAAGCCTTTTCCAGATCTATGAAGATCATGTGTAGATTCGACTTATTTGTTTTAAATTTTTCGAGCAGTATTCGTATGGTTTGTATCGCATCTGATGTACCTTTCCCAGTGACAAAGCCGCACTGATTCGGAGTTATCTCGATTATGCCGTTCAGTCTATTGTTAAGTATACGCTCCCAGATTTTAAAGGTATGCGACATAAGTTTAATCACCCGGTAGTTATTGCAGTCTCTGACATCTCCTTTGCCCTTATAGAATGGTACAAGGAAGCTTTTCCGCCATGAGTCAGGAATAGGTTGTCCAACAATTAGTTTATTAAATAGCTCGAGCAACCAGCTCTCTCCCATGTCTCCTAGTTGCTTCCAGACTTCGGCTGGGATTTCATCAGGGCCTACAGCCTTTTTGTTTTTCATTTGTCTAATTGCCTGTTTTAGTTCGCCTGGTGTTATGCAAGGGAGAGGACCATGAACTGGCATGGGTTTCTCGGTTTTTTGCTTCCTAGGATGGGACAAATTTAGGAGGTGCTGGTAGTAATCTATCCATCTGGTTTTTATGTCAGCGTCTTCTGTTAATAGTTTATTGTTTGTGTCTTTGATATATTTCACGATATTATAATCCTTCGTATTGTTGTATCTAGTCTTAGCTATTTTATGGATGTCTACTTCAGATTCTGCCATTTCCAATTGTTCATAAAGATCACGGTCGGATTCATATTTAGCAATTGCTACTTGTCTCTTAGCTGTTTTCTTAGCTTCATTGTATAGATCTAAATCGGTCTGCTCCTCTGAATCCTGCCACCTCTTGAAGTGTTTCTTTTTGGCCGTTACTGCTTCTTTAACACTGTCTTTCCACCAGCAAGTTTCTTTGAAGGGGCCTATTCTTGGTTTCGTGCGGCCTAGGTGTTTTTCAGCGCTGACTTTGCAGAAGGGTTCAAACTCGTTCCACATTTGTTTTGCTGTACGATCATCTGTATTCATTGAGCTAAGTTTTTCCGTGACGGCTTTGGTGAGCTCCATCCCACATGGTTCTGCCAACCGCCTCCATCTGATTTTCTGGGCTATTCTCTTGTTCGACTTCAATGCTTTTGGTAATGTATAGATGGATACTAATAGTCTGTGTTGAGTGGTCATAGGTTCTCCGGGGATAACCTTGCAATCTCTATACATACCTAGATGTTTACGCCTAGCCAAACAGAAATCTATTTGTGTTGTATGTCCTCCACTTTTGTAGGTTATAAGGTGGGTGTCCTTCTTTTGAAAATATGTATTAATTATAGCTAGGTCACAGCTAGAGGCAAACTGGAGAATGCGTTCGCCATCAGAGTTCAGGTTCCCGTATCCAAAGCCACCGTGCCATCTATCGAATCGGTCATTGCTTGCTCCTATATGACCATTGAGATCGCCCCCAATATGTATGGATTCCTTGGGGGGAATTTCCGTTACGAGTTTATGTAGGTCTTCCCAGAAAGCATCTTTTTCGTCCCCTGTGCAGTTTGTCTGAGGTGCCTATGCTGACACTATATTAAAACATTGTTGGGTATCCAGAGCAATCTTTACGGACATCAGGCGGTCACTTATGCGATCCACGTTTACTAGTCTGTTACTTAGCGTATCAGACAGTGCAATTCCCACACCGTTCTTAGCTTCAGACCCATGGTAAAGCAGTTTATACCCATTTCCTATTGATCTTGATTTTGAGCCCCGCCACTTGGTCTCTTGCACACAGCATGCATCAATACAACGTCTTTGTAGGACGTCACTCAATTCGGCACTTCTGCCCGTCATTGAACCCACATTCCACGTGGCTAATCGTAGTGCGCTCGTACTCGTATTCGTATTGCATGTGTTGCTCTGACCGTCGCTTGAGGGGTACGCCCTAGCATTTAATCGCGCTCTTTTTGGTTTACTTTTCATATTTGGACAAGGATAAGTTATGGCTTTAATTTTACGGCCGGCTGCCGCCTGACGCCAAGGCTGCTCGTGGAGAGTTATGGGCGCCGCCGTTGGACCATGCGGTCTCCTCCGCCGCCATCCCTACTGCACTTTCCTGCCTAAAAGTGTAGCTCTAGTGTAGCCTGGTACTCCAGTACTCAGAGGCAGCCGTACACTAGGTTATTGCCTCTTCCGCCTGCTCCACCGTACCGACGACTTTCGTCTCCGCCTTCGCAGCCGTTAAGGTCTTCACCCGTAACCCTGGGCACGGGTTCCATGCTATACCCCATGGAGCTGGGTCCCCATCCGAACTCCGCCACCTGCTCACTCCGACCTACTGAAATGAGAGGTGCCCACCCCTGCGACGTGGACGCGTCGGACGGGAATTACCCCAGTGGAAGGCAGAGGAGGTGTCTCTGTCCTCCCTGGGGCCGGGTTAATGCTTGCGTGTGATCCCGCGAGCAAGGGCACAATACAAATGAGTAACATTATACATATATTTTACATAACACATACAAATGAGTACAATACAAATGAGTAACCAACCAAATAAACGAGTGCCAAAAATCAAAAACGAGTAAGTAACAACAGCGCCGGGCCGTCAGTAGAATTAATGGCGGTTTTTGCCGGCGACCGCGTATCTATTCATCATTTAATTTTCATTTGAGCGCTCGCCCGCGCCTGTTATTACTGGTAACGGTGAAAACTGGGTATATGACATTACATATTTTTTTAATTTTTATATTAAATTTCTGTATTACATTCAAGAATTAATGTGCTGTAATTCGTTCCCAAATAATTTGTTTGATCAGTCGTATTTTTTATAAAAAAGCGTACATGCCTTTTTGTCCAGGCAGGACAATAAAACCTGCCAAGTGCGAGTCGGACTCGCGCACGAAGGGTTCCGTACCGTTATCTATGAAAATGGCAATAATATCAGTTTTTTTGTATTTTTTGTTATAACATATTTTTCACCCGTATTTTCTTGTATCATTTGCTTTTTTCTTTAGATTTGTTTGCTACGCGCAATGACGTGACAGAAAGCACAACGCATCCATAACGTCTATATCATATTTTTAACCCCCGACGCAAAAAGAGGGGTGTTATAATTTTGACGTGTATGTGTGTCTGTCTGTGGCATCGTAGTTCCTAAAGGAATGGACCGATTAAAATGCGGTTTTTTTATCCGAAAGCTGACGTGATCGAGATGGTTCTTACTTAGCTACGTTTCAACAAAATCGGTTCAGCCGTTTTAGAGACTTTGAAATTAACATGTCGCGGGTTTTTCAACTTTTCTAAGATGTAGATTTTTTCCTGAATAGAACAAATAAAATTCAATGTCAATGAAGCGTTTTAAAAGAAAATTAAGGAATGGAAAAAGTCACATACCCAATGTTGGCCACTGACAATAAAACGTGCCGATGGCCTATATACTTTTTACTTCCCAACGAATGTGTAAAATATTAGTTGTGAATTGAGTTTGTTTGCGCGGCCATTGTTGGAGATAACTGTGTTCTCTCTCAGCAAAATACAATAAATGTGTAGAAAATATTTTTGAATTTGGCTGACTGTACCCACACTAGAAGCACCTTCTATAAAATAGGCTTCATAGACACGATTCCATGTCACGTCTCCGATATGTCATCGGGATATCACAACTTCATGTTTCTGGTTTTGAATTTTAAATCATACTTAGTGAGGGTCTCCAGAGGGGCAATCACGTAACGTACCGAACGCGCGTTATAGGACAGTTTAACCACAGTATAAAGATCTTCAACCAGTAGGCAAGCTTCATTCATCTACGAATTTACGCACGCGCTTAGCGTAACCGCTCAAGAGTCAGGGTTGTCAAAAATATGTTTGGAGAGATATTAATTTATTTATAACTAGCTTTTGCCCGCGACTTCGTCCGCGCGGAACTCGTTTATATCGTAACTTTCTCCCCAACTTTCACCCCCTTAGGTGATGAATTTCCAGATAAAAACTATCTTTAGTAAGGACTCTTTGGGAAGGCCCCGGAATTCAAAGTATCTCTATACCAAATTTCATCTCAATCGGTTCAGCAGTTTAAGCATGAAAAGGTAACAGACATACAAAGTTACTTTCGCATTTGTAATATTAGTATGGATTGTATGAAGGAAAGGGTCATTATGGCTGAGTTGCATGATTTTATAGATTAGTTTACTCCGAACGCCTTTTTTTACAAAATAGACTCCGCCGCAAACTTGGTTTCTATTTCCCGCCTCACCATAATAGATGCATGTAGGCTTTTTTAAGTATTATTTTGCATATTTTCATATCACACGGCCGTAAGGACCTTTTTTACTAAACCTTAGGACTAAATTAACTGACTTGTAATTTAAATATTTTATATTAAAAATAAAGATACGTAAACAAAATGTTACATCTAATAGTTTTCAAAATAGCCATAATAAAACGTCTTTTGTACCCCGTTTTCGAAAACATTTTCGAAACTACCGCCATAAGGTACCTTTACCCTTGGAACGTCACATACATATATTTACCTATGTAATGTTCCTATTCCCCAGGACTCCTAACTACCGCTATACCGTAAATGGGTTCCATCCAATTTTACACCCCCTATTTCACCTCCTTGGAGAATGCTCCAGGACTCAAACTATCTCTATACCAAATTTCATCTAAATGGGCTACATCCAAATTTTCACCCCCATTTCACCTCCTTAGGGGATGATTTCCGGAACATAAACTATCATATGTCCTTTTCTAGGACTCAAACTATCTTTCAACTAAATGTTATCAAAATGTGTCATAAACGAATTTCCACCCCCAATTACACCCCCTTAGGGGATGATTTTCGGGATAAAACCATCCTATGTCCTTTCTTAACTATCGCTATACCGTAAATGGGTTCAATCCAAATTTTCATTCACCATTTCTCACCCCCTTATGTGTTCCCCTTATTTCCTCCTTTCATGTGTTCCGGAATAAAAATTATTCTATGTTCTTTCCTTGGACTGAGACCTCTCTCTATACCAAATTTCGTCTAAATGGGTTCTATCGAAATCTTCAAACCTCATTTCACCACCTCAGGAAATGATTTTTCGGGATTAAAACTATGCATTGTCCTTCCCTAGGACTCCTTCTATCTCTTTACCAAATTGCATCTATTAAATGGGTTTTATCCAAATTTTCACCCCCTATTTCATCCCTGAGGGGATGATTTTCGGGATTAAAACTATCCGTTGTCATACTCCGGGACTCAAACTATCGTTCAACCAAATTTCATCAAAATGGATCACAAACAAATTTTCACCCCCAATTACACCCCCTTAGGGGATAATTTTCGGGAGTAAACTATCCTATGTCCTTCCCCAAGACTACAACTCGCTATACCGTAAATGGGTTCCATCCAAATTTTCATACCTCATTTCACCCCCCTATGAGATGATTTCTGGACTAAAAATTATGTTAAGTCCTTCCCCAGGACTCTTAACTATCTCCATACCAAATTTCATCAAAATCGGTTCTATCCAAATTTTCACCCCTCATTTCACCCCCTTTGGAGATGATTTTTCAGGATAAAAACTATGCATTGTCCGTCCCTGGGACTACTTCTATCTCTATACCAAATTTTAACTAAATACGATTTATCCACATTTTCATCCCTATTTCATCCCCTTGAGGGATGATTTTCGGGATTCAAACTATCCATTGTCATTCTCCGGGACTCACACTATATTTATACCAAATTTGGTCTAAACGGAGTCCATCCAAAATTTCACCCCCCATTTCACCCCCTTAGGAGAAGATTTCCAGAATAAAAACTATCCAATGTCCTTCCCCAGAACTTAAACTACCTCTAAACCAAATTTTATCAAAATGGATTACATCCAAATTTTCACCCCTCCATTTTACCCCCTAAAGGGAAGATTTTCGGGATAAAAACTATTATTTGACCTTTCCCGGGACTCAAACTAATTATATACCAAATTTCATCCAAATCGGTGCAGCGGTTTCAGTAGCTCCATACAAATTTCCACCCCCCATTTCATCCCCTTAGGGGTTGAGTTCCAGGATAAAAACTACCCTAAGTCCTTTCCTAAGACTCAAACTATCTCTATACCAAATATCATCTTAATCGGTTTAGCTGTTTTCACGTGATGCGCGGTCACATAAACAGACAAACAGATAAACAGATAAACAGACAAACAGACAAAAATTCTAAAAACTGTTGGAACGTGTTCTGTTATCGATTTTAAGTATACCTAGCCAAATTTTTTTCGAATATCTTCCTTGTACAGACTTTCGACCCTCTTCAGCTTTATTATATGTACGAGTAATAGATTACATGATTCATTTTCAATCATTTCAAAAGTAGGTACTCAGATCTTTAAATAGAAATATATAAGTTTAGAAAAGGCGGCCATTTTTTTTCGTTTTCAAAATCGTTATTGGTTCCGAGGAGCTTTATAATAAGAATCCAATGTTGGATTTTCAAAAAGTGGCCGCCATCTTGAAATTCTTGAAAAACAGCCCGATTTGGTTCAAAATCGATATCTGAGGGTCCGCGGGGCCTCTTAATATGAATCTGAGTTTGGATTGTAAAAAAGTTACCGCCATCTTGAAATTCTTGAAAAACAGCCCGATTTGGTTCAAAATCGATATCTGAGGGTCCGCGGGGCCTCTTAATATGAATCTGAGCCTGGATTATAAAAAGTGGCCGCCATCTTGAAATTCCTGAAAAACAGTCCGATTTGGTTCAAAATCGATATCTGAGGGTCCGCGGGGCCTCTTAATATGAATCCAAGCTTGGATTGTAAAAAAGTGGCCGCCATCTTGAAATTCTTGAAAAACAGTCCGATTTGGTTCAAAATCGATATCTGAGGGTCCGCGGGGCCTCTTAATATGAATCTGAGCTTGGATTGTAAAAATGTTGCCGCCATCTTGAAATTCTTGAAAAACAGTCCGATTTGGTTCAAAATCGATATCTGAGGGTCCGCGGGGCCTCTTAATATGAATCCGAGCTTGGATTGTAAAAAAGTTACCGCCATCTTGAAATTCTTGAAAAACAGCCCGATTTGGTTCAAAATCGATATCTGAGGGTCCGCGGGGCCTCTTAATATGAATCAGAGCCTGGATTATAAAAAGTGGCCGCCATCTTGAAATTCTTGAAAAACAGTCCGATTTGGTTCAAAATCGATATCTGAGGTTCCGCGGGGCCTCTTAATATGAATCCGAGCTTGGATTGTAAAAAAGTTGCCGCCATCTTGAAATTCTTAAAATACAGTCTGATTTGGTTCAAAATCGATATCTGAGGGTCCGACGGGCCCGAGTGCGATAAAACTTGAAATTTTAAATTTGATTTTTCCCCGATAGTAGACCTAGATCGATAGTAGACCTAGATCGATTTATCGCCCTCGTAAGCCTCTATGTACCAAGTCTCATAGAAATCGTTACACCCGTTTTCGAGAACGCGATTACACATAAGTATATTGTACATACCATCATCATCATATCAACCGAAAGACGTCCACTGCTGGACAAAGGCCTCCCCCAAAGAGTGCAACAATGACCGTTCCTGCGCCACCCAAATCCGTTGGACCCTCAGATATCGATTTTGAACCAAATCGGACTGTTTTTCAAGAATTTCAAGATGGCTGCCACTTTTTACAATCCAAGCATAATCGGATTCATATTAAGAGGCCCCGCGGACGCTCAGATATCGATTTTGAACCAAATCGGACTCTTTTTCAAGAATTTCAAGATGGCGGCCACTTTTTTACAATCCAAGCTCGGATTCATATTAAGAGGCTCCGCGGACCCTCAGATATCAATTTTGAACGCAATCGGAATGTTTTTCAAGAATTTCAAGATGGCGGCAACTTTTTTACAATCCAAGCTCGGATACATATTAAGAGGCTCCGCGGACCCTCAGATATCAATTTTGAACGCAATCGGAATGTTTTTCAAGAATTTCAAGATGGCGGCAACTTTTTTACAATCCAAGCTCGGATTCATATTAAGAGGCCCCGCGGACCCTCAGATATCGATTTTGAACCAAATTGGACTATTTTTCAAGAATTTTAAGATGGCGGCCACTTTTTTACAATCCAAGCCCGGATTCATATTACTAGGCTCCGCGGACCCTCAGATATCGATTTTGAACGCAATCGGAATGTTTTTCAAGAATTTCAAGATGGCGGCAACTTTTTTACAATCCAAGCTCGGATTCATATTAAGAGGCCCCGCGGACCCTCAGATATCGATTTTGAACCAAATCGGACTGTTTTTCAAGAATTTCAAGATGGCGGCAACTTTTTTACGATCCAAGCTCGGATTCATATTAAGAGGCCCCGCCGACGCTCAGATATCGATTTTGAACCAAATCGGACTGTATTTCAAGAATTTCAAGATTGCGGCAACTTTTTTACGATCCAAGCTCGGATTCATATTAAGAGGCCCCGCAGACCCTCAGATATCGATTTTGAACCAAATCGGACAGTATTTCAAGAATTTCAAGATGGCGGCAACTTATTTACGATCCAAGCTCGGATTCATATTAAGAGGCCCCGCAGACCCTCAGATATCGATTTTGAACCAAATCGGACAGTATTTCAAGAATTTCAAGATGGCGGCAATTCAATTTGAACGAAATGAGACTGTATTTAAAGAACTTCGACTTATATTAAAAGACCTCGGGCCCTCAGATATCAATTTGGAACACAATTTAAGCGACATCATAAAAAAAAAACCTAAACCTTACCGATATTTAAAGTCGGTTTTATAAAAAGTCAAACTTGACACCCCTTCAGAATAGTTAGCGCAAACTCAATGAGTTTGCGCTAAACTTCCTCGTCTCCCGCTTCCCCGCGTTCCTCACATCTCGTAAACCCGCGTGGCCCTGAGCTTGCAGACTGTATGTAGTTAGACTGTGGTTTAACTGTCATTTTTCCATATAATTATCTACCTAACGTTCGTACAATGCGTTACGTGATCGACCTGCAGAACGCATGTGTCACAATTCACCAATCATCTTTAATCATCATCAATTTGATTGGTGGATTTTTAGGTATAGTAATGCAGGCATATTTTTGGCATCGATCGTAGGTACACATTTAGTAGATAAGTGATTTTTATTTTTTTATTTTTTTCAAACGATTGTAACCATATGTACCTACATAACGATTGCAGCTATGTGCAAACATATGTAGGTGCATACGAGTAACTAATATATATGTTGCATTATCCTCTGCCGTACTTAAACAGTTCGCATATTAACTTACACTTCTAACTAAAGTTAAACAATAAGAAGAGTAAAAATAAATCACTGCACATCCGTGCCGCCAACAGGTCGTAATTTCGTATGAACTCTGTAGGGACTTACGGCCTTTTGGCTGGGGCGGTAGTGTAGTGTTTCGATGTACCGCGATAATATTATCTTTTTATTTAAGTGAGCGAATCGCCAACAAACTGCTTTGCAGTTTGGCGAATCTTTAGGTTAAGTTACTAAAATTGTATTTTTTTTTTATTCCAATAAAAAAAAAAAAAAAGCTGGTGTCAAAATACTTCTCGCCAGTACTGCCAACTGGCGGTGGCGACATAATACATTAAGCATCTCACAGACTGGGGCGGCCTGCGGTGGCGGTCAGTAGTAAACTATATAATTGAACAAGCGAAGCGAATCAAGTTCTCATTTTCAGTCAGGGCCAAAACTCTCTCGTAAGTCCGGATGTCCAGGGTGCCCTGTTCTCCCTACACAGATCGCATTTTTCAACAGACTCGCGTGAAACTTTGTGAGCAACTCAATAATTATATAGCTTTGTTTCCAAATAAAAAAAATGTCTTGAAAAAAGACTGCTGTATTGAAAAACTTTTTTTAGTTTTTAGTAGAGCTCTCCGGCATGACCAGGGAGAGCTCCCCGGGACAATTTCGGGGCACTACAATCCCGTAGGCTTATTGGACGGCTAGGGTCCCCCGACCCTGTTAATGCGGCTCACCCCGCCGGTCACCCGTTACGAAACTAGACCTCTACCTACGCTTAATTACTACGCATCGTGATGCGTGACCGTGGTGTCAAGGTATAATTGTGGGTGAGCGTTGAGATGAGCTTAAAATAAGTTACAGAATGGGGGGGCTGACCACTACATCGGGGGGGAGCAAATGCGCATAGCGACGGCGTGCGCGCCCCGCTCAGCGTCCCGTGGACTTATTAGGAGCGGAATGATCGTTCTCCCGCTCTCTCTTCGCAAGACCTTCGAGACGCGACAGACAGGGCGATAAGCGTCGCCACCTTCTGGTCATCAGCTTCTGGAAAGACGTCCACTGCTGGACATAGGCCTCCCCCAAATAGTGCCAAAATGATCGGTCCTGCGCCACCCGAATCCAGCGGACTCCCGCCACCTTGTAGGGGCCTACCCACGCCGCGCCTTCTGGTATGTGGTCGCTACTCGAGAACCATTCCGCCCCAACGGCCATCGGTTCTACGTGCAATGCGTGCTTCTGGTGATGCACAGTTTGAAACCATCGAGAAGAAGAAGACTGAAAATTTACGTAAGCTCCAATTTATAGTATTTTTTTCTAAAAAAAAGTTGTCAATGTTGTCTCCTGGCTTACCGGGACACAATAACAACATGAAAAAGTTGATTGACCCTACTAATTGGAGGTTTGCTCGAATTACTTACTTATTTAGCCTGTAATCAATCTATAAATGTGTATTTGAAGGTAGTTATAAAATTAACCTCCAGAAGCTTATAGAGTTATAACAAATGGCTAGAATACATTTCTTTGCAGCCGTAAACCGTCACAGCAGGTGCAAACAACCCCTTGGATTACCCGCAGTTGACATTTTACGGTGATGTGGGTATGTTATTTACGGGACACTTTTAAAACGAATTAAAAACACATTTGTCATTTTAAACTTGTACATTTTCATAAAATTTATGAATCATAATTATATAGATTAAGATTCATTAATGTCTATAGATTAGTTAGGCCAATGTAGCCGAGTGGTAAGGCCTGTAACTTTCAATGTGTGGAGTCCAGGTCCAGTGGTTCGACCCCTGTCTACCACTGGGCCGTGGGCTGGGCACTTTTCAAAAAAACTCATGTACGAAATATCATTTAGGTACATACAATTTAACAGTGGCTTTTTGGTAAAGGAACACACCGTGACGAAACTTGTCTAATCCCAATAAGGTCTAGTTGGTGAAGAAAAACATCGTGACGAAACCGGTCTAATCCCAATAAGGTCTATTTGGTGAAGGAAAACATCGTGACGAAACCGGTCTAATCCCAATAAGGTCTATTTGGTGCAGGAAAACATCGTGACGAAACCGGTCTAATCCCAATATGGTCTATTCGGTGAAGGAAAATATCGTGACGAAAACGGTCTAATCCCAATAAGGTCTATTTGGTGAAGAAAAACATCGTGACGAAAACGGTCTACTCCCAATAAGGTCTATTTGGTGAAGGAAAACATCGTGACGAAACCGATCTAATCCCAATAAGGTCTATTTGGTGAAGGAAAATATCGTGACGAAACCGGTCTAATCCCAATAAGGTTTATTGTACATTTGACATTTATTTGACATGAAATTGATATATATGTTTTGACATAAGTACGTTTTTGTTTTTGTATTTTATTTTTGTTTTTCTAGTTCAGACATTATATTATATTTTTGACATTATTACATATGATCAATATTGTTTTAAATTTGTAACTATTTATAAATTAGATAATTTTTATTGTTTGAAATTATTGTAACAAATTTGTTGTATTTACCTGACGAGCTTTCTGTGAATTCATTTTATTTATATACAAAGAGAATTTGTAAAATATTATGTTAATTTTCAATCAGCAATAAATGAATCTAATCTAATCTAATCTATTTGGTGAAGGAAAACATCGTGACGAAACCGGTCTAATCCCAATAAGGTCTATTTGGTGAAGGAAAACATCGTGACGAAACCGGTCTAATCCCAATAAGGTCTAGTTTTCCCTCGGAAGGTCAGATGGCACTCGCCTACGCCAAATCTTGGGATTAGGTGTTAAAGCGGACTCCGGGCTTGTTTACGGCACTACCGGGAAAAACGTTTTCATTTAATTTTGGTCAATGACCTGGTTATCATGAAAGAAAGAAAAGAAAAGAAAGATATACATTAATTCACTAACAAACAGGCCACACATATGTTAAACAATTAAAAACAGAAATAAACACATAAAACATGGAACAAGTGTGTCTCTGCGGCAGTGAACCGGACACTGGCTCAGCATTATGCTGACGTGTCAGTCAGACACCTACAGCGCTGATTTTCAGCCAGCACCGTTGGTGACTCACGGAAACGTTATATTGAATGATATTCAATTGAATATTGAAACGTTATACAATTATAATAGGCTTCTTGCGTGGTGTTAAATTTGATAACGTCCTGTTACTAAATGGATAGTAAACCATCAAATGATTGTAATAAAGTATAAATTACAAAATATAATTCAAATCACATAATTTTATTTATTGTCCAAGAGTACATTTAAAGGTACCAATAGAATCCTTACGCTTTTATAGAAACAAACTTGTGTGTTTGTGTGTTATGTTTAGGTCCATAGTTGTCACACTATGGACCTAAACGCAGTATTTCGCGACCGAAACAGCAATTTACTTCATTTTCCATGCAACGGTTAGTACAAATAGCACGGTGTGACGTCATACTTTAAAGCCAATCTGTATGAAGCGTTTCGGCTGCTGTCAGCGAGGTCCATCTTTAATTCGATTTTTTGGGTATTAATGTCCTTTAAATGTAGTTGCTTCCATACACACATTTGTTCATCTACAAAAACTGGTTCGAATGGCATCGTAAACAAATTTAAGGTCACAAGCCCATTATGGGTAGGGGTAGTGTTACTAATTCGTTTATTAAGGAAGGTGATAGCTTTTTCTGCCGTCAGTGTGGCAAAAAAACAGTAGGGAACGGTTTCAAATAGAATCTCATATGTACTTTGCTCAACTGAAATGAAACCAGCCAATGACTTGACAAAAAAAACCTTATTTCACTTACTTTTTCTTCAATGTTTTCCGAACCCACATAAAAATCAGGTGGTCAATCTGTCTCGACATATCGCAACGACATACCATAACTTGCACAGTTAACGATACTTTGCTAGTTTTAACAGTGATATAACCCTGTAATACCGTGGCTGGCATATCTATAAGACATATTTAACAGTTTAATTACCCAGTTGATATGACAACTGGGTAATTAATCGAGCGTTTCAACCGCCTGAATTTCGTGGACACTTTTTTGTGCATTTTTGGCTACAGATTTCGATTTAGTTCAGGTATCTTAGAGTTCATATTTTCATGTCAATATTTGTCTCAAATTAAACGTTTAATTTATACGTTTAGGTATATAAGTTTACCGAACATCTAAACAACGAAAAACAGGTGGTTCAAACGCTCGAATAATGACCCATGACCCAGCCAGCTACATTATGATAAGGTGTTACTTACTCTGTTTAAAATACCGAAACTCAGATAAATCCTAAGTTAAACCTAAGAGCCCGTGCAGACAAAAGGCGTTCACCGGATTTCAGCGTTCTGCGTTCCATTTAATCCAATGGAACGCAAACGCAGGACTCCGGTTGAACGCCTTCTGTCTATGGCGGCACTAAAGTGTCAGATCAGAACAGAACGAGTGTGGGCAACACTGACATCATATTGGTATGTGATATATCAAGTCAGATCGGCCTCCAGTGCACTGTTTAGAAAAGTAACGGTCCCTAGACATGAAAAGGGCGTGCACCGATGACTCAGGATAAACCGTCGCCCAAAAAGAAAAGTAACTTTGTATTGAACTTTCTTATACTCTTATGGCGTTCTTCTATCGATTCTTCTTTGGAAGGTTAGATTCGCTTGCGTTTTCTACTGAACTATTTATGGAGACGGAAAACGTTTTTACCTTCTCAAATTGCAAGAAGATGTAAGACGTTATTAGGTTCTGTAGAAATGTCACTATCTATCCACACTGATATTAAGTAAGTATATGGTATAGTGGATTGTATTTAATATCTGAGATAACAAAGAGTTCAATATTATGAGATACGTCCTGATTGCTTTTATTCCACTATTGGATTGATTGCAAGCAATTTTGTTTTTCGTTGAAGCGTTTTACAAAATTCTAATTGCACGATTATTCTGAGGTACGAATAGATATCAGCATCAAAATACGAAGATTATGAGGCTAAATCAATATACGGTGATGCTATTTTCTTACCCCTTTTTTCATAAAATTAAACAAAACAATTTAGTAAACAGAGGCTTGTTTACTAAATTGCGTTTTATCTTTATCTCGCACACAGAAATGACAAAGTGTAAAATTTAATTTTAAAATAAATTTAACTAAAACATGTTTGATAGGCGTATGAAATGGGCAGACTGTTGAGACTTATTTACTTTATGACATGATATGTACCTACACAGTTTTGACATTAAATTATATCTTATCTTATGAATAAGGGCATGTATGTCCCTCGTCATAATTCTGACAACAAATGCACTGTCAGAATGAAAGACTGCGATGGCGATAGATGACCGATAACTATTTAAGAAGTTGGTAGCACTGTAGGTACATAAATATTTATAAATAAAACTTCATCTCACCTCGGCAAAAATAGTCGAATCCCATTCCAAGTGCTAATCACCTCCAATATCTCAAGAGTCCCTGTAAGTGCGAAAGTAGTGAACGAAACTAATTAACAAGTTGGGGTTCTCCGCGGTGATTTTGTTAACGCTACATTGGGTTCACAACCTGTCTCGACTGGTCTTATCACTACACTCGCGAGCAAAAAAATCGACTCAACATTTTTTTGAATTTCAATGTGCAATATCTCTAAAACTAATATAGGTATTCGTAGCATAGTAGCATTTTCTGAAAGCTGGAAATGTAAGCTTTCAGAAAATATCAAATGCAAGTCATATTTTTTTCAGGTTCTGAAAAAAACGTGATTTTTCACAAAGTGGGGGAAAACTGGTTAATTTCATAACCACAACATTGAAAGAAAACAAATTTTATGGAGGAAAAACCGTTTATTTTTCATTTTAATACCGCGTATTGCCACCATAGGCGTTTCTTACACACTCGATACGGTTCCTCATGGATCTTATCAGCTTTCTGATGGTGTCCTGCGGGCAAACGTCCCATTCCTCGACCAAAGCAGCTTGAAGGGCCAAAATCGTCTCCGGGGCTGGATCCCGCGCTCGAACCTTCCTCTTCAGGTAATCCCACATGTGCTCGATGGGATTCAAGTCCGGACTCAGCGGTGGCCAGGTAAGGGTGGGAATGCCGACCGCCGCCAGGTACGCTTTGGTCACTCCAGCGGTGTGACAAGGGGCGTTATCTTGCATCAAATGAAACCCCTCGTCAAAAAAACCTGCGTATGGGACAACATGGTCCTGCAGGATGTCAGTGATGTACCTATCCGCGGTCAATCCACCTCCTCAGCCGCCACCAGGGATGAAAACCAGCTCAGTCCTCGCCTCCATTGAAATGCCCGCCCACATCATGACGGAGCCGCCGCCGTAGGCGACTGTTTCTGAGAAGCAGCATTGTGCAAACCGCTCTTCAGGTCTTCGGTACACCCGTCCTCTTCTGTCGCTGCCATGGAGACAAACTCTGCAGTCATCAGTGAAGAGTACCCGGCTCCATTGCTCGTAGCTCCAATTTTCGTAGCGTGCTACGAAATCCTTGCGTAGGTCCCGATGTCTCTGCGTCAATTTGGGCCCCGTAGCTGGCCTTCTTGGGGTGAGGTTTGCTTGCTTAAGTCTTCGGCGAACTGTCCAAGAGCTCACGGGCACCTCACGGGTCCGCATCAGCTGCTGCTGGACGTCAACGCCGGTCAGGTGGCGATTCCGAAGACTGGTCGTCACGATGAAATGGTCCTCTCTCTCGGATGTGCATCTTCGACGGCCGGATCCCGGTCTCCGAGTAAGGGTTCCGGTCTCAGCAAATCGACGATAAACCCTGGAGACAGCAGACTGACTTAAATTCAGCTGTTCGGCAACTGAACGCTGAGAAAGTCCTTGATTCAGCAAGGCGACGACTTGGGCGGCTTCATTTTCGGTGGTGTCCATTTTTTCCAGGTGGTTTCAGTGGTCCAATTGCGAGAGATGTACACAGGTCAACTTGTGATAAGCGACTGATAAGAAAAACAGGTTAACACCTGTTTTTATGCATCCTGAAGGCGCTCAACTCGTGGGTAGTTCAAGGCGGTTAAATTTCAATTCCCGTTCAAACGAGCATATCCTGAAAGTTATGCGTCTGATTTTCATGATTGTTGCGTTTTTTAAAGCTGAATAAATTTATAACAACGTGGTATACTCATTTTTCCTGTAACATTTCCCAGTTGCGAAAAATTTGCCCTAAACCAAAAAATGTGGCGTGAGTCGATTTTTTTGCTCGCGAGTGTATACCCAAACTAAATTGGTCCCGAGAACTGTTAAAAATATGGAGACAGCGAAATGTCATCTCGCTCATGTTTGGAGCAACTCAACCGGTTTTTTACCCCGGTTTTTGCTTTATAAGACGAGCCCAACATAACTATCGGAATGCGTGGTGGGAGAGTAGACTTGTTGTAGTTTCTCAACTGGATCTGTATTTAATTTCGTCCATCTGTCAACACACAAATCCATAAATCAATAAATGATTTACGCACGCGCGCTTTTTCCAGACGTCCAAAGGCTTCGAGGCCCGTATATAATCGGGTTGCTTGTGTTACCACCATCTTCATAAAGAAATCAGAGGTATAGTTATTTAATTAGGCACACAATTAAATTAATAATATTTACATTAAATGACATTAAAACTAAACTAATAAAATTAAGTAAGCCTAAAATATGGATAAACACAACTAGTAAGTAAAAAAATAAGTTAAGTTAGTTTAACTTATACTGGTTTATCTGAAGGGTTGAGAATATGAGAGCAGTTATTAGGTAGAAACGAACGTCGTCACTAAAACTAACTATGCTCCAATCCAAACTGTTTTTACCACACTAAACCGCTTAAGCTCTATCTTACCGTAATTTTAGGACTTTGTTCTAGATAAAAAAAAACCGGTCAAGTACGAGTCTGACTCGCGCACCGAGGGTTCCGTACAAACTTTCATACACCATACCCGTCATGTCAGGACCCCATTCATTCTTGAACAATCTTAAACAGCATAGTAGAAGTTACCGTTGCAAAGCGCCTTCTGCATTTTGGTACTAACAACTTACAACCTAGTATGTTTGATTATCAGCGATAACTTTTTATTACGCATACCGATTTCGATTATTTATTTTTTATTTGAAAGAAGGGACTTAAACGATAATCTGATATGAATTTGAAGACATAAAATTTCTTACAAAAGTAAGTAAATTATAAATTTAATTAAGAAATTATTTTTGATAAATAAAAGAAAATCGAGCTAGATAGAGATATTGTTTTATTTTTCCTGTATTATTTATGTTACTTTTAATCATATGTAATTATTTTAGAATTTTCGCTTCGTAAACCTCGGAGATAAGGGGGGGGAAAGGTATTTTTTTCTACATTTTCCTTAATAAATCAACTTTAAACACTGTGAAAAAAAAAATGGTTTTAGAAAGTGCAACTCAAGCCCTTTCATATGATTCCCCATTTATCTATTTAGTAGACTTTGATTTTTTAACCCTTACACCCTGAAATTTGGAACAACTGTTAAAAGGGTTAAGGTGTATAAAAATAAAAAAAATAAAAATAAAATAAAATTCGTTTAATTCAGACAACCACGGGTCCATACATGTTAAAATTATTACCTAGGTTTACCTACTTAATTACTAGTGTTAGTTATTTCAAAGTAAAAGAACCAGGACACTCACGTGTACGAGGTGACTATAGAGTGTACTCTGGTCCAATGTATGACCAGCTGACTGTCCATCCTGTCAGCTATAACGGCCAGGAGGCTGTTGCGGCTGTCCCGCAGGCAGGCGGCTGCGCATCGCGCACGCATGATGGCCGGGAAACCATCCACGTGCGCGTGCGCGAACATACCGGACGCGCTACACCAGCGTGGCAGCCGCAACAGCGCCCTGAACGCGTTATTATACTGGACGCGGAGAGCACTCAGCGCCCTTTGCGAACAGCTGGTCCATAGGGCACATGTATAAAATGTTGTGCAAAAAGCTCGAAATAAAGTTAATCTAATTTATGTATAGAAAATAACAAAAAATTATTAACATTTTTATTTTCTTTTAAATGATGAATATGAGGATATTCATCATTTAAACAGAAAATAAGAATGTTTATAATTTTTTGTTATTTTCCATACACCTTAACCCTTTTAACAGTTGTTCCAAATTTCAAATTGATAGCATAAGTAGTTCCTGAGATATTTAACGTTGTGACAGACGGACGGACAGACGGACAGACGGACAGAGTCGGCATAAGGGTTCCTTTTTTACCTTTTTGGTACGGAACCCTAAAAAGGTCGAAAATTACGTAATTTTATTGAAGGATGTCCTTTTATGCTGTGGAAAACAATTAATTTAGTGCTATACCGTTTACAATCGATGAGGGGAGTGTTTGGTGAAGATTAAGAGTTTACCTTAATATTGGAATTAATTGAAAATTATTCATACAAAATGATTCATACAAAATGATTCATACAAAATGTCTGTGATCCCCTTATTTCAGCGACAAACGATTCACCAAAGTTATTGTTTCGCAGAATTAACATTACATCGATTTCAAATTTGTTTTCGAGTAAGGGACGAAAAATATGATAAGTAAATCATCAAAATATCTCACTAGCTCGATTTGAAACCGTAATGTAAAATCAAATATAAAATTACCTATTAAAAGTTGTCAAACAGGAAAGCTGCGCCAAACTTTCAGCAACTTAATCAAAACATAAATTAAGAAACACAAGTTTATGAAAGTCGCGCAACCTGCGCATTTATTAACAGCTATATGTACAGAAAATAGGTGTTAAGTTAGTAGTTTTGCTGACTACATATAACTACGTTTCAAAGTGTCTTTTAATGATAAGCTATAGGTGCCTGATGAGAATTAAAACTTAGGTCGAACAGTAGACGCCCATTAAAATATAAATACTTATTTAGGTACCTACTTAAATCGTTCGAGTGTTCGTTAATTGACGGTTATTTACTAATATCTTATATGTAGTTACTTATTTAGAGGATATATAAAGATAAAACATTTTTGATTTATATTTTCATTTCAAATGCAGATTACAATGAATACTTTTAATGGCCTTGTTCAGAAGCATTCACCGAACCTGTTTGTAGCTAAGTTGCCGTTCAGATAATTTTTTTCTTTGTGTCACTATGTGTTTGTGAGATAGTGACAAAACACACAGAGATTCGTCAGTCAAATTGATAATTTCATTGTGTGAGGCATCTTTGTCAAATTACGGTTTAATATATAATTTATAAAGTAAAAAAAAAAATACTTTTTTACTTAAGAGTCAAACATAGGTGCATTATATTAGTCGGCAGGTGGTGGAAGCTGCGAGTTTATTTTTGCAGTTTGCAGGAGTGGAAGTGTGCTCGAACTATGATTGGGTTCCTTACCTTGACTGTTAGCTCATAGTGGATGTGGCCACATCCCCATATTTTTTTTTCTTCGTATTGTTGCTTTTCGCTGCTTAGGCACTTTGCGAATCCCCATAATTGGCGATGAGGTAAGGTTGTCAGTTGTCAGTGCCGATCCAGCAGACCTGTTCTCCCTCAACAACGACGCTATCCTCTGGATGCAGAATTTATTTGGTAAAATAACATTATAATTAAAGTATTGAACGACTGTATTAATCTATACATATAATAAAGCTGAAGAGGGTCGAAAGTCTGTACAAGGAAGATATTCGAAAAAAAATTGGCTAGGGATACTTAAAATCGATAACAGAACACATTCCAACAGTTTTTAGAATTTTTGTCTGTTTGTCTGTTTATCTGTTTGTCTGTTTATCTGTTTGTCTGTTTATCTGTTTGTCTGTTTATGTGACCGCGCATCACGTGAAAACGGCTGAACCGATTAAGATGACATTTGGTATAGAGATAGTTTGAGTCTTGGGGAAGGACTTAGGGTAGTTTTTATCCTGGAAATCAACCCCTAAGGGGATGAAATGGGGGGTGGAAATTTGTATGGAGCTACTTAAACCGCTGCACCGATTTGGATGAAGATGTATATAATTAGTTTGAGTCCCGGGAAAGGTCAAAGGATAGTTTTTATCCCGAAAATCTTCCCTTTAGGGGGTAAAATGGAGGGGTGAAAATTTGGATGTAATCAATCCATTTTGATAAAATTTGGTTTAGAAGTAGTTTAAGTTCTGGGGAAGGACATTGGATAGTTTTTATTCTGGAAATCTTCTCCTAAGGGGGTGAAATGGGGAGTGAAATTTTGGATGGACTCCGTTTAGACCAAATTTGGTATAGATATAGTGTGAGTCCCGGAGAATGACAATGGTTTTTATCCCGAAAATCTTCCCTTTAGGGGGTAAAATGGAGGGGTGAAAATTTGGATGTAATCAATCCATTTTGATAAAATTTGGTTTAGAAGTAGTTTAAGTTCTGGGGAAGGACATTGGATAGTTTTTATTCTGGAAATCTTCTCCTAAGGGGGTGAAATGGGGGTGAAATTTTGGAATGGACTCCGTTTAGACCAAATTTGGTATAGATATAGTGTGAGTCCCGGAGAATGACAATGGATAGTTTGAATCCCGAAAATCATCCCTCAAGGGGATGAAATATGGATGAAAATGTGGATAAATCCCGTTTAGTTAAAATTTGGTATAGAGATAGAAGGAGTCCCAGGGAAGGACAATGCATAGTTTTTATCCTGAAAATCATCTCCTAAGGGGGTGAAATGAGGGGTGAAAATTTGGATAGAACCGATTTAGATGAAATTTGGTATGGAGATAGTTAAGAGTCCTGGGGAAGGACTTAACATAATTTTTAATCCAGAAATCATCTCCTAGGGGGGTGAAATGAGGTATGAAAATTTGGATGGAACCCATTTACGGTATAGCGAGTTGTAGTCTTGGGGAAGGACATAGGATAGTTTACTCCCGAAAATCATCCCCTAAGGGGGTATATTGGGGGTGAAAATTTGTTTGTGATCCATTTTGATGAAATTTGGTTCAAACGATAGTTTGAGTCCCGGAGTATGACAACGGATAGTTTTAATCCCGAAAATCATCCCCTCAGGGATGAAATAGGGGGTGAAAATTTGGATAAAAACCATTTAGTAGATGAAATTTGGTAAAGAGATAGAAGGAGTCCTAGGGAAGGACAATGCATAGTTTTAATCCCGAAAAATCATTTCCTGAGGTGGTGAAATGAGGGTTGAAGATTTCGATAGAACCCATTTAGATGAAATTTGGTATAGAGAGAGGTCTCAGTCCAAGGAAAGAACATAAAATAATTTTTATTCCGGAACACATGAAAGGACGAAATAAGGGGAACACATAAGGGGGTGAGAAATGGTGAATGAAAATTTGGATTGAACCCATTTACGGTATAGCGATAGTTAAGGAAGGACATAGGATGGTTTTATATAATTATGTAATTGGGGGTGGAAATTCGTTTATGACACATTTTGATAAAATTTAGTTGAAAGATAGTTTGAGTCCTAGAAAAGGACATATGATAGTTTATATTCCGGAAATCATCCCCTAAGGGGGTGAAATGGGGGTGAAAATTTGGATGTAGCCCATTTAGATGAAATTTGGTATAGAGATAGTTTGAGTCCTGGAGCATTCTCCAAGGAGGTGAAATAGGGGGTGTAAAATTGGATGGAACCCATTTACGGTATAGCGGTAGTTGGGAGTCCTGGGGAATAGGAGCATTACATAGCTAAATATATGTATGTGACGTTACAAGGGTAAAGGTACCTTATGGCGGTAGTTTCGAAAATGTTTTCTAAAACGGGGTAAAAAAGACGTTTTATTATGGCTATTTTGAAAACTATTAGATGTAACATTTTGTTGACGTATCTTTATTTTTAATATAAAATATTTAAATTACAAGTCAGTTAATTTAGTCCTACGGTTTAGTAGAAAAGGTCCTTACGGCCGTGTGATATGAAAAATGCAAAATAATACTGAAAAAAGCCTACATGCATCTATTATGGTAAGGCGGGTCATAGACACCAAGTTTGCGGCGGAGTATATTTTCTAAAAAAAGGCGTTCGGAGTAAGTAAGCTAATCTATAAAATCATGCAACTCAGCCATAATGACCCTTTCCTTCATACAATCCATACTAATATTACAAATGCGAAAGTATCTCTGTCTGTCTGTTACCTTTTCATGCTTAAACTGCTGAACCGATTGAGATGAAATTTGGTGTAGAGATACTTTGAATTCCGGGGTCTTACCAAAGAATCCTTACTAAAGATAGTTTTTATCTGGAAATTCATCACCTAAGGGGGTGAAAAGGGGGGAGAAAGTTACGATATAAACGAGTTCCGCGCGGACGAAGTCGCGGGCAAAAGCTAGTGAATAAATAAATTTATTTGACGACCGGTTAGCCTAGTGGGTAGTGGGTGCCTGCGAAGCTGAAGGTCCTGGGTTCGAATCCCGGTAAGGGCCAATAGTTGTGTGATGAGGCATGAGTATTTGTTTCTGAGTCTTGGATGTTTTCTATGTATTTATTTATATCTATTGAATATATCGTCGTCCATCGTACCCATAACACAATTATTGAGTTTACTATAGGACTAGTTCGATTTGTGTATGACTGTCCCCTAATATTAATTTATTAATTAAGACCGCCACCAGTAATCACTAATTTAACTGTAGGTTAAAAAAATAAAAAATAAAATTTAAACTGTTTATTTCAGTAATTTAATTGTTACAAGTTTGTCTACTAATTGCTTAGCGCAATCTCAATTTTTCGAGATTATTTGCTAAGCTTAGCTATTATCTATCACATTTCTAAGTTTAATTTATATAACTTAACTTATTTATATAATATAAGTATAAGTGTTCGCATAACAATATTTATTTATTTATTTTCTATTATTTTACTTAAGTATCACACATGATCTTCTTCGGGGTACATTTGATCTTCTGTGGTTTATTCTCTATAATACCTATAACCTCACTGGGTAAACTATTTAGGATATGCGGTAAGTGACTGGACCATACTCTTTAAGTAGGTTAAAGTATGTTTAAGTAGGTACTACCTAAACATACTTTAACCTACAGTTAGATACTACCTAAACGTAGGTACTTAAAACTACAGTTAAATGAGTGATTACTGGTGGCGCTCTTAACTAATTAAAGTATGATTAGGTACTTAGTACCTAAACATACTTTAACCTACAGTTAAATGAGTGATTACTGGCGGCGGTATGAACGCAGTACTGCATACCTACACTTTCACGCAGTATATTACTATTGCGCAAAGCAATTGTAATACTGAAAGTATACCGACAAGTAAGAAAATCTGGGCGACATTAAGCTCGCAGTAAAATAAAAAAAACCGGCCAAGTGCGAGTTGGACGGCGCACGAAAGGTTCCGTACCATCTATCTATCTATACATATAATAAAGCTGAAGAGGGTCGAAAGTCTGTACATGGAAGATATTCGAAAAAAAATTGGCTAGGGATACTTAAAATCGATAACAGAACAAGTTCAAACAGTTTTTAGAATTTTTGTCTGTTTGTCTGTTTATCTGTTTGTCTGTTTATGTGACCGCGCATCACGTGAAAACGGCTGAACCGATTAAGATGAAATTTGGTATAGAGATAGTTTGAGTCCCGGGGAAGGACTTAGGGTAGTTTTTATATTGGAAATCAACCCCTAAGGGGATGAAATGGGGGTGGAAATTTGTATAGAGCTACTTAAACCGCTGCACCGATTTGGATGAAATTTGGTATATAATTAGTTTGAGTCCCGGGGAAGGTCAAAGGATAGTTTTTATCCCGAAAATCTTCCCTTTAGTGGGTAAAATGGAGGGGTGAAAATTTGGATGTAATCCATTTTGATAAAATTTGGTTTAGAGGTAGTTTAAGTTCTGGGGAAGGACATTGGATTGTTTTTATTCTGGAAATCTTCCCCTAAGGGGGTGAAATGGGGGGTGAAATTTTGGATGGACTCCGTTTAGACCAAATTTGGTAAAGATATAGTTTGAGTCCCGGAGAATGACAAGAGATAGTTTGAATACCGAAATTCATCCCCCAAGGGGATGAAATAGGGATGAAAATGTGGATAAATTCCATTTAGTTAAAATTTGGTATAGAGATAGAAGGAGTCGCAGGGAAGGACAATGCATAGTTTTTATCCTGAAAAAACATCTCCTGAGGGGGTGAAATGAGGGGTGAAAAATTGGATAGAACCGATTTAGATGAAATTTGGTATGGAGATAGTTAGGAGTCCTGGGGAAGGACTTAAAATAATTGTTAGTCCAGAAATCATCTCCGAAGGGGGTCAAATGGGGTATGAAAATTTGGATGGAACCCATTTACGGTATAGCGAGTTGGAGTCTTGGGGAAGGACATAGGATAGTTTACTCTTGAAAATCATTCCCTAAGGGGGTGTAATTGGGGGTGAAAATTTGTGTGTGACCCATTTTGATGAAATTTGGTTGAACAATAGTTTGAGTCCCGGAGTATGACAACGGATAGTTTTAATCCCGAAAATCATCCCCTCTGGGATGAAATAGGGGGTGAAAATTTGGATAAAACCCATTTGGATGAAATTTGGTAAAGATATAGAAGGAGTCCTAGGGAAGGACAATGCATAGTTTTTATCCCGAAAAATAATTTCCTGAGGTGGTGAAATGAGGGTTGAAGATTTCGATAGAATCCATTCAGATGAAATTTGGTATAGAGAGAGGTCTCAGTCCAAGGAAAGAACATAGAATATTTTTTATTCCGGAACACATGAAATGAGGAAATAAGGGAATCACATAAGGGGGTGAGAGATCGTGGATGAAAATTTGGATTGAACCCATTTACGGTATAACGATAGTTAAGGAAGGACATAGGATAGTTTTATCCCGAAAATCATCCTCTAAGAGGGTGTAATTGGGGGTGGAAATTTGTTTGTGACACATTTTGATAAAATTTGGTTGAAAGATAGTTTGAGTCCTGGAAAAGGACAAATGATAGTTTCTATTCCGGAAATCATCCCCTAAGGGGGTGAAATGGGGGTGAATTTGGTATAGAGATAGCTTGCATCCTGGAGCATTCTCCATGATTTTCGGGATAAAAACTACCCGTTGTCATAACAACGGATAGTTTTTATCCCGAAAATCATCCTCTAAGGAGGTGAAATAGGGGGTGAAAAATTGGATGGAACCCATTTACGGTATATAGCGGTAGTTGGGTGTCCTGGGGAATAGGAACATTATATAGGTAAATATACGTATGTGACGTTCCATTCCAAGGGTAAAGGTACCTTATGGCGGTAGTTTCGAAGATGTTTTCTAAAACGGGGTAAAAAATACGTTTTATTATGGCTATTTTGAAAACTATTAGATGTAACATTTTGTTGACGTATCTTTATTTTTAATATAAAATATTTAAATTACAAGTCAGTTAATTTAGTCCTACGGTTTAGTAGAAAAGGTCCTTACGGCCGTGTGATATGAAAATATGCAAAATAATAATGAAAAAAGCCTACATGCATCTATTATGGTGAGGCGGGTCATAGAAACCAAGTTTGCGGCGGAGTCTATTTTGTAAAAAAAGGCGTTCGGAGTAAGCTAATCTATAAAATCATGCAACTCAGCCATCATTACCCTTTCCTTCATACAATCCATACTAATATTACAAATGCGAAAGTAACTCTGTCTGTCTGTTAACTTTTCATGCTTAATTTGGTTGAAATGAAATTTGGTGTAGAGATACTTTGAATTCCGGGGCCTTCCCAAAGAATCTTTACTAAAGATAGTTTTTATCTGGAAATTCATCACCTAAGGGGGTGAAAAGGGGGGAGAAAGTTACGATATAAACGAGTTCCGCGCGGACGAAGTCGCGGGCAAAAGCTAGTTATCAATAAAAATATTTATTTTAATCTGTTTTTAGTATTTGTTGTTATAGCAGTAACAGAAATACATCACCTATGAAAATTTCAACTGGAACTATCACGGTATCAGTGAGATACAGCCTGCTGACAGACAGACGGACAGCGAAGTCTTAATAATAGGGTCCCGTTTTACTCTTTGAGTACGGAACCCTAAAAAATACCGCATACAGGTTCCATCCCGCCAAATCAAAATGAAAAACTAAAATTGAATAATGGCCACATCGCTTACTTTTTCCGAGAAATGACTCATCGACCCCAATATCTAAACTATTATATTTGGAAATTGCTTCTTGCTAATTGAAAGTCGTATATATTTTTTTGGATTCGATTTTTCCCCAACTTTGTTAACTAGTAGATATTTAAAAATATATGATTTTGGGTTGTCGGCATGTCCATAGAACTCGCAAGTACTGCTCGTTCAGCGCCGTCAAAGTTGCCGAGTCAAATAAAGTTATGCTGAGAACTGCAACTAATGATGTATGTCACCGACTTGTTTCGTTTGCCGAGCACGCTAGTTCGGGCCTGTTATGTTTACTTAAAAAACTAAACTTGAATAACGAACATAAAGGAAGAGATTTCGTATTGGTTTGAAAAATAATATATTTCGATATTATCAAAAATTCTGAGTTTCATACTACACTCGCGGACAAAGAATACGGGTCGGTAAAATACCGTCATATTTTCTAAAATAGTGCAAGGACGTACAGTTATTTTTAGATTCTTGTCGTGATTTTATTTTATTTATTTATTTATTTTGGTTCACCAACAATTGTTTACACTGAAGTTTAGAGTAATCCAATTATCATAACTACTTGCTAAGTGTAACAATCACTTAAAGGTAAACACCGCATGCATTATATAAAAAAAACCTTAACATTAACTTATCAAAATTATACATATTTTTTGCTTAACTTATTATTGCGACGTAACTAAATAATTTAAAACTTTTTTAACAACTTTCTGCGCGAGAAAATGGATGTCACCAACTTTATTATTATTGCAAAGCCAAGCGAGTCAAAGAAAACATCGGACATGTGACTGCAGCTGTTAATTGCTTTACACATCCTTGGGATAGGCGAGCTACTGCCAAGGACAGTCCTTCTGAGCGGTGGGCAGAATGGCGTGATAGGTTTGCGAGGAGTTCGGGAAGGAGCTCGAAAAGACAGAAGGGCTAATAGTTGCGGACAAATTGCGTCCGCAACTTTCCTCCGTACTTCTAGTGATCTTAACCCGAACCTCTTAAGACTTTGTGTATAAGATGATGATGATCTTTATTTATTCCACATCAATACTACAAAAATAACAGTAAAAAATGACGTCACCAGATTTAAATCGGACTCGTAACGACCCATGGAAAAAACAACGTTAACGGAGCGAGATATCGCAGAAATCGTCATTTTTGTACATTGATATATTTATATGAGCGGATCCCGGAAATTGCTAATACAGTTGGGTATTATAAAGAATAGTATATAATGTAAATAAAACTAGTGTTAAATATTAAAAAAAAACCTATTGCGGTTATTTAAATTAGGGTGACCCGAATTTTTTGACCGCCAGTGTATAAAACTTATGAAAATTTGAATTTTTTATTTCTACAGGTATTATGATAAGCCGTTAGCCATTTTAAGACCAGTTATTATGGTCATTTCTTTCCGTTCCTTATGGTCATGCCTGCGGCGCATGCCGTGTATTATAACTCCTTTGTAGAAATCTATAGGTACTCTATGGTTTTCCCTCTATATACAAACTTACAAAACCACAAACTTTACCTTTACAATATTAGTATGGACTAGTAAGGTAAGCAAATTACATTTTGTAGCATTTTTGCCTTTTCAACAAATAAACGCAAAACCACAAACGTTTATGCCGCAATCCTCTTACCGCCCTCGTTAAGGGACTCATTATTCAAAGCCTCGAATACTCCGGATAATTCAAATTACGGAGTCATCACCATTGGCCGCCATTTTTTACGAATATAATTAAAATTTTCGCTGACACCTTGGGAGCTGAGGGTATTATATTTTGATGACGTCTCGCTCGAGTCGATAGGGCGGTTGGTTTAGGAATGGAATAAAGCCGGCGTTTCACTAGGACCTTTTTTTTTTTTCATAGAATCAAACAAGTATAAAAAGTACAAAAAACTGTATCACAACTACGGAAAACTAATTAAACAAAAACTGTTTTCGGAGCATAATTTTGAATCGATTGATACCGTATTCATCAAAATCGGGTAGTATCTTAAACGCTAAGGTGTTCACCTCTTTTGTTTTACATACCATTGAAACTGACATGTATTAAGCCAGTGTCGGGCAGTAGGACGTCTACGTGACATATTACCTCAAAAATAATTAACTTATTTGACTATTAAGATCACGTATCGTATCAGCCGTATACTGCTTTATCTGGTCTTTCTGGCAGTCTCCTTCAGTGTTCCACCACTTGGTGAAGTTCTTCAGTTCGGAAGGCTGGTATGGGTCATTCAGCAGTTGACATAGCTTGCAGAGGTTGGACCCTAATGAGTTTTCTTTGTATTCGTAGTGGCGGTGCCATCTGAAATATTTAATATCTGTTAAAAAAAAACTATTGTGTGGTTTCATAAAACCACCATGCAAGTGAAACTCGCTGCTTTATTGGCCTTGGCTGCTCTGCCGAGCGCCTGTCACTTGTTTCTGTAATGCGACATGCGATACATGGACGAAAAAGTGGGGTAGGATCATGGGGTCTAATTAGCAACTCGACTATGGGGCAACACGTCTATGTCGCATTTGGTCTAAATATCTGCTGGTCTGAAAATTAACTGGTCTACAACTGGCCTAAGTAGCGTCTGGTCTAAGAAGCAATTCGCCTAAGTGGCAACTGGCCTAAGTAGCCAGTCGTCTATCCTACCTATTTTACTCTAAGCCAGGTCAGTGTAGGTACGATGACGAGCGAAGCGAGGAGGAGTGTTAGGAAGAACTGCGACCCTACAGCGCGCGAGCCGAGCGAACGAAGCGAGCGTGCCGCGGCAGCGGCCGGCGAAGCGCCAGAACCGACTTTATACGAACAAAATTGCTACTTAGTCGAGTTGCTACTTAGTCCAGTTGCTAATTAGTCCAGTTGCTACTTAGACCAGACGCTATTTAGGCCAGTTGCTACTCCAAAAAAATTGTAGACAGGTTGCTTTTTAGACCAGCAGATATTTAGACCAAATGCGACGTAGACGAGTTGCCCCATAGACGAGTTGCTAATTTGACCCCATGATCCTATCCCGAAAAAGTTCGAGGCGATGTAATAAAAGTTTGCCTGAGGAGTCCAAAGTCGACACGGTGTAATTTGTGTTATTTATTTAATAGTTCACTATGGCACACAATAAAATATTATATTGAAAATTCCAGAGGTAAGAATAATCAGTAAGGATGGATTAAAGAAAATACTAGTGACATGCAGAAGCCTTTTTGCGAGCACCCAAACATATTTCTTGAGACAAACTTTTGTTTTAACTACGGATAGTCTAACTTAGGTATCTTCTTGTTTTACAGAGTCCTTATGTACAGCATAATAAAAAAAAATAATAAACAAACCCTAACAAAATATGAATGAATAAGCAAGTGCAATGAATAGTTTCAATAATTGTGCTTGCTTTTGATTGTTTTCGCAGTAAATTATTTTTGTAGAAATGTAAACTAATATTGTAATTTATTTTGAACTAACATGAAATGTTTGCGAACTTTAAAATTAACAGCAATATGTACTACAGATGATTATCAATTGCGTTTTCAATAAAATGTAGGAACATCATCGACAATTAATAGAAGGAAAATCCCCTTCGATGTCATACCAAACTGTAATTATATACTAAAAATAGTTTGTTTAGAATAGACTACAAAGTAATGTAAAGCAAAGTAAATATTGACAACCTGTAGTTTTCAAAAAGCAGCAAAGTACGTACGGCTAATTTAGAATATAAAGTGTATTTGAAACAACTGATTACTCTAGATATTCTTCCATATATACCTAACGTCACTGAAATAATTAAAAGAAAGTATGGTTAATTCCGTTTAGTTTAAATATATATTATTGGGTTTAAACTTTCATGAGTCATGGTAAAATGCATGCTTACAAATAATTACGGTTAAACTTACGTATTATTTGTCACCACAGGCGACGTGTTTCGAACCCTTCAGAATGAGTGTGAATCGCCGAAGGATACTAAACATGTCACACATGATATATCTTACGTGAAGTACGTGAAATAAGTGGCAGGATTCTTGCTGATCTCAACCATTAGCGACGCCAGCGCCCCCGGACTCATGCTTCTAGCGTCGATGAAGGAGTCTGGCGGCAAAAACCTGAAATTTTACAAAAAAATATTCTTATCAGACGAAAGAGGTGCACTGCTGGGATCCCCAAAGAAAGTCTTGCATTTTCTACAACAAAAATAACCAGATTATAAGAAAATTAGAAAATGAGGCTTGCATTTTACATCATCATACACACATACTACAGAATGTACAAGCTGGGTCAAGAAGAAAGACTTCTTCCCCATGGAAGATCAAAAATCGTGGCAAAGAGGCCGTAGATCCCACTTAAGAAAAAAAATGGTGGATTTCTTGTTACATTAGACGGCTGGCAACTATAATTAAATACTCCTGAAGTGAAATAATTTCGGCGAGACTGGTACAGGAATTTTATAATTGTTACGTATCAATTTATTTTATTTTTGATTAATATAATCATTTCATCAAGAGGAGGCCTGTACCCAGCAGTAGAATTTTATAGCTGATGATAAAATTTAATGTGTTTCATGAGACCTTTCTTTGCGACAGATATTAAAACCCACTTACCTCGAATAATCAGCTCCACCAAAAACTACGGGCACAGTATAATAATTCAAAGCATGCAACACCTTTTCCGAGACATAGTCCTGGTCAAGCGAGTTCTCAAATGCCAGATAGAAGTAATAATCTGTCTGTAACATCTCCAAACAGGCATTCAGATCATCTTTAGGACATATATGTTTACCACAAAACCCGTAAATGTCTATTGTGTAATTATACATTTCTAAATACATGTTGACGTCAGCTACAAGTTTTTCTCGTTTGCTTTTCGACTTGCAATGCGACACGAACCAAGCGGCTAACTTTGTTTTGTGTTTTAATTTCGATTTCATATGCGGTGGGATGGTGTACAAACTATCCAGCCATGGCATGTTTACCTTAGGACCAGCGATTTCCCCGTTTGTGAAATGTATATTGAAAAATGGTTGGGGTATTGTCGAATCGAGTCTATAACTCCAAGACCAGTTGTAATACGAGTCGAACGAAGGATCACAGATAGGAAAAAGTCCGGCTGGTTCTGAAGCAGAAAACACGTACTTCTGATGCAAGGACCTGACGTGGGGATGGTAGTCCCAATCGTTCTCAACATCGAAGAGTATAGCATCGAAATATCTCAAGTCTGTCAACAGGTTTTTGTCGTTCGTCATGAAACAATTGTAAAACGTACAATTATTGTCCAGAAATGGTCTCTGCCCGTTCACGAAATCTGCATTAGAATAATGCGTCATTGCTTTCGTCCACTTTAACACGTATCTTAAATCTGTTGGCAATCTAAGTGGTGGCTCGAAACTTTGATCGATGACCGTGTATTGATATTTATTCTTAATGTTTTTAGTGGCCTTCTTTATTTCTCTCATTATCTTCTTTAAACTGCCGGGGGGTCGGACGATGTATTCTATTTCGATTATTGATTTTTGTTTTGAACGAACAAGTTTTAGAAAATGTATTAACAAGGCGATGTAAGCGGCTAGTAATACTGCTCTTAGTATTTGGGACATGTTTGAGACGCGAGTGCAAGTTGGCGTGTGCCGACGTGTGTTGTGACTTGAATGACGGTTGTTTACAAATTACTTTTGTGTTACGTGATTCTGAGATGAATGCTTTTATGACGTCAAATCTGCGTTTTCGTGAAAAGGATTGTTAAACATCCAATCTGTATAGAGGGTGGCATCGCAAGTCAGAAATTACCGAAATCAATAAACAATACATCTACACGATGTATAAACAATCAATTATTTATTTTGCAACGCGACGGGGGCATACATGTCAAGTCTAACGGAAATTTACCTTAAAAAGTCCCAAAATAATAACAATTCAAAATTATAGATAAACAAAACTTTCTTATCCATTATAACGTGAATGAAATTAATTTAATATCCCAGAGATGTATATTTAAGGTCTAGTGCTTCCAATAGTAATGAAATGAAAAACATAAGGTCCTTATTTTATTATTATAATATTTTTTCCGAGTAGGTACCTGTGTTTATCGCTAGTGTTATAGCTATTACAAATTGTTTTCAGAAGTTCTAGCCATCAACTTCCACAGTAAAAACCTTTCAAATTCTAGACAACAATAATGCAAAGAAACTGAACGTAAACCGTGTGAAAACAAAGCCCATTTCGCATCGCTCGAGTTTACAAAAACGTCCGCACACGGCGGCGGCGCCACTCGTCTATTTAGTGGCATTTGCATAGCGTCCGTCGAGAGGGGAGCACGCATAATATGTATCCTTATCTAAAAAGGAATACTCATTTCGTTGCTTCATGGGCGCATACGTCCTTATTTTCGACGCCACGCGCTAGTCCGGACAAAGAGATTTTCATATTTAATTTTCTATTTAGTATAATTGCCGACATATTTCCCTCTGTGTAGTTTTTGCTTTATTTGCATACGTGAGTTTTACCGGAATATTATACCGGCTTTGTGCAGCGTTTGTTCAAGTTGAAATTGAAATTCATTTTCTTTTGGTTGGACATGGTTTATGTAGGTAGTATTTGGATGAGGGAGCTTAAAGATTTTATTGTTATTTTTATAGTCATTTTAAAAATAGCAACACATACAGTTAGTATTTTCAAATAGAATGCAAAAAAATATAAATAAGTATCCTGCTGACATAGCTTTATGTACCTATAACTACAACTTAGAAAAGTTGAAAAACCCTAAACATTTTCATAATATCTCAAAAACGGCTGAACTGATTTTGTTAAAACGTAGCTGAGAACCATTTCAATTACGTCAGCTTTCGGATAAAAAAAACTGCATTCAAATCGGTCCATTCGTTTCGGAATTACGATGCCACAGACAGACACACACACACAGATACACAGGCACGTCAAACTTATAACACCCCTCTTTTTCCGTCGGGGGTTAAAAACAAGCTTGTCTAAATATTTATTCGTGGGTGTAATTTCTCGACATTGTTTTTGCAATTTATCAATTTGATTTACTTAAGAAACGGGCCATATTTTCACTGCAATATGTGGCCGGCAACTATTGGTATCCCTCTCTTACTCACATGTTAGAGAAAGACACCAATAGTTGCCGGCCATAATAATAATGTGTGTAACGAAAGAGTCCCGTGTTAATATAAGAAATGTTACCGTTGTAAAATAATAGTTTTCAAATTGCAGACATTTTGATTAAGTACATTAAATACGCACAATTTTTAAATCACTCAGAGAAATCCAAAAAGGAATGTCAGCTTCAAAAACCTATTACAATTTATGAGATGACCAATAAAGGGTAAAAAAAACAAATGGGAAACAGGAACAGAGCAACATCCTGTATACCCCAAGTAGCTACGGTCAACATCTTTAGAGTCCCGGGCATGTCAACAGCTGTTGACGATGTCGGATCTGGTGCCTGTTTTGCATACCGTACCGGTTTTACATTACAATGTACTGAGCCCATTCTGGGGGGCTATGTGACCATACGCATTGTAGTGAAATTAAATTTACATTTGCTGAGCGCACTCGCGTGCGGTTGGAAAAAGTTTGTGGCAGAACGAAAGAGCGCAGCAAATGTAAATTTGATTTCAATCAAATACATTTAGTTAGGTAGACCCCCTGAATATATTTTGACTTGAATGGACACTTGATACTCTGTTCTGTGTTAGTAGTTTTAGTAGGAATAGTTAAAACAGTTTGAATAGTAGACTACTATTATAGTAGGACTCTTACTCAATGAAGGTTGTTCATTAATTTATCAAACATTAAAAGACATAAAAAAACAATAACTAATTATGAAGAAATGCATTGTCACTGTCATTCTATCTATCAATATGATGTCTGTACTACGTGTGCATTTTTGCTAAATAAAACCTAGTCAGTATCAGGTTTACATAATTTCAATTTATTTAGCAAAATAACTAAACACTATGGATAAATATTTGCGTCCAGACCGCTTCGACGCAGATCCGTCATCAAACACGAACAACGCTATTCTTTGGACACACTGGAAAAAAACATTTGAAAGTTTTCTGTCAGCAATTTGCACTTTGCACTTCTGCTGTGTTCTTCTGGAATAATTTGAATTATTATTATGCCCTTACTTACACCCGCTTATTATCGAATCCCCATATTTTGAGTCAATTCTGAATTGAAATCTAACTTAGTGAACATGACATGACGAATTTATTGTAAGTAACACACTATCGTCGTTATCGGGAAGGGAACAATAAAATAGGCCTAGATTTTAGATTTGCAAAGTTTAATCGCTTATAAATCACAAAAATGAGTTGTTTAGCGTGTCAAAATCCAATTATTACCAGTCTTGAGATGCTGAGATGCGTATTATGTAAAAGCACATACCATTTTATGTGTGTTGGTATGTCGAAGTCGCTGTATAACAAAAATATAGGGGAACTCGAATGCTCCTGGCGCTGTCCGTCGTGTACAAATGTTACAACACGAAGAAAAAACGACAACAATCCACTCCCTAAACAATTGGAGACCACATCACTCGAAGACTCTAATATGGCAATTAATAATATGTCTATAGACAACTTATTAGGTGACGAGACACAGAAAACCCTCTTTGATGACACCGTCGGGTCCGGCGGGTCCGTCGGAATACATCAACAACACTCAATGCCACAGCAAACTCTCACTTTATTAGAACAAATAGGCTTACTGCTCGATTCGAAACTGGAAAAAAATAACAATACTATAATAGACAAAATGAAACACCTTATACACTCGGAAATAAACACGGCTATTAGTAAATTAAGGCATGACTTTACTTCAGAGCTCAACAACCTACAGGAAAACCAGCAACTTTTGACAAAACAATTAGAGGACACCCAGCTGAGAATTGATTTTCTAGAAAGCGAAAACCTGAAATTAAAAAGCGAAATGGATCAACTACAATCATGCATTTCAAATAAAAATATCTCAGACTATACTTTAAAAAGTATCGACACTGAAAAGAAATTTGTTATTTACGGTCTAGACGAACATTATGGAGAAAATGAAATATCTTTATTCCACCGCATCGACAACATGTTTCATGAATTATTAAATATAAACGGTTTTATCGAATCGGCTAAGCGTATTGGAAAAAAAGGAAAACGTCGCCCGCTTGAAGTGGAGCTCATAAGTAAGCGAATGACAAACTATGTCCTACAAAATAAAATGTGCTTCAAAGACACTGGTTATGGAGTCTCCGAAATGTTAGACGGCGAAGCCTTACAAAAAAGAAAATCTCTAAGAGAACACCTTCTAATCGCGCGTCGAAAAGGACAGTTTGCTGTAATAAGGAACAACCGGCTATACATCAATGGAGCTGAATACAACTCGCCAACGCCGAAATCCTCAAAAGTTTGTTCTTCAGCCTCAGAGGATAATACCATCTTAAGTAGGACTCATAATGGCGCAGTCGATTCAAATAGGACTAATAATTTGGAGAATAAAAAGGAGAACAGAAATAGCGCACCTTGCGAGCTTTTTCGTGTATAATAACTTATTCATCCTTCATCAAAATATAAACGGATTGGTGCATAAAGCTGACGTCTTAAATGTTCACTTGGAAGAATTGAGAAGCTCAGAAAAACCAATCGATATAATCTGCATTACAGAACACAATATGAAGCCAGGGGACGAAGAACAACTTTTAATTTCAAACTATAATTTAGCAACTTGTTACTCTAGGGAAAACAGAAATGGAGGGTCTTGTATTCTAGTCAAAAATTGCCATAAATACGTAGTCTTAACAGATGTTCTATCCACCTCCATTTCAAATGTATTTGAATGCTCGGCTATTGAACTGAAGGAACATGAAATTATTGTAATTTGTGTATACAGACCTCCTAAGCTTGATAATTGTGCTATAGATATATTCTTAAATAGATTAAACATAATTTTTTCTAAGATATGTTATAGAAGCAAGAAAATTATTGTCTGCGGCGATTTCAATATCGATACATTAAAGAGAACTAAACACTCTCTACAATTCAAAAATTTGGTACTTGGCTATAATTTAAGATTAGGAATAACAGAACCTACGCGATTGCAAAGTAAAACATGTATTGACAACATTTTGCATAATGTACGAGGTGGTAAAACAGAAGTGATTGATTTGGCAATTTCTGATCACACAGCCCAG
Organism: Epinotia brunnichana; assembly: GCA_963854355.1. Taxonomy (NCBI): domain Eukaryota; kingdom Metazoa; phylum Arthropoda; class Insecta; order Lepidoptera; family Tortricidae; genus Epinotia; species Epinotia brunnichana. Next base: position 8,315,692 of record OY977944.1, read on the forward strand.
ATATTGAAATGCCCAGTTAAAAAAACTTACCTACTGCCATACTGGTATATAAAAAAACGAGACTATAGCGCAGAAAATATAACAAAGTTTGTCGAATACTTACAAAGTCTTAACTTCAATAGTGTGTATATGGCTAACAACCCAAATGAGGCTTTCGAATGTTTTATCGATGATTTTCAATTATTTTATAACTTATGTTTTCCACTTGTCAGATACAAAATATCAACTTTTAAAAAACCGAAATGGATAACTAATGGTATTCGAATTTGTTGTAGGAAAAAAAGGAATTTGCTCTGGAAATATAGACTCTCTCCTAATACACGGGACAAAAACTACTTAAAAGTATATTCTAATAGACTTAAAAAAATTATATCACTCACGCAAAAGTCTCAAAATGACTATTACATTAAAAACTCATCTAATAAATGTAAAGCTACATGGAATATCATAAAAAAATCAAAAACTACCTACTTGAGGGAAAATATTACCCCCATAAAACATGACGGTATACAAATAAATGACACGAAGATTATCGCACAAACATTTAACGCGCACTTTGTTGAACAAGTTACATCAAATAACAATGCTGACATCATATCTAATAATCCTAATTCTATATCAAAAAATAATCTTACTATGACATTTAAATCCTCTAATTCCATTTTTATGAAACCCACATGCCCTCATGACATTCATACTATAATTAATTTATTAAAAAATACGCCTAGTACTGGTTTCGATGGCATTTCATGCAAAATTGTAAAAAAAGTAGCGCATATAATAGCACCAGTAATCAGTTATATTACAAATCTATGTATTGAAAAGGGTAGTTTTCCTGAAATATTAAAGACAGCCGTAGTGAAACCTCTATTTAAGAAGGGTGACAAAGAAAATATGAATAATTACAGACCAATAGCCCTATTATCAATCTTTTCGAAAATTATCGAGAAAGTTATTTACAATAGCCTTTACCAATACTTTGAGACTCACGACTTATTTGCAGCAGAACAAAAAGGTTTCAGAAAAAACAAGTCCATTAATATGGCAATTTATGATCTTTTAAAAAAAGTTATGACGGAGCTAGACAAAAAAAGACCCGCTGTTGCTTTATACATGGACATGTCGAAGGCTTTCGACTTTGTTGATCATAACATTTTGTTAAATAAATTATATAATTATGGCGTACGTGGTAATGTTCACGATTTAATTAGATCTTATTTAACCGGACGAAAGCAAATGGTTACAATAAATAAAATTTGTACTAAATCAAAGACTGAAATATCTGTATCATCTGATTTTAAAGAAATAAAATACGGAGTGCCCCAAGGCAGTGTATTAGGCCCCTTGCTTTTCCTTATCTATATTAATGATTTGCCATTGACTACTGAGCACTCAATGATCATGTTCGCCGATGATAGTACAATAATATTTACTGGAAATAATACACAAACAATACAGATTGAAATTAACAAAGCAGTTGACACAGTAATTACATGGTTGAATACGAATAATTTATGCATTAATTTAAATAAAACTAAGATAATGAAATTCAAGCAAAGAGTTGATAGAATACCAAATCTCACCGTGACATACAAAAACCACCAAATTGACGAATCAGACCTTACTAAGTTTTTAGGATTAAGTTTAGATAATAAGTTGACATGGAAAGATCAGATTGACATTATATGTAAAAAACTTTACAAATTCTCATATGCATTATATAATCTTAGTAAAATAGTAAGTCAACCAGCTGTTCTAACCGCCTATCACGCGTATGTTACTTCGACTTTAAGATACGGTGTCATGTTCTGGGGCAATTCCACAGACAGAGAAATGGCCTTTAAAGCACAGAAACGATGTTTACGATCAGTATGTAAAATACCATCAACGGAATCTTGTAAACCGCATTTTATCAGACTTAGCATACTTCCACTACCGTGCCTCTACATATTCGAGACCGCAGTTTACGTTAAAAACAATATGCATCAGTTTTCTGTTTTTAACAGTACTCGCCAATGTCATAAAATATTTACGGAATCAATAAAAACGGGTCTTCTTGCTAAAAGTGTTTTCGGAATGGCACCGAAAATCTATAACAAATTGCCAAAAAATCTATGCAAAGTAGAAGATTTAATAGAATTCAAAAAAAGCCTGTTTACCCTTTTAGTAAAAAAAGCCTATTATTCACTGAATGAATATTTTACAGATTGTGAACTATAATAATATAATACTTACTCTAAATTAGATGCATGCTGCTCCATCTTCTCATAAGTATTTGTATGCCATATGGCAAAACATAGTGGTACATAATTTTAAGTTCTTTGACCATCCATATACCTATGTTTACAAATAAATGATTTTGAATTTTGAATTTGAATTTTGAACTATAAAAATACATATTACTCAAAACCACCCAATGGTAGGTAGGTACCTATACAGGAATAAAGGGCAACAAGCATATCCCCCATGCTTGTTTTATTTATAAATTACTACATTTTACTGCACTACACATAAAATTTTAGCATTTAAGACCTTAAGGCATTCGAAACCAGTCAACCGTGTTGCTAAACAGAAATGCTTACAGAAGCGATTGACTAAAATATGAAAGCTCTAGGCTCAATCATTTAGTTGAAACTTCTTTACTGGAGAAGAGTCACTAGAGACTGAAATCAATGTAAGATGTTAGAAGACGCCTATGCTAAGAAAAGAGGCACACTGAACTCAGAGACATTTTATGAACGCAGTGATACCATACTACAAATAAGAGTTCAGGATAACAGGCTTAAATATTAATAATTAATAATAATAACTATTTTTATGTTACGAGAAGAAAGTGTCCTACAAACACCTCACACAAAAAAATATATGACACAGAATCGTCGATTTGTTCATTAAATTGACGTCTGAAAAGCGCTGAAAGAGAAAATCAACTGGAACGAGGCGCTGACGTGATTTTCCGTCGCATTTTTAATAAAATGAAGTTATCTGCTGAGTCGACAGCGATAATTTCATATTCAACTGTCTGGGGCGCTGACAGGGTTTGTTTTATGAATACTTCTTTGCACAAAATTAAATTCACACGTACAATTACGTACATATCGTTCGTCTACGAAAAAGCGCCTCACTTTTACCTACTGTAGCAAAAATGAAAATGGCCACAATAACATAAGATAGGATAATTATTTATTAACGCCGCGTTTAAAAATAACAACAAACTACGCTAAAAGGAACCGATAAGCAGTGGCGCTGGTTTTCAGTGGGGGGTTATAATTATAAATTTATTTAAAACGTTTTTAATTAACAGCGGGCCTAAGATGGTTCCGATTTTATCATTTATCTTTGTGGATAAGACATCCATCACTCTCGCACTCGCATACTTGTCAGCGGGTGTAGCATGGTCGACATTTTATCACTTATCGCTGGCATCCGTCACGTTCTGACACGTATGCGAGTGCGAAAGTGATGGAGATCTTATGCACAACCATAAGTGATAAAATGTTAACTATGCTACGCCCGCAAAATGAGACGGATGTCTTATCCACAGCGATAAGTGATAAAATGGCAATCATGCTACACCCGCAGAATGTGACGGATGTCTTATCAACAGCGATAAGTGATAAAATGACAACCATGCTACGCCCGCAGAATGTGACGGATGTCTTATCCACAGCGATAAGTGATAAACTTACCGGGTGCCTCAAACCAACTCCTACATTTTGGCTACCGGCGCTCAGCCACATCCTACCGCCAAATCTCCGATGGGAAAAGTGCCTAAACCGTGAAATTGCAAAAGCCCGCGCAAACATGTACTTGCCTATACACCAGGACCTCGACACACTAAAGACCCTCAGACTTAAGTCCCGAAAACCCCCCCGCATTAAAGTTTCACGACCCAGTGCCAACTGAATACTCACTTTCACCGTGGATAAAAGAATATGAAGCCAGGTCAGTTTCTGGGGACTTGTTTGAGCTTGATGCTGGGGCCCGGCCTGTGGGTTTTGAGGAATCTCGACGGGCCTGGTGTCTACTAAACCGGATCAGGACAGGGATCGGAAATTACGCATCTCTTTGGTGCAAATAGGGATGGTGCGAGACAGCGGAGTGCCGGTGTGGCTGCCCAGATCAGACGGTACATCATATCATCTTTGAGTGTCCCATCACCAAATTTAGCGGGAAGCCGGCTGATTTTAAGACTCTCTCGATGGATGCAGTTGCTTACCTTAAATCTAATATCATAAACATTTAAGTAGATAAATTTTATGCCATACGATAAATGAAAAAGTAATAAAATGGCAACCATGGTACGCCCGCAGAATGTGACGGATGTCTTATCCACAGCGAAAAGTGATAAAATAGCAACCATGCCACGCCCGCAGAATGTGACGGTTGTCTTATCCACAGCGATAAGTGATAAAATGACAACCATGCTACGCCCGCAGAATGTGACGGTTGTCTTATCCACAGCGATAAGTGATAAAATGACAACCATGCTACGCCCGCAGAATGTGACGGATGTCTTATCCACAGCGATAAGTGATAAAATGACAACCATGCCACGCCCGCAGAATGTGACGGATGTCTTATCCACAGCGATAAGTGATAAAATGGCAACCATGCCACGCCCGCAGGGGTTACAAGTGTAATAAATAAAATATAAGCCTTCAAGGCTTACTGAAAACCCCATGACACCCGAAATAAATCTGTAATAATCCGAATGAAACTGAATAAACTAAATAGCACTAAAGTGCGTATAATTGTTACAAAACTTTTCTGAATTAAAGCCTCAAAGGCTGGTGTGCAATGCATTAAAAGCCAAAAACTTGCGAAATGAACGAACTTTTGTCTGAATTCCGCACCATTGGGCCTTTCATCGCATTAGTGGTAATTAAATCGACTTGTAACCAAGAGGTCTATGTTTGATCATCACTTCCAATTCGAATCACATTTCAATCTGATTCACGCTCGCTTCCACGTACGAAGAGCTAACAAGTCTGTAATCCAAATTGAAATGCGATTGGTTTGTGAAAGACATGAACTAATTCAGGCCCAGCGGTCTGCGCTCATTTCGTGTTAACTCGAAAACTTCGTTTAAATCTGAATGAAAACTCGCCATTTCATGGGTTTTATAAAGCGCAATGGGCGCAAAAATAAAGTTTTTTCGTAAGGATTGGAAAAAGTGGCAACTTTTGTTCTTGTTGACTGAAATAAATGAAAAAGTTTGCAATATTTAATAAATATTATGTTTGGCGATAATTATTTGCTATGTTATCGGATTTCAATTATTCTTCTTTTTCTTCTCTTAATTATCCTATCTACATACCTCAGTTCAGCAAAAATGTTTATTTATTTTATAAAATGAACAATCTGTAGCGCAAATTTCGTCAATATGATATAATGAAATTAATTGAAATCCATCAGACGATTAATTTACAAAACAAATGCACACATGCTGTGGAGATCCAATAAAAGTTACAAAAAATCTTCGAATCTTTGGCACCCAAGATTTCCCAAGATTTGACGTTGGGTTTTAGTGATATAAGCATTGGAAATCATATATGTATTTGAACTTTGAACTGTTTAAAACATAACACAGTCGTCGTTAGTTGAACCTAATCATACAATGGAATGATATCATTAGCCCGGTCACCTGCGACGGCCAGCTATAACTTTGTGAACGTACCCGTTGTGTACTCGGGTCTTCGTAAATAAGATCGGCTACGTGAGCCACACCAGAGCACATGAACGACATCAACGCAGGATGTAAGGCAGTCGCCGAGGCAGAAACCGGTCAAGAGAGTATTTAATATCATTAGCACTCTGATGCATACCTTAACTTCAACGACGATAATAAACGAACAATTAAACGAATTATTCGCCGAATCAGCTAATCCACTAAGTATCCCCTCAGGATTGGATGATGTGGCAGTCGTTACCGCAAAAACTACCCCACGTCGCGATCTCCGGACTCCTTTAGGATGTAACCAGGGATGAGGTGGGGGAGTCAACAAAACATTAACATAGTTTCAAGTTGCTTAAAATTCAAATACCAATTACATTTTACCACCAAGAACCCTGGTTAAAGTAATGACTTATCGCTTCAAACCTAAGCGCAAAAAAACCGCAAAAACTTCCCAAAGCCTCGCTGAATATTAGCAAAAAGTCATTAAAAAGTGAGAGCTGTTCATCACCTTAAAGTCGGTATTACGGAACCCTAAGTTATAAAAGTTCATTCATTTAACGGTTCCGCGCCTCCGTGGCGAGCGACAACACTGAATTTCAAATTTCACCAAATAGTCTGAGAGCTTCATGTACCTACAGTCATTTTCTTCAATATCTATTTACACAACCTTTCATGTCAGTAACAATAAAGGCGGTGTTGTCTATTTTACTTTTACCCTACTTTTACTTCGTCACTACCTATGTTTGACTAGAAATTTACAACAAGTCTTGTTGGTCATTGATGAAAAAAAAAATGTTTGTTCTAATGAACAAACATTTTTTTTAATAATTAACTTTTAATAATAACTACCACACTAAAACAATGTAGGTCCTAAGTAAAATATATCTAGCTAGTACACATTTTTGAGGAAGTACTAAGATGTCATTACGGTTAAGTAGTTTAAACCTGTTGCTCTGTAGAGAGACAAGACGTTAGAGTTAATTTGGCATGCAATGACTATTAGGTCTGGTTTTATCTTTATAAATCATCGCATCTTTATGCGTTAGCCAAATGTCAGATCAAATTTTAGTAACTTACTTAGTACATTTTTGACATTACTTACCGACCATAAGGTCTAACCGATCATTATAAACCGGGGGTTACAATATCTATTTTCCGCCTGTAACTCTTAGGAACTTTTATTTTCATAAAAACGATATCGTCGAGTTTCAGATAGCGAAGTCTATCTCTCAGACTACAAACTCTCAGGGCTTTCCGTAACGGTGGAAACTGTGTAAATGTAGTTGCGGAATCGACACTTAGGCGAAAGTTGGGTGTCTGCGCCAAGGAATGGATTCTTTTGAAAATATTCCGTTACTTCTTAATTGCTGTACACCCAGACCTCTATTAAACAAGCAACAAGGTAATTGGCGAAAAAAAAAATCATGTTTTTTCCTTAGAGTATAGTTTTCTACAGAGGATACGCGCGCCACCATAAGGGACGGAAAGGCGCTGACGGTTTACCATAAACAACTAACTTAATTTGGGCGGATAATGGTTAATTTGTCGCAACCTCATCCTGACAAAAAATTGCAACTATGACAAAGGCATCAAATTAAATAATATATCTCTCTCTATCGCACTTATTGAAATTTGCATACGACCATCTCGCTTAGTCTCGGTTTTATTTTTGCCATGAAGAGTCTGGTTAGTCAGAGTTCGTTTCGGGTTCGTGTCATTTGACTTTGTGTATTTTTATTACAAGGTTTTATTTAACTTTTCAATGGTCTTATGTTGTGTTGCGTTCCGTGGGTCACGTACGGTGCTGTCTGAAAATCAGCGCTGTAGGTGTCTGTCTGACACCTCGGCATAATACTGAGACAGCGACCTATTCACTGCCGCGAAGACACACACAATATGTGTTAAATTGTAATGTATGCCTACTCCCTTTGTCTGTGTGTCTTTTGTGTAGTAAATAAATGTCTTCTTTCTTTCTTTCTTTCTAACTTGACCTGCGGGCGTGGCATGGTTGACATTTTATCACTTAATCGCTGTCGATATGACATCCGTCACGTTCTGACAAGTATGCGAGTGCGAGAGTGACAGATGACTTATCCACAAAGATAACGATAGGTGATAAAATGTCAACCATGCTACGCACGCTGTTTGGTTGTCAGTTTGTTAGTGAGGGACAAATCTTGCAAGCTAAATTTGACCCACTTCCCGGTGACTGCTTGAGCTGAAATTTTGGGTAAAGGTATTGGATGACAATTCAATAGTATCGTGCCATCGAGCTGATCTGATGATGGAGATAGAAGGTGGCCATGCGAATTCAGTACATAACCGACGTAGCCCCGTCGAGTTTGGGCTCGTTAGAATCGTCTCAATGAGTAGTTGATGATGACGGTATACAGAAAAGTACAGTTGGCAACAAAAGCAACCAGCAATCAAAAATGAAATTTTTGACATAAACTTTTTACATTTTGTGAAATAATAATATCGCTTCACAGCACTCGCTTCTACTCGCGCCGAGCTAACGTTTTAGCGCGTAAAACATATTATAATTATAACTGTCATCTATTTTTGTTAATGAATACCTTACCTAGAGACTGCCGTTCCCACAGTCAAACTGTTGCTACAGTTTTTTGGGGCAATGTTTAACTTTTAAGTATGTAAAATTGCACTTATTAAAATAAATAAATAAAATAAAATAATATTTATATCATCCCATTCGCCGTCAATGAAAAAATGCCAGTTGGCTACGCCACGCAAGTTTTAAGCCGGGGGCGCACTGGTGAGGCGATTGGCCAATACCACTCGTTTTTAGGGTTCCGTACTCAAAGAGTAAAACGGAACCCTATTACTAAGACTTCGCTGCCCATCCGTCCGTCCGTCCGTCCTTCCGTCCGTCTGTCTGTCACCAGGCTGTATCTCAAGAACCGTTATAGCTAGAGAGTTGAAATTTTCACAGATTATGTATTTCTGTTGCCACTATAACAGCAAATACTAAAAACAAAATAAGATATTTTTTTAAGGGGGGCTCCCATACAAAAAACGTGATTTTTTTGCCGTTTTTATAGATAATGGTACGGAACCCTTCGTGCACGAGTCCAACTCGCACTTGGCCGGTTTTTTAATTTTCTATTGCTATTTCAAAATAGCATTTCATAGTTTTTGACAGTTTTTGAGTGAAAGAGTTGAGCGTTCGAAAGTCAAAAAACGGTCCCCAGTGCGTGCGGCGCAGTTTTAAGTTTAACTTTATTGTTTTGAAGTGGATACTCGTACTTCTTTGCTCGCGTTCTTGTATAGGGGTACCTACCTACAGTTCAAAATGTATCACGTGACTTCCGGAATAACTTTTTGTAGAGAGGCCTAATCTGATTTCAAATAATTGTTTGTTACATGTTTTAATCCTTCTTTATTTGCCATTAGCTGTTAATCACTAAATGTTATTTATTTTATGTGGCGGACATGAAAATAATGCTGAAATGACAGCCATTTTCAATGTATCGCGAGTCAAATCTGCTCAATCAAAGCTACGTCAGTCAAGGTTGCCATATATACCGATTTATCTGTACTTATACCGATTTTAGTGAATTAATTCAGATATATTAGGGTTCCATAGCCAATAAAGAAGTATCCACTTAAACTTAACTAACGGTTGTATCTCCGACACAACCTGCTTCTTTTTAGGGTTACGTACTCAAAGAGTAAAACGGGACCCTATTACTAAGACTCCGCTGTCCGTCCGTCCGTCCGTCCGTCCGTCCGTCCGTCTGTCTGTCTGTCACCAGGCTGTATCTCACTGATACCGTGATAGTTCCAATAATGGTACGGAACCCTTCGTGCGCGAGTCCGACTCGCACTTGGCCGGTTTTATTTGGACTTTGTATGACTTCGGTGGCAGGTGGGCTGTATGTCACAGTGAAGGTTCGAACCAAGAGATAAATAATAAAAATGTCAACGAACTCTCTCTTTCATAATATGTCTAATAATGACACTCGGCACAAATTCGTTTAACATCATCACAAAATATTAATTAAAATTAAAGGAATAATTAACATGGCCTACTCACTAACTTCAAAAGCTCTAAATTCATTAAAACGCTTCTTTACGCCCCCAGAGCGCTTTTGTGCTTATTTAAATGTTTATTACGAATTTGTCGATTTAAAACGAACTGTTGGAGCTTTTTGCCGCCGTGGTTTTAAAGCTTATCCAATTTTATTAAGGGGTAAAGGCTCCTTTGATTGGTAATTTGCGTCCTGCTCATACACATTTTGTTATGTGTAAGTGAGAGTGAGAACGTCGTCCGATCCTATTTTGTTGTGTATTGGACGTTAGGAACAGTATTTGAACGTTATTGTAAACATTAAATATTAAGTTCTGGTACCACTTTTTGCCCGACTACGGCTAAACCGAGAGGAAGGGACATGTCTTTAGCAGTCTATGTTTGTATGTGTGTTTATGTTGATGTTCCACTGTAGCGCTTAAAATACTGAACAGATTTTGATAAATGGGGTGTCGAAATTTGCGATTCGAAATTATGCCTCACTAATCGATTCAATTATTATTGACGACCTCTGTAACCTAGTTGGTAGTGACCCTGCCTACGAAGCCGGAGGTCCTGGGTTCGAATCCCAGTAAGGGCATTTATTTGTGTGATGAGCACAAATATTTGTTTCTGAGTCATGGATGTTTTCTATGTATCTAAGTATTGATTTATCTATATTAGTATGTTTATCGTCGTCTAGTACTCATAGTACACGCTTTGCTTAGTTTGGGACTAGGTCGATTTGTGTAAGATTGTCCCCAAATTTTTATTTTTTTATTTTTATGCTCCGGGTCCGGGTGACATAAACTTCCTTTTGTATGAAAAATAGAAACATGGTGGCTGTCACTTTCTAACAAGTGACTGGGTATTAAATGAAAGAGGATAAAAATATTATTCATTGTTACTTTTCCGTAGTCGGGATATAGTTCTTTAAACTTTTTATGCTTGTTAAGAACAGTACCTAGTTCAACAAGAGTCAGAGCTTCATGCGGTTTAGCTAAATTACGAATAATTATATAAATAACTCTCTTTTTCTCATGATATTATTAAGAGTCTTCATCACTGTTGACTTAAGTCGACTCTCCATACAAATATTGTTTGGTTCTCATTTTAAAACGGCATAAAAAATAACAAAAAAATTATATACACAATGAGATCCGCTATATCTAGGTCGGAAACTAGTTACTGCAGCTATAAATAACAATAGAAAAAAAAGCTATTACAGACTGTATGAGAAACCTTCTACTCGCTCAATTTTTTTTCAATTTTAATTTCTACAGACAGAAGCTAGTTTCTGACCTAGATATGGCGGTTCAAAATGTGCATATGTCACCGTTAGATTGTGAACACAGTCAGTTTATAATATAAATAAATAAATTGAGAACTGTCAAAACAAAGCTAAATTACGAATAAATAAATAAATATTACGGGACAATCTTACACAAATCAACCTAGGCCCACGGTAAGCTCAGTAAGGCTTGTGTTGTGGGTACTAGGCGATGATATATATAATAGATACATACATATAGATACTTATGTACATATATAACATCCATAACTCAGGAACAAATATTCGTGATAAATACACGAATAAATGCCCTGACCGAGATTCGAACCCGGGACCTCCAGCTTCGTAGGCAGAGTCACTACCCACTGGGCTACGGATAAATATGTGGTGACAGCGGTTTACAACCTCTTCAGATGTTGGCCGTTGTTCGCACGACTGTCGTGGAGTTTAACAGGGTGTCTTGTCAAGTAATTAGCTATCAACTGATTGTATATTATTATTTATAGTTAATGCTTTGCAATATTAAATAACGTGAATGTTATGTGAAGTTTATCATTAAATTTATTGCTACCCCAAGAAGCTTGTCGCTTCTGGAGATATTCCTAAGACGGCAATTACGACTCCTTTAGGCCTTTTTGAGTTCCCTTTCATGAGCTTTGGTTTACGGAATGCGGCGTAGACTTTTCAGCGCTTCATGGACGAATTTTTGAGAGGTCTTGATTGCTGTTTCCCTTATATAGACGATGTTTTAGTGGCATCTGCGAATAACGCGGAGCACGAGGAACATTTACGTTTGATTTTCGAGCGTTTGAGCGAACAGGGGATTTTACTAAACCCGAACAAATGTTTGTTCGGTGTACCGGCAATTGAATTCCTAGGCTATCTGGTTTCTTCGGAAGGTTCGAAGCCCATTGGTGATAAGGTCAAGGCAGTTCAATATTTTCCACAGCCTAAAACAATTAGGGAATTGCGACGTCTTCTTGGCGCAATTAATTTCTACAGGCGCTTCATTACTGACGCTGCCAAATTACAGCGGTTTACAACCTCTTCAGATGTTGGCCGTTGTTCGCACGGCTGTCGTGGAGTTTGACAGGGTGTCTTGTCAAGTAATTAACTATCAACTGATTGTATATTATTATTTATAGTTAATGCTTTGCAATATTAAATAACGTGAATGTTATGTGAAGTTTATCATTAAATGTATTGCTACCCCAAGAAGCTTTCCTTCAAATATATAAATAACTCTCTTTTTCTCATGATATTATTAAGAGTCTTCATCACTGTTGACTTAAGTCGACTCTCCATACAAATATTGTTTGGTTCTCATTCTCAAACGGCATAAAAATAACATAAAAATTATATACACAATGAGATCCGCTATATCTAGGTCTGAAACTAGTTAATGTTGCTATAAATAACAATAGAAAAAAAAGCTATTACAGACTGTATGAGAAACCTTCTACTCGCTCAATTTTTTTTTCTACAGACAGAAGCTAGTTTCTGACCTAGATATAGCGGTTCAAAATGTGCATATGTCACCGTTAGATTGTGAACACAGTCAGTTTATAATCTAACTCGCGTTATTCATTATAAACTGACGAAAAATTGTGAACTGTCAAATCCGTTCACAATTTAACGCATTATTTTTCGTTAGTTTATAGACTATCAATATCGAATCGTCATATTGTCAACTGAGATCAAATATAAATTAATGTTTTTAATGTAAAACCGTATTTTGCCTGGAGTAAGCGTCCTGGCGACCCATTATACTTTTCCCGCTTTTTTACATTTTCTCCTCCACATCGCATGATTACAGTTAACCATATGATAAACTACATATTATTCATAAAAATAAAATAAGAAAAGAAAACCATGCAGGCATGCATTTAATTTAATTATTTTATCACCAATATATTTTAAAACTTTTCTAAACGATGACCCAAACATTACGAAGCGCTAATGACAATCAAGCATACAACCTGTAATTCCTGCCAAACCATGGTATTCTAAAATATAAATTTCCAAACCAGCAACTAGTATGGTAATCCGCATGAGATTGGGTCACTTGTGTACACCGGAGCATCTTGCAAGACTAGGCATTGTGGCCAGTTCTGCATGCATTTGTGGAGCTGATCCCTGTGACCTAAACCACATATTTTTCGAATGTAAACAATACGATCGCTCAATATTATACAATCAGCTGTCAAACCTTAACGTTCCTTTTCCTGTATCCATTTCTTCACTCTTATGTATAAATGACTCATCCTTGTATATATTTAAAGCCCTATATTCATTTTTATCCTTAAATAATATTAAACTTTAATATATATTATAATAACCCTTTCCTGATCTTTCCTTTCAATCAAAATTTCCGATCCATATTTTCCTGAATTATACCCGTTTCCTCGCGTGTTGGCTGAATGCGCCAAGAGCGCGATGCCATAAAATATATATATATATATATGACAATCAAAAAATTAAAAACTAGTTCACGCTCCAAAAAAATAATTGGAGACAGTCGAGTGCTCAAGTGCTACATGCTTGAATGCTCAACTGAGTGCAATTCACATCCTGCTTCGACTTTCCACTCTACACTTTAACACGACCCCGCGATTCCCTACTACTAGGCGTATTCAGGGGTCAGAGTTACACTGGTTTAGAAGCATGGCTGGTGAAGGTTGTGAACACCAGTCCTCTTCAGTTGCTCAGCGTTTGCGAGCGTAATTAGTGCAATCAGTGGGAATCACGTTTTAGTGAGGCGGCGAGATATTTGCCCTTACCTTTTTCCCTTGTTTTGTTTGGAAACATGTCAAACAAGTTGGCATTTTGTTAGATCTTTCCTATTGGGTATGGCACCTTCCAACTTAGATAAATGTCCTTGTATATGGAACAGACCCGACTCTTTCAATCTTATTTATTTGACCGGTACACTATGAGTTCACCAACCCACCATCTCACCGCCTGAAATCACGACATCCGCCATACCAATCCACGACCGAACTCTTAAAAAACCGAGCGGAACACAAATAGAAGATGGGAGCAAGCGTGTAATGCTAGCACTCCGGAAACTATGGAAGTTAGCATAGATCCCGTAGTGAAACCTGGTGGGTTCTCTTCTCACTCCCTAGGAGGGTTTGGTGCCAGCTCAACAGAGTACGAACTCTCTTATCACTACCTAGGAGGGTATGGTGCCAGCTCAACAGAGTACGAACTCTCTTCTTACTCCTTAGGAGGGTATGGTGCCAGCTCAACAGAGTACGAACTCTCTTATCACTCCCTAGGAGGGTATGGTGCCAGCAGCTCTACAGAGTACGAACGGGATGCGGACGGAGCAACGAGTTATTGGCTAATTGCGGTTGGCGAGAATCACCGGCGCGGCGTGGGAATGCGGAGCTACTGTACAGGACATCGCGCATATCGTTGGAGATTGTCGTTCCAGCAGACCTGTTCTCCCTCAACAACGACGCTATCCTCTGGATCCAGAATTTATTTGGTAAAATAACATTATAATTTAAGTATTGAACGACTGTATTAATGCCATACGATTAAATAAATTTATTTAACGACTGGTTAGCCTATTCGGTAGTGACGCTGCCTATGAGGTTGAAGAACCTGGGTTCGAACCCCGGTAAGGGCAAATATTTGTGTGACGAGCATGAATGTTTGTTTCTGAGTCTTGGATGTTTTCTAAGTATTAAAGTATTATAATTATAACTAATAAATATATCGTCGTTCCCCATATCACACGCCTTATTGAGCTAACTATGGAACCAGTTCAATTTTAACCCAGGCTGACTGACAACTTGTATGGAAAAAATGACAAATTTGGAAATAATTATAGCAGATTTTTCTATGGATGGATAATGGATATATTATCAATTAGACAAAATTCAACAAATATTCAGACAATAAAAAAATTATAACTTAAAATTATAGCTTTTGAAACGTCAGAAAAAATATTAATAAATCTTTTTATATTTATTTTGGTTCATTTACTATTGCTCTATAATATTCCAGATAAGTAATACAAAAGACAATTCATGCTTTATTTAAATATATATAATAACTTCCGGATGAAAAATTTGTTGGAATCTTGAATAGAGCATCTTAATATACCTAACGTTTTAAAATGAAATAAACAAAAATAACGCTACTATAAATTAATGTTTTTCAAACCCGTATTTTGCCTGCAGTACTTGGGTCATATTCTCCTTTAATATATATTTATTTATACTATAACAATTTGGCTTTAGGTTGCACTTGTGTTAGGAATTATTTAGGCTTCAGTCAAAATTAACTCGAATGTAATTTGTTTACATGTGTTTTATAGACGAAATGTTTGACAGCCAACATCAGTAATAAAAAAAACAAAAACCAAGAAAATATTTAAAAAATACTATTGTCAGAAATGAATGTGTTTATTTTGGACCATATATGTATTTCAGCTGGTCGGTTGCGTAACGGTTCGTACTTACGTACGTTAGGTAGATCTAAATTATATTTTTTATGTTCGAAATATAACGCTTCTCTGTTAATTCGTCCCAAATGGGAGTGACAAAGACTATGTATAATATTTGGTATGCCATCGCGTTTTTAAAAATCATTGAATTTAAAAATATCGCCTTCTTTGAAACGCCGTTCTGACTAGACTAGGAAAAAGGACTGATTTTCAGATAGATCATTCGAGACTACGAGTATATAATGCAATCGACCCAAAGAAAAAAAAAATCTCGACAGAAAAAAACCCAAGTTCGGTCTGTATTTTCCTGTTTTAAATCAGCCTACTCAAACGATACACAATAAAGTTTATATTATGGTATTATCCCTCACCTAAAATCTCACTCAATTAAATACGAATAAAACTTCACCAAGTTAGGTTCCTATCGAAGTTTGTCCAAAAAAAGCCAGCCGAAGAGTGTTGCATCTCTTTTGTTCGCGTGGAGGCGGCAGGCGCAAGGAGGCGTGGTTATCGCGAATTGACT
The DNA here is from genome assembly GCA_963854355.1 of Epinotia brunnichana. Classification (NCBI taxonomy): domain Eukaryota; kingdom Metazoa; phylum Arthropoda; class Insecta; order Lepidoptera; family Tortricidae; genus Epinotia; species Epinotia brunnichana. The sequence goes on from OY977944.1 coordinate 8,331,672, forward strand.
CAAGTCAAGGCATCACCTTAACGTTACTTGTTATCATATAAGGTATATGTAAGGTACAGTGAGTTGTATTCGAGAGCCCGTAGTTGAGTGTGCTACACAGCGTAAACTGTTCTCGAGCTTGCAGCAGTTTGTAGCTCTTCAAACAATGGAGGGATGTCACGGTTTACACCTGCTCTAAGTACTTCGCCATTAATTAATATTAAATATAATACATATATCTTGCCGATGCTAGTAAAGTAAGCAATAGCTTCGCGAGCAAGAAGCGGGAAATGTGCACATTATCGAGAGACAATTTTGTGTATATTATTATGTGCACTTTGTTCGAATAGCAATTTCTGTGACTATCTGCACTTATTAATGTTTCTTTGTTAAAACAATTAAAAAATTAAAACTGACATTAATAAAAAACTAAAAACTACCTATAAATAAAAAATATCTCCCAAATCAGTGCCGATGGGTAGTGTGCCCAGAAGGCTGGCCGCATTGCCACGTTGTTTGGTGATACTGACACGTTGTGCAAAGTATTGGCCAGCCCTCTGGTCACCAGTGGTTTCTTTTAGGCGCGCCGCTAAATCTTTATAAATGCGGCGTGCGCTTGGTCCCCACGGCCCCAGAGTCTCGACCCCAAACGCCTCAAACATGTAACCGCTACCGAGGGTGCTGTATTTGCGGCGTTTGAGGTCTTCTGCTGTAGAAGCAGCATTGCCGGCATTTTTGCTGGTACCTGGAAGATGGGACGGTGTGAGGGTGTCTACACATGTAGCATCCCAGACCAAGGGCCGTCCCATCCTCCAAGGCACCAGCGACATGCCGTCGGGCCTCTTGCCGTCGTCCCTTGCCAAACCAACGGGTTCCAGGATGGCTGGAACTTTGACGCTGACGAGGGCCCTTCGGATGACATCATTTATACTGGCGTGACGGGGTATGCGCCCAGTGCTTCTACTGTAGGAGAGACCGTGGTGACCCAGGCTATCCACCATCGCCCCGCATTGGCACCGATGTGGGGCGTTTGTTTTTGCCCCTATTCGCAAACTAGTCGCCAGTCTAAAAGTGGAGTTGTCTAAGAGTGTGCCTATGGACGGTGAAGGCAAAGCCTGTAGCCACAGACCCGACTCCCACTCCGCCGTGGCAAGGAGACGAGCTCGATCTGCCGGACCAGTTGACGTGTTTACTAAATTGTTCCGTACTAGTTGGCAGAGCGGCTCGTCCCACTGCCTCTGGGAACGAGGATTGGCAGGCGGGTCAGCATTGGGACAGGTAACTGACCAAACATTCTTAGCCTCAGTGCAATGCAGAGAAGGGGTTAGAATGTTTTCAATCAGTTTTTGGGCGCTATGCACCGAGGACAAGAAGGCAGACAGTGATACACTGGAAATTTTGCGGATCCCCAGGCCACCGTGCCGAATAGGTAAAGTGGTCTGGGTCCAGGACCGTTCGTCAAAAGGTATGTTGAGGACTGATGATAACGTTTCTCGAATCAGGGAATCTAGTTTTAGGAGCAGGGTCGGGTGCTTCCAGAAATGGCTGCCACGGAGAACATACGTCAATTTTGGAGCAAAAAGACAGTGTCGAATGATTCAATAGACGGTCAGAAACAGATTTAAAATTTTGAATTTTATTGTTGATGTAATTCTCAAAAGATTGGTCCAAAATGAAATGAGTGAAGCTGGTTTTCCGTGACTATTTTTAACCCGGTCCTTATCTGTAGATGAATCGGAAACAAATAGTTCGCATTTGGAAAAATTTAATGATAGCCCGATGGAGTTAAGTTCTGATGATAGTGTTTGTAGGTCGTTCAAGACTGTACTTGCATCACCCCCTAGTGTACCGTCGTCTAAGTACCAAACATTTAATTTAGAATTTAGTGATTTTATGATTGGATGTATGGCGAGGCTAAAGATGGCTGGGCCTAAGGGATCACCCTGCTGACAACCAACAGAGGAGGCCAAAAGATTCGATTTATATATTAGTTTTGTCGAGGAACTGTAACATTGCCATAAAAAATGGTAGACTTCGGGGATTTTTTCCTTTATTTGGGTCAAAAGGGTGCCTCGGTCCATGGAATTGAAGACGTTCGTCACATCAACCTTCAACATCACCTCACCGGCCCGACGCTCCACAAAAGTGCGCACAGCATGGACGGCGGCTTCGCAGCCACTTTTTGAGCCGAAGCCCAGTTGGATGGGCCTAAATTCATTGCTTAATTTTTTTCGGATGGCTCGGCAAGCTACTTTAGCCGTGAGACGGCGAAAAGTGGTGCCAACGGCAATTGGCCGAATACCGCCGTCTTTTTTTTAGTAGCGCGCATAGGTTTGCGCCATATAGTATATCAATAATACACGTGGGAACTTTACCTGGCAGCATTAAGTTCACCAGTGCGGTTAGATGTTTTAAGAGCTCATCACGCGTTCCGTTGCAGTCGCCGCTTAAAAGGTCTTTTAGGTGTTGCGGTGTAAGGGCATCTAGGCCGCCAGCTGAACCGTTTGGGACCGACATGACAGCTGCCAAAACATCTTCTGGCGTAGCATTGAGCGGCGCATCGGTGGTTAGTGGAGGGTCGGGCAGGACGAAGTTTGCTGCTGGAAGTGGGTGTTTAATCGTTAAAGACGAAAGTGTATATTGGTTATTAATTGAAGTTACAATGTGGCTTGTAACCTGTTAAGTATGTGCTTATGTTTACCTAATTTTGAATAGAGAATTCTGAGTGCAGTCTGATTCGAAACTTAGTTTAAATTACAACTTCATTTGTTTTCGACAAGGTGTGAATTTTCAAATAATTTAAAAATTACATACCTACTTAGTCGTACCATGTGGAAAGGGATAACGGAACACACGTTTAGTACAACCCAATTCTAACTTAGAATTCCAAATTTGGGAAAAATAAAACTCACATTTAAGTAGGCAACTATCTTTAAGTGCACACGACATAACAATTTAAAATATAACAAAACCTCTTATGCAGTAAAAAGTACTAAAATCCCGCTCATATACAATTTAACTTTTTGCAAGATCAATGAAAGTCCACCTTCAAGTGCAAGTCCCGCAAGAAAAAATCACTTGTTTCACTTTTAACAGTCACTTCAAGTAAAATAAAGTGAAGTAAAGTGGTAATAACGTATAATTGACTAAGTACCATGAGTACCTTGCTTTGTGTGTTTTCGAAGTAGGTAATTTCTAGGAAACGCCGGTAGGTGCGGTCTGAAATTATCCGAATCTGTATCAGTCGTTGACTGGCAGCAAATGCTTTACGACAATGACAAGTGGGTAAGTCCACCTCTGTATTCTCTTCTATTGGAATTTATTTTAATATATATTATTATCCTTGTGATATTAAGAATATTTAAACCCCAAACATCTTTATTTTTATAAAACTTGTGAAATTACAAGATTCGGTCCCCACGACGGGTACGGGCTTTCACCACGATTTCTGCGTAACTTACACAGGATGTAACAAAAATACATCTTGGTTTACAGTACTAAAATGTTGCCGATAAAAAACGTTTCAAAGCCTCGAAATATGATTTAAAGGTTAACAATCTTGCTGCAGGAAAGAGTATATCAAGAACGCCTCTCTGATATGTCACCTTTGGTACTTCTTTCTTGGGTTGTACTGATGCAAATTCTCCTGACACCGACGTTTGCTCCTGTGTTAATGAAATCGTTTCATGTACGGTACTTTCTTCTACCGGTAAAGTTTCTTGAGTATCTTTGAGTGTTTGTGGTTCAAAAGTAGTAGGAACCTCCGTAATCGTGTAGGAAGCATTGAGAAATACAAGTGTGGCTGACGTTTGTGACTCGGCCTCTCTGCTAACATCATTGGCAACACCATAGCTTACAGCTTTATATGTACGTTTAGCAAAGTCGTCAGAATGTATGGTAGTTTTTGTATGATAGTAGTCTGCTTTTCGGTAGTCTCGTTTTGTGTCTGTTTCAATTTGGTTATCGGCTGCTCTCTTACTTCTTATATTTGCCTGCAAAAAAAGATAACTAGCTAAGAATGCAGAAAAAAAACTATTAATGGGTCAGCTGACAGAAAAACACTGATATTAGCCCTACTATTATGTAACTTGTTTAACCTCACCTCACTGTTCACCCACAAATATATCTGGACTACGGGAATTGTAGTAGCTAAGCTTAATTAGTGTTATAATTTTATAATTGTATTTTATGTTAGTCTTTAAGATACTATGGGCCCAATTTGCCTGAAATGAATGGTTATTATTATTAATATTAACGTGAGGACTAGTTTCGTTAAGCGTGACGGGTGAAGTGAGGCGTTTAGCGCATTAGCGCATTCCGAAATATAGCCCAGGCCTGTTCCACTTGGAGCAAATAATGAAACGGTTGACTATGAAGCTATGAGTAATTATAACCAAGTGGTTAAAAAAATAAACAAAATTTTGACGTTGGTTCTTATGTTAAACTGGGAAGACTGGGAATAATAGTTTACCGTTTAAACATCAAAAAACGTTAAAAAGTCCTGTAATGGAAAAACAAACTGTGAGGAAAGGGCCCGGTATTGAATGACTGCCTGACTCAACATACATTACCTAGGGGCACAACTTTACATGACGATGGATATTCTAAGGAGTCGTCCTTTTCATTGTATGCTCCTGTTACACGCAACACTCAGCATTACCTAAGCGAGTTAAGTAAGTAACGTATTTAAGTACTCAGTCACAAATTACAGCCACAGATTAGCAGCTTAGTATTTTCATCTAGGCAATTTGAAGTTCGGACACAGGCAACAGCATGATTATCTAGACACTTTTAAGTTAAAACACAGACACACACATTACACATTTATTATCTAGTCACTTTGTAGTTCAGACACAACCAACAAATAGATTATCTAGTTACTTTGACGTCAGACACAGGCAACAAATTGATTAGTTGTCATTTTGAAGTTCGGACACAGACAACAAGTAGAATATTTAGTCACATTGAAGTTCGGACACACAATCAACAAATTCACTATTTATTCATTATGAAGTTCGCTACATGCAACAAATGGATTATCTAATCAAAAAATTCAAATATTTATTCTGTAAGTAGGCCTCACTCAAGGGCTCTTTCACATGTCAGAGATTACAAATACGATTAATTAACATTAAATAAATTGAATTGAACACATAACAACAATGAAAATCAAAGACAATCACTTTGAAGTTCGGCCACATTCAACAAATTGTTTATCTAGTCACATTAAAGTTCTGACACAGACAACACATTGATTATCTAGTCACATTGACGTCAGACACAGACAACAAATTACCGATTTCCTATGGCATTTATTACAATGCTTAGGGTTGTTCGCGCACGCATCCCCGGCTGAGCAAGCATAGCGGCGCGGATCCACGCAGCAGCTCAGGGCAAAACCGACGTGCTGTGTATAAGTACTTATGATGACACAAAAGTTTTTTTATACCACTACGGTGGCAAACAAGTATACGGCCTGCCTGATTGTAAGTAGACACCGTCACTTATGGGCGCTTGCGACACTACTATTTTTCATAATTAAATTCCATCAAATCTACCACGGTGTTGCCAACATTCAAATTAAACATTCAATCAATAGTAAATTAACTTTTGTCAAAAAATGCACGTAAGTAACTGATTTATTTGCAATTTTAAAGATAGATCCTAAATACAACGTGTTAATAAACATACTTCTATAACAACCAATCGTATGAATATAAATATTTACTTTAAACTGTTTTGTTGTAAAAATATTCGTATTACAATGGTCTTCGGGCGTCAAGAATATATAGTTATTAGACACAAAAATAATATCATCTAAAAATGTTTGTACATTATTATATATCTTAGGTATTTCTATAAAAAAATACAACAACTAGTCTAGGGTTTGATGAAATGGTGGCGGCCATGACATTTTTATTCCTCACTTCATTTTCGGTATCTTACGTCCGTCTGGAGCGGACGAATGTTTTCTTTAGAATTATTTAGTTAATTAAGTTACTCCAAATTTGACAAAAAAATATATATCTATGTATTTCCGATTAGTCTTGACGGTAACCTATCGATGTTTCGAAAAACACTTGTCCGAAAACGGTTCACCGAATTCTTATAACCCATATACTTTGTTTACCATACTTTTGAAATTCCGCTGGTTTGTTTTCCCACATTAACGTTTTCCCGAAACTCAATAACCAGAAGAACGATTGCCAACATTATTATTTGACAACCGATTTGTTAACCACGTTTTCATAATTCTGATCTAAATCTCATTTTCCCTAATATCATTTTACCGTCACAAAATCTCATAATACCAACTAAAGTGCTGCACGAGATTTTAAAAAGGCCAAAAGGGGTGGGGGGCAACAGTAAAGTAAAAATAATCGTAACAATTGTATTTATGGTAGGTTAGGTTATGGTTGTCTTGTGTTGTGTCCCTTAGAGCGGAAGTAGGCACCCCGCGAAGCGGGGTGACGTCAACACGCTGGCGGTTAGCTTAGGTTTAGGTTAGCTTAGTAAACGTGGACTGGTCACCCACGGCGAAGCTAAGAGGCACCCAGGGCCGGCCTGTTTGGGCTGCCGGCTGGCCCGAGGAGGGCTTGCCTAAGCCCGCTTAGGATGCGTTGGGGAGGGACCGCAGAAAAAGTACTCACGCGCTATCTTCTGCGGCCGAGGTGGGATCGCAGGGGGAGAGGCGTGTTGGTATAACGGTGCGCCACTCTCCCTACCCCCTGCGAACTTGGCGGGGCCGTTCCGCTGAAGCGGCATTGGTGGGACCGCAGAGGAAGAGGAATGCCGGTATTACGGTGCGCCGTTTTCCCTATCCTCTGCGGCCGAGTCGTGGTAGGTGGCGGAACCACAGACCTGATCCGCCACCGGGTGCTGGATCTTCCGCACCCATGATCTCCTCGTAGCGGACTCAGGGGGGTCCGCTACTGAACAGGTGGAGATCGAGGAGGCAGGCGCGCCAAAACATCTGGCGTGCCTCACGTGGAGGGCCCCCGGGCATCCGCGAAGGAGCCGCTTGTGGGCGGCTGCCGCCGGCGGGGTCGCGGATGTGTGCGCAAGCGTTCCCGTGACCTCGCCACGAGGCGGCGAGGTGGCAAGTGGGGGGGGTTTAGTGGGTACACCGTAGGTCTCATTAGCCCATACGGGAGTCCCACATAACCACTCGGGTCACCCCCTGCACCCGGGTGGTATGCGTAACGCATTTTCCCCCCTAAACAAAAAAAAAAATAAAAAAAAAAGGTTTAGGTTAGCTTAAAATAGTTGCCGTCTGTTAGGAAACGGAATTTGACATGCTACACTTTCGATCTTTTGGTGTAGCGGGATTATAATATTTCAGACTTTTCAGCACCTAAATCTAGTTGACAAATGATACTTCGGAATTTTAATAAGTGTCTACTTATTCGAATCATAAGCGCAAAACTGCAACGAACTGAGATTTGGGAAAATAATAATATGGGAAATGTAATTTCGGGCAAACAAATTTCGGCCAACTAAAATAAAGCGAAACGTATTCGGGATTTTAATAATCGGAATAACAATTTTCGAGTTTATGATAGGTAACCTCCACGCGATTACACGCACTACATAACGGCGAATTTCAGCCTTTTCTCTATTGCACACATTGCTGTACCTTTCATTGCCTTAGCATTTTGTCTGATTTTATCTTATTCTTTCTTTCTTTATCTTGCTTATATATGGAGTTTGGATCAGTAGGTACTAGGGAAGTATCTTCAACATTCAGAAGCCGGGGACCAGTGGAAATAAGCCTATTATTTACGAAATTTCACTTACCATAATGAGCACAATCACAAAAAATCTCGCACCACGCATTTTGGTCTTTCTCCGATAGTAGCAACTGATCACTAAGCGTGGACTATCGTACGATGCACCTTTATACTGATTACTGTTTACGTTTATAGTAGCCAATGTTTTTTTATACACGGCAAAGTTTAATGTATTCTATTATTGTTCCGGTGATGTGTTCTATCAATGTCAATAGTTAGTCACCTATCGTAACTAAGATTGACGAAGCGACAGACGATTGGAGAATGAAGAGCATTTCTAACCACGCGACATGACGTTGTAGACATCGTCGCCGTCTTAACACACATTTTACACCGATGTAACCTCTGGACATCCGGTTATAGCTTACACGTCGTATACTTTTCAAGATTTAACAGTGTTAAAATACCTGCCGGCAGGCATAATGTGGGTAGACACAAGGTGGACTGATGACCTGGTAAAGGTCGCGTGAGTCTGCTGGATGCAAGTGGCGCAGGACCAGTCATTGTGGCCCTCTTTGAGGGAAGCTTATGTCCAGCAGTGGACGTCTTACGGCTGATATGATGATGATGATGATGATGAAAAGATACCTAAACCGGTCGGGCCGTAGCTATTATTTTGGTTAATTGACCAGTCGCAGTCAAATTGACTGTCATGTTATGACTACCCATCTACGGGTAGACCGTACCCTACCCGTTTGACTACGAGTGCTGAAAAAGGTTCGAAACGTCGGGATGTATTTGGAAAAATCAATCGTTTTCGGTTACTGGGGGCCATAGTTACGTCCCCTTGGTCACTTTTTATAACTGCGATTTTGTCGGTTTAAATTCTCCAAATGTGGGGTTTTCTTGTCAAGTTCAACCCATTTTTGTATGGCATCTTCTTGGAATGTTAGAAGTACGTGTAGTAACAATTTTTCTATGAAACTCTGTAATTTTGTCTCCTGACTAACGAACGAGACAGAATGTCAACATAGTTGATTGATCCATTTAATACAAATCGTTTTATTTAATGAGTAATATTGGTGGCAACCGAAGACAATATTAAGATTCAAAGTGTCAAGTATTGAGCCAGTGTCGAGCACTGGGACGTTTACCTTTATCCATAAAAGGTTTACTTAGGTCCCGAAAGAAGGCACAGCATCTCGAATTTCATTTTCAAATAGGCGTGCCCAAAATTCCTTGTTTAGGCATCGTTTCGGAGAACTACTTTCATCACTTGACTCGCATTTTTGTCGTATCTTGCAGATAAGCGGGTGAGATCGCATTTGCCGTATATTTACTGGGGGAAACTCAACATCGCGAGGCATCCGTACATTGCGATATGAAATGCGCGTTTCCACTGCATCACGTGTCTTAAAAATATATTGTGGTCCTGACCTATCAACAAATCGTACTCTACTGTGATACCACACTGTCAGATTTTCAGTATGCACGAATGTCTAACAGTTCATGATATTAGACTCGCCTTCTTGGAGAAGATCATTGACAGCTCACCTGTCTCTTACCCAAAGGACACAGGGGATGAAAACCAGGAAAAGTGAAGACATTACAAGCAGTAAGAATAGAGTGCTCATCAGTAAAAGCAAGCGTCAAAAAGCTTTGTCCGTTATATCGAGTGTTGAGTGTTGGTCGAATGACAACTTAGTGTACCTACACACATGTCACTCACTTAGGTGGATAAAGTAGTTGAAAAAAACCGGTCAAGTGTAAGTCTGTCCCGCGCACCGAGGGTTCCGTACAAACTATCATAAACTATACAGGTCACTTTGTACTGTGCGATTCCAGAATGCCGTCTCACAGACGCATTGATCGTCCGAAATACGAACAACCGCAGGTGCCATAGTTAAGGGTTAGTCCCCGAGAGTCTCACTACACAAATTGAAGACGCGATGAGTGTGGAAGGAAGCACACTATCCTTCTTATAAATTCTACACTTTCTACGTCGAACAAACTTCAGCGCGATTTATCTTACAGGCAGCGACATCTAGCGTGTAATTGCGTAAACACGTATGCGTCGACCTAAATAAATATAGTTATACTGGTAGTAGTAGTCTACGTAGTAGTCCAGTTTATTCGTATGCAAAAAGTCGTCTTCGTTTGTCATAGAGTTGATTAGAGAGGGCCGTCATTGTTTGAAATAAATACCGTCTACTGTTTGCGGTATCGTGTCGTATGCAAAAACGCGAACACGCCCCGCTCGGCGCGCCTCGTAAGTACGCTTATGATGCGGTGTTGCAGTTTATTTAATTTCCTCAAAGGCATTACTTGGAAAAAGCAAGTTTTCAAGTGCCCCCATCTCCCTCAGTGAATGTCTATCTTACTTCCCCCTCGCACGCTACTTTGGAGAGAATGAGAGAGTGGGTCTGCTATAGGAGTTGACGTTGGGTAGTTTCTGCCTTTTAGGCTGATTCTTTTGGGTGTTTTTTATATGTTTGACGGAAGGGTGAGCGAAGTTTTAAAGATAGATTGCTCAGGGTGGTATGTGGAAACTTTGTTTTATCTTATTTTATATGTTTAGACATTTTGTGGCTGATTGCATGACTCACAGAGCCACCGAAGATATTACAGATGAATAATAAAATAAACGGCAGGAAAACGCGAAACAATATAGTACCACTTTGGCGTAGTTGCGGTCCCGGGTTCAAATCTTGGTAAGGGGGCATGACTGCACTTCCGTAGAGTATGTGTTGCAAATACCTACAAATATTTAAGCATTTACAAAAACGCCTCAAATTACTCTACAAAAAAACACTGTAATAAGCATTCAAGTCACCTGTGAAGTTTGAGAGTGGGCTCACATTCTAAACAGAAACGACGTAACAACATAAAAAATTAATACTCACATAAGACCTTTTGGTGCTGAGCGACAGTGAAGCAAAATCGAAGTTCGCCGGTAAGACTTTTAAAAGTCTAATTTTCCTTCATACGCGACCTGGGTACGGCGCGCCGGGTTCCAGCTAGAAATCATATTGTGGATAAGTGGTATTTTTCAAACAATCAATAAAAAAAATATGTTTTGTGTCTTAATAATAGGCTACAAAGTATCACGTTTCGGATGCGGTAGAACGAGAGGTCCGTAATGGAAATTCATACAAAATGGAAAATCTAGGCCTGCGAGGTGACCTTCTTTTGTTTCAATTTCAATGAAATTTGTGACACCACATCATAGCCTGCATTACTCCGCCACGACTGCTGACATGGTGGAGTATATTCACCAGAAGACTGACTACTCGCTGAGGGTTTTCCAGCTGCGTTCGCGCCACTACGTGCACTTCAGCTCGTTTGTGGTGCGCGTGCCGCGGCCGCTGCAGGAGACCATCGCGTGTGCTGACTTCTGGCCGAGGGGTGTCGTGTTTCGGCGGGTCCGGGGCAACCTACCGAATTCTACACCGGACTTGACGTCATAATAGAGCCACGCTGTTGTGTCACCTCAGTAATTAGTTTTTAATTTTATAAAAATTTTGTATGTTAGTCATTAAGGTATTTGTTACTATGGGCCTTAGATGCCTGAAATAAATGGTTTTATTTTATTTTATTATTATTTTATTATACTCGTAGCGACCAGAGGGGTAATCACGTAACGTTCCGAACGCGCGTCGGTACAATTTAACTGTCAATTTTCCATATAAAAAGTGACATTTAGACATACCCGACGTTCGTACAATGCGTTACGTGATACTGACTAGTGTTCAGTAGGACAATTTTTTTTACAATACACGACTAAATTCATGGCTGCTTCATCCAAATCCATATGCTCGTATACTTCTGACTTTGAATATACCTACTATACTTAATAATACTATACTTAGTGCATTTCGAGAAAATGTATTGGTTGTGAAATAGCGTCCAAGAGTGACGATCGTTTTATTGTCTTTGCCGCGCTACTGTCAGGGCTTCTCTTCTCGCACCATTTAAATTGTTTTTTTCAACAAAGATAGAATAAGACTTCGCTTCTCAGTCTTGACAGTAGGTACCAAGACACCGGGAAAGACAAAGAAACAAATTTCTTAACTTGTATCACATTCTTACACACTATACAGTATCGTTATATTCTAATTCCTTTATTAGGCTACTTCCGTATTTGTCGGAGCTGTCAGCACAGTGCGCCTACATTTTAATAAGTTCTTCTTGATTGGCGCTGGCAGCGGAAGCGAGGCGGTACGAATGTCAATATAATACAACTGCGCAAACGTAATAGGTACTGACAGCATACCGAAGGTCGGTCGGTGAAGTACAAAATATCGCATTCGATTCCACTCCACCAGGTAAGTGAGCCTTTAAGTGAGTATAAATCTTTGTAAAGGCATATCCATATAATACAAACGTGTCTAGATCTATCCAAAATAGGTACAGTGGAGCAAAGTTGGCGATCCCAACTAGTATTCCGCTTCCAATCATAAGTTGTGGAGAAAGAAATTACTATGCATGCCTTGCATTAGTATATTACCTTTAGGGACTTTTGCAGTGAAGCATTCGGTGCTTCTGCTTGCAAGTTTTGGTATGTTTGTGGTATGTTTCGTTGGTTTGATGTAAAGTTGCTGCGAGCGAGTAAAAGACAATAGTCGATCGTGTCCCAGGGGAGGAAAATGATATACGCGCGGGTGGTATATTGAATCCTGAGTGAAGCAACTACAATAAAACCCTGATCCTCGAGGGATTCTAAAGTAGAATTTTTAGCGTAACGAGGGATTCAATTGTTTACGCCCAAGACGGAAATAATATAGCTACCTAGTGACACATACATCTTTTTTGAAATATTGTGAAATCCCGCATTTGACGACAACAATTGCTCTCTCAAAGTAGCGAAGTATTATAAATTTTACATACCTGTCGCAGAGTAAATTTTCGCTAAAAGCTTAATAGTTGACATATATTGTTCATCTCTATTTTAGTGAATAAAAGTTATAAGTGTGGCAAGCACTGAAAGGTTTACCTTAACTTTCCGAACGCGCATTAGGACATATAAATGGTCATTTTTGAAGGTGAAAATGTCAGCTGATTAACGTTCTATCGCTCGTTAAAAAAGGGACGAATAACCCTTTTTTTTTTTTTTTTTTTTTTTTTTTTTTGACGGTGTGAAAATGCTTTACGCATATCCCCGGCACAGGGGAAGGTTATTTGGGGGTTATGTGGGACTCTCTCCTCCCGCCGCCATCCGACTGATGGTGACTGGAGGAACATACCCACTAAAAACACACCGGCGTCACCCGCATTCCCGTTAAGGGGGCGCCATGGGATCGCGAACATTTCACCACGACGCCCCCCGGTGGCCCTGGCTAACCAGGACACCCGCGCAAAAGAAAGGGGAGGGCCAGGACGCTTGACCCTCCCACTCCACAATGTAGAGCCGTGCAGTGTGGGTCCCCTACCCACTGGCTCTACTGGGGGAGGACGCGACCAGCGGCCGCAAACCGCGCGCGTCTTCTACCCTGCCGTCTGCGCCGGAGCGGGAGCGCGTCCGCACTGTCTTCGCGCCCCCTCTCCGCGGCCTCCTTCTGCGAGATGACTGTTTCGCAAAAGGAGGCCACCGCTTCCCACGATCTCTCGCTGCCCAGCATGGCCGCCACGACACTGTGCAGCGAGAGATCATCCACATTGAGGGCTGTTACCATAGTGCGGCGCTCCTCGGCCCACCTGCTGCACCACTCCAGAGTGTGCTGGGCCGAGTCATCCTCTGCGCCGCACTCATGGCAGGCAGGGCTTCCCTCTCTTCCAATTCTGTGCAGGTAATGACCGAAACAGCCATGTCCGGTCATCACCTGTGTCATTCGGAACCCCACCTTACCATGGGCCCTCTCTAGCCAGGCGTCAAACGACCCGAGGAGCGCTTCTATGGTGCGAAGTCCATATCGCGACTCCTCTAGGTCTCTCTTCCACCTGTCCCTCAATCGCCGCTCCGTTTGCCTGCGAGCGGCCCTCACGGACGGATAACCCTGTGCATTTACCACTGGCTGTTTCTAACACTGAACAACCCTAATAGGCAAGCCTCATAGTCAAACAAACGTAGATATTTATATTAATTCAGTAACCACACACGAACAGTTGCTTGTATTGTATTCTTTGCTTATTAATTTGTTTCTATGTTTTTTTTCTACCAAAACTGATTCACATATTTGCACTCCAGAGCCCGAAGATACAGGCTCAGCCTAGTTTGAAGTATTTTTATACTTGCATGTTAAAACGAATAAATAATTTTGCTTTTTTTTTTGTAGCGGCATCGGGGCACATTTCACGTAGAACTGATGGCCGTTGGGGCGGAAAGATTCTCGAGTGGCGACAACGTACCGGAAGGCGCGGCGTTGGTAGGCCCCCCACAAGGTAGTCCCACCTGGTAAAGGTCGCGGGAATCCGCTGGATGCGGGTGGCGCAGGACCGGTCACTTTGGAACTCTTTGGGGGAGGCCTATGTCCAGCAGTGGACGTCTTTCGGCTGATAAGATGATGATGATGATGATGAACCTTGTCGCCAGAAAGTATACGGGGTAGTTTGCGTCTGCAAGAAATCAGAACTATCGGATTTGACGCAAACTCTGGATGTAGGTATAAAGTTACTGTAGTTTATGTAACTACATTTTCTTAAATAGATGCTACATTTTCTTAAATAGATACGCGATCTGTACTGGCCCTGGGATTAACCTAACAGCATTCAATCACAGCATAACAATACACATTTTTGAAATCTATGCTTCGTATCCTAAGGTGCAAAGTCGTGTACACCGAACGTCTATTGTCGGTATTATCTTGGCTTTCATTGAGTCACCTCAGAGCTGTCTATTCCGGCCCAAGAACACTGCCAAGTAGTCACAAACAATATCAGACAATGTACATAGATTATATACATCGTCAGATGCGGGCATTCACCGCCCGACCGGCAACCGGCGGCAACAGCGATGTGCTATGCACGAAATGGTAAGGTCAGGGCTGTTGTTAGAGATTCTTTACGCGCTCAAGCGCCTCACCCCACCCGTACGCCTAACAAAACTAGAACTGGGCTGTTATTCGCTATGCATTAATGCGGCTCAACCCGCCGGTCACCCGTTACGAAACTAGACCTCTACCTTTGCTTAATTACTACCCATCGCGGTGTCAAGGTATAATTGTAGGTGAGCGTTGAGGTGAGCTTAAAACAAGTTACAGAATAGGGGGGCTGTAGGTACTTACACTACACTGCGAATCGCGGCATCAAGATTTAATTGTGGGTGAGCGATGAGTTAAGCTTAAAACAAATTCATTTTGTATAATGCAGTTCCGCCTGCTAACGATATTTATAAACTTCAAATTAAAGGAAAAATTGAAAAATTTAGGTTCCGAGCCGGAACCTAAATTTTTCAATTTTTCCTTTAATTTGAAGTTTAAGCTTAAAACAAGTTACAAAATAGCGGGGCTGTAGGTACATATATTTACACTCCTAAGCAATGCCAATTGGTCCTCCCTTGGGTATAAACGTTGGGAGTTTATAATTTAATTTTACGATTTAGCCGAGACCGAACCACAAGAGACCCAAGCCTATTAAGTAGAGTTTACTTTGGGGCTAGTTCGATTTCTGTAAAATTGTCCTCTAATATAACAAGTTATTAACGCATCGAAATGACGGTAATGAATCTATCCCATAGAGGCATCTTTGTCAGCATTCAGACCAACCACAATGGGTGATGCATCACTCTGCCTTCGATGTGTTCAGGTTTAGTGTATAAGGCGATTATAAACCCTATCCAACATTGCGAATTAATAACACATTGCTCACACATTCGTTGGTTGTGACGACGCTAACCGATATAGCCCTCCAAATCGCTTAGTGGCAATGGGCGGGGCACATTGCACGTTGAATCTAATGCAGGGCACATTGAACGTAGAATAGATGTGGTAGTGGCGACCAGGTATTGGAAGGCGCAGACTTCGGGATGGGTAGACCAGAGACCACCCACAAGGTAGACTGATGACTTGGTAAAGATCGCGGGAGTTCGCTGGATGGGTTTGGCGTAGATGCTGATATCATGAAGATGAAGTTAGTTAGAATATTTAGGAAGGGGATTTTTCCCATCAGAGCGGGTGATTATTGCCGCTTTACGACCCTGTGGAGTACAAAAATAATGTATGTTTCAATATGACTAGATTCTATCCACATGCTCAATAATGGCCGATGCACCACTACACCGATGTTAGTATATCTCGATAGTGGTGGACACAATGAGCTCTAATCAATCCGGTCGACCACGTCCGCCCGAGACGAGGATTAGTCGATTAAACCGACAGATTGCGTACTGATTTAAGGTAATTTCTGACGTAGTCAAGTTAGGGAAACTTGCTAAGATGCTCATGTAAAGTACAGCTATCCATAGGCCGTTATAAATAAATAAGTAGCTTAGCCGCGATTTTAAGCGGCGGCAGTGGTAGCGAAGCGCTACGTGTAAGCGAGAGATCAGAACGCCAGCATCTCGCTCCCACCTACGTGCACCGCTCTGCCACTGCCGCTGTAAGCCGTGGCCAAGTTATTAGACTTTCAAGTTGACATCCTGAAAGACAGAAAATAATTTGACCTATAATTCTAGAACATTAGAATTACTACAGATGATTGAACTTCATGCCATATAGTGGCGGAACATACATTCATGTAATTTTATAACCACTGACATGTCAATTGTGGTACATCTGTGTGTAAGTATGGCCTGAATTAGAAGCAAATATTCAAAGGGACGCTTCCTTAGAGCATTTGTAGTAACCCCTTGTGTCCCACAATTTTTTTTATTTTCTTGGATTCGGAGATATTTTGATCTTAAGTTATGACCTCCAAGTAATGTATCTTGGCAGCACGACATCATAGCACAGCAGTCAATGCGGATTTTGAGGTAACATCATGTAACGAGTCATAATAGTTTTTGCATTTTTGTTTTCAAAAGATATTTTTCGCATTTTTTTGTTTTTATTTCATTTTTTTAGTGTCTTTAAAATAAAAAGTTACTGATAGCACTCCAGAAGAGTAAAAAAATACAACTAAACTTATTTTGAAGAAAAAATAAATCAAAAAAAAAGTTTTTTTTTTCAAGTTTAACCATGTGGAAATAATTGTTCACAAGCTTAATAATCTACCGTTTAATTTTTTGCTCCTATTACAGGCCACACCCTGTATACTTTAGCAAAATAAATGATTTGATTTTATAAAAAAAAAAATGATCCGCTTTCTTAGCTATTGGGTGTGAATTGGTAACCATTTATTTATTACCATATGCGTTACCAAAACTAAGACTACGACTTACGAAGGCTTAGGAATTGATATTTTAGTTAAATCTAGTATTGAATAACCATTAAGCACGAACCAATTCATAGTAATAGTGTGTAAATGGTATTTTATTTAAAGCTTTAACATGTATCTTAAATAAGTGCAACCCAATTTACGACATATGAAATTCATAGTGTTATCTAAGAAAGGACTCCCTTGCCTCACACATCCACTACCAAGAATCGCTACGCGCTACCCGATCCCGTGGTTTTCCCCGTATGTAGCGGAAAGCGACGGCGTAAGTGCCCGCTAGGCGGGTTCCTGGCAGTGAAAGTGTTAAGAATTCCAACGTAACCTATAGGTTCAACCACGCGCCATAACGCGTATACTTTTAAAGTATAAAAAAAACAAAAAGTTTATTTATACACAGTGCTATTTACATTATTATCATACCATCATTACCTACCTAAAAATGTTACAGACACTGCATGACACAAAGTAAATCATATACCTACATTTTTCTGTGACCCCTTGTGTGTGTTCTAAGCGGCACAATACGAGTAAGCAGGCTTGAAAGAAGTAAGATTTCCTCAGAGTCGGATAAAGACTACAAGCAGGTACTAGGACGCCATAAATTGAGAACATCTTCTCGTCGACCAATTAGTGCAAGATGTTGCCTCGCGGCTCGCGCTTGGACGACTAGTGTAAAAGAAAACCATGGAAATAACAAAAATGTCTTGAAAATAAATTTCTGTCTTTACTAATTGGCGTAATAGGAATTCACGCAAGACAACGTCTGGCACAAATTGCTGCTAAGTCACAGAGCGAGCACTCGCACTGTTCAAATTAGACGGAGGAGGGTTCTTCGCGTCGCAGCGTCAGTTCAATTGAGCTAGCCCCTCAGGCTTTTGATATAGATAATTAACTTTGAAAACAAAGTTTTAACCGACTTCAAATCAGTAGTCAAATTGCTTCAAGTTTGCCTAAAAAATTTGAAGAGTTCCCTCGATTTCTCCAGGATCCCATCATCAGAACTGGATTTTGGTGACAACGGGACCAATCTGGAAGTAGGTATATGCTTTCAAACAAAAAAAAAATTCAAATAGGTTGATAAATTACCGAGTTATCGCGTAACAAACACACAAAAAAAAAATAGGTACAGACGAATTGAGAACCTCCTCCTTTTTACAAATCGGTTAAAAACGAACAGAATTCTAAAACTCTTCTCGCCTAACTACCTACGCGACTAAGAGAATTTTAAATTGAGAGAAGATTTGACGAGAGAAGAAAGACCTAGAGGAATCAAGGTTAAGGACGACCAGCCTGAGACTATTAATGAATTGATTAGAGATCGTGTTGTTTATCGTATGTAAAATACGAATAATCAAAAAATAAATATTATGATCATCTGACAATTCTGACATGCTTTATATTTTTTTTTCTTAAATAGACATTGTTTTAATTAGTTTAATATTGCAGGGCTTAAACTGGCCACAAAGAAGTAAATATTCTTGGTTCTAGTTACTTACAATGCCATCCCACAGTCTGCAGTCGCGGCAGACGCCAGTTTTTAACGAAACTCGTGAAAGCGTTAATTACTTTTACGGCAATTAATATGATTTAAACATCTATTACGTGATCATAGAATCTGCGGCCGGCTGTCAAATTCATTGTTTGGTTATTGACTGTACCTATAGCTATAGAAAGTCCAGGGACTGATTTGAGTTAAGGGGCCCACGGAGGCCACGTTAGTCGCGAGTCTCTTGCACTTAGCGACTAATGTAGAAGATCTATCTGTGTATTTTCACAGAAGCGAGACGAAAATGCAATAGTTTAGGATAGCAAATAATACTTACAATGGGCGATAGCGTTAAGCCTCTAAGCGAGGTAGGGCACAGCGGAATGTCATCTCGCTCGTGTGTGGAGCAGCCCAACTGGGGAAGTACCTTTGAGTTAAGGGGCCCACGGACGCCACGTTAGTCGCGAGTCTCTTGCACTTAGCGACTAATGTAGAAGATGTATCTGTGTATTTTCACAGAAGCGAGACGAAAAGGCAATAGTTTAGGATAGCAAATAATACTTACAATGGGCGATAGCGTTAAGCCTCTAAGCGAGGTAGGGCACAGCGGAATGTCATCTCGCTCGTGTGTGGAGCAACCCAACTGGGGAAGTACCTTTGAGTTAAGGGGCCCACGGATGCCACGTTAGTCGCGAGTCTCTTGCACTTAGCGACTAATGTAGAAGATGTATCTGTGTATTTTCACAGAAGCGAGACGAAAAGGCAATAGTTTAGGATAGCAAATAATACTTACAATGGGCGATAGCGTTAAGCCTCTAAGCGAGGTAGGGCACAGCGGAATGTCATCTCGCTCGTGTGTGGAGCAACCCAACTGGGGAAGTACCTTTGAGTTAAGGGGCCCACGGATGCCACGTTAGTCGCGAGTCTCTTGCACTTAGCGACTAATGTAGAAGATGTATCTGTGTATTTTCACAGAAGCGAGACGAAAAGGCAATAGTTTAAGATAGCAAATAAAATTTACAATGGGCGATAGCGTTAAGCCTCTAAGTGAGGTAGGGCACAGTGGAATGTCATCTCGCTCGTGTGTGGAGCAGCCCAACTGGGGAAGTAACCTTACAGAAGACCGCAGCCATAATAGCACCACTGCTTTGTAGTGTTGCTATATTATTGCATGCTATTAAGTATGTGGTGTTGTGTTCCTGGTGGTGAGTAAGGTCGCCAGAGCTCCCTAGGATGCGCTGTGTTGGGAGTGAGGGACCTGCATGTCTTTATCTGTCAACACAGCGAATCCTCAAGTGAATAAAGGGTCGGCAACGCGCTTGTGATTCTTCTGGAGTCACAAGTGTCCTTAGGCGACGGTACCAGCTTAACATCAGGCAGGCCGTAAGCTTGTTTGCCACCGTCGTTGTATAAAAAAAAAAGCCTCATGAATCGAAACCATATAGGTAAGCTGGAAGGGATAAGTTCGTCTTTGTACAAATGTTTTTTTCTGCTATGTAACTACTAGTTTTTTTTGTGCAATATAGTGACTACTACTACATACTACTACCATATACCCCCGATATGCCAGTGCCACAAGAAAAAAAGTCGTACGTTTGGACCTTGGATAAGTTAAAAGTACTCGTACTCAATGGAAGAATGTCTACTCATTCAAATTACCAATAAACGACTGATACATTACGAAGCACAAACAAAAAACATTCAAATTCAGAACTTTTTATATGGAAAATGGCCGACAGTTCAATACACAATTTATTTCCTGTTATCAACGCACCCAGGATCACAATAACGAGTACGGGATGCGATCCGCTGAATTGTCATTTATAACTTCCTGTGTTGGAAACAATGTCAGATAAATAACGGGTTCGCTTCTCTGTACATAAACATATAATCGTATTAATTATATATTTATTTAATCATATGGCATACATTATTTTGGCCTTCGAGTTTGTCACTCTTTAGTACCACCCAGGGGACACGTGCAGGGTTGTGGTAGGTAGCTCCTGCGGACGCGAGTGACAGTTGTCCCCCCTTTGTCAAGTGAGTGGGCAAATCGACTGTTAGAGGTTCTTAAGCCGCCCGGAGGCCTCTAACTCGGCGTAACGACTACTCTCATAGACAGCAGCCGGGATCAACTGCTTAGCGTGCCTTCCAAATCACGGAAGCGCTCATTTATAGTAACCACTCAAACAGGCGGTCACCCATCCAAAGACTGACCGCTGCCATCTTTGCTTAAACTACGTTATCGTTTCCGACTCGCAGGCGCCGCTGGGCTATGAAATCCTATATAATCATTATTTATTTATTATTATTCCACAAGTTCACAGTACAAAACCAAAACACTTACATACTACAATATTACAATAAGTCATACATTAAACAATAAATTAACAAGTCAGAATCCATTCATTAGCGTCTACACGCTATTATTTATTATTACTTGATTATTTATAATGTGTTACCTACGTAACACATTATAAATAATCAAACACTCATTTACATTACGCAGAAATTAAAAAATAATAATTATAATAATACTAAAACATTCATGTCAAAATAATAAAAATAAAACATTCATGTCAAAATTAATAAAATAAAACATTCATGTCAACTATTACATACCGTCAAATATCAAGAAAAAAATAAATAAAAAAAATACTTAAAGGGCACATCTTTCAAATTTATTCATATTGCACTGCAATTGTCAAGACACAGCCTAGCCCGCTTCACGAAAACACCTACACGCTTGTTTCCTTGTAGGTAGAGATCAGGGATATCCACTTGCGACTAACGATTTAATGTTCTTTGTCCTCTAGAGAGGCCAAACAAAGATTTTTCGAGTATTCAATTATTCTTTCATCACTATACAGACAGAATGGATCTTCAAGATGGACATAGGCTTTATTTTATCCCGTTGGTCCTTTTGACCAGATCTATCTCTAGAAATTCTTCTTTTGGTCTGAGAGTGTTGGCCTCCATTTTTTGTTTCATTTACTATATAAGGTAAACGTCCTAGTCTTCAACAATGCACTAGAGTATGACAAAGGCACTTTTGTCAAAGCAATATGGGTTAAATTCGAACTGAGACAGTTTTTCTTCATTCGAATTTATTTATCTATTTAAACTTGATTGCAAAAAATATGTAAAAATGGCGAGCTTAATGCCAAAGGGCATTCTCTACCAGCTAACCATTAAGCTAAACAGAGACTTATAAAAGTTGCAAAGAAAAAAGTATGATTATTTCTGTTACTTACGAATACGTAAAGAGAAAAAAATAACAAATGTAATACACTACATATAGACATAATAAATAAAATAAAATAAATAAGATACATACAAATAGATAAACTGCTACATATTCAATACATACTTTTATTATTTCGATGGATTTTAGTCGAATTCTTGCTTAAGGGTTTCTAATTCGACTTGAAACTACATACGCGACACAAAAAATCCGCTGGCGGCGCAACGTTATCGTAATTCTCCCCAGTAACGCACACCACTACATTTCACGCACACTATCTCACTTTACTGTGACAGGTCACTGACCTAAGATTTAATTTATTTTTAGCAAAGTTTAAAATATTGTGTTTTTGTTCGTAAAAGTATCAAGGACGGTTATTAAACTATAACATATCTCAATATCCCATCAAAAAATTCAGTATTTCATTGTTTATTATTGAATGTAAAATAGGTCAATTTCGGATAACGTGGTCTTAAGCAGGTGCTTACGCAACATCTGCTTGAAAGCAAATTTGCTTGGGGCTTGTCTGATGTTGAGAAGGAGTGAATTCCAGAGACAGCTTGCCTGAACGAAGAAGGAATGAGTCATGAAACTAGTGCGGTGGGAAGATATAGATAGTTTGGTTTGAGAACACGGGAGGTACGCAGCTCACAGCCTGGGCGAGGGGTATCGAAAACAAATTTATTTTTGAGGTAGGTATCCTGGAGATTTAAGTCATGTTCTTTGACATAAAGTCATAAGTGTCATAAACTAGTGCAACGTCGATTACTAGGACGTTTAACTTAAATTATTTGGTAGCGGTCCATTCTTGCCTCCCCCCTTTACTATATGCAGACATACGGTTTAGGTATCTCTATCCATCCACAACAGTTCCAATTTTTTAAAAATTTTTTTTTTTTTCTTCACACTATCTGCCAAACCTACATTGCACACTGCAATATTCCGAAATTCCCGAAACAACCTAATTAACTGGCTTGAATAATCACGTAACCAAATATTTACACCTAGCAGAATTCTAGTTAATATTCCCATCTAGCACAGATTATCGTCACAAATATTCGAAGATGGCGACCGCAGCGAAGCATCCCGGGCTTATGTTCACCACGCACCGATAATTCACTTCTCACCCATCCACTTTAATGCTGACCTACAATTACGTATAGTTGTTACGAATCGGAGGGCCTGTTGTACCATGGCGTGGTGAGTCGAGATAGGTTGTAAATCGCATAGTAAGGCATCGCTGGTATTTGGGATATTTTGGCTTGGAATGCAGGCATGCCGATGAGCGATCGTTGTGCTAATATAGTTTGGATACAGTTTTTGATTGCTAATTGGTAGTCTAGTTAAATATCTGATGGTTTTAATACACAATTTGGTTGTGTGGAGAGTATATACTCGTCTGTGAGTGGCCATTGGTGGCCATCATTGCCTGTAACATGCCGGTTGGTGTATGAAATGAATGCGTGCCGATGATCGTGTGAGTGACTAGCTGCCTGCGCGGCCCTGTCCTTGTATTACTAAGGCAAGCGAAGCCACGGAATAAAATATTGCCGCTGTCCACACCGAAGGTACGTTCTAAATGTATACGGATGTCTTATCTATATCTTATCTTATCTAGGTGAGGGCCCTTTCGGATGCACTTCGACCCAGTGGGATCTTTTGTGCATTTGCCTTCTCCTTTATACCTGCTCCCAGGCTTGCTCCATCATTTCCACAAAGCGGATGGTTTATACGTATGTCAGTGACACTCGCAAGATTAAAAGGAATCGATTGATGTATAATTCATTATCGACCCACGCGCTTGATCTCCAGAGTGCCATAAAGGAACAAACATACATAGGTACATAAATACACAGACTGACCGGTAAACCCACAGGTAAACCCATTGCGGAGGTTAATGCGGCTTCGCGCAGTTGGGTAATTTTTGAGTAAACGACCTACATACATTTGCACAAAGGCGAACTTATCCTTTTAAGGGATCTCTTCCAGCTAACCTTAGCAGAGATCTTTCGAAGCTGCAAACTTGGATATATACGGTACTGGTAGTGGTTGTAACAACATGTAAAATAATTTACTTTAAAGAAAAAGTTTTAACCGATTTCAAATCAGTAGCCAAATATTAGGCTTGTTGCGTGGTGTTAAAATTGATAACGTCGTGTTGCTAAATGGATAGTAAACCACCAAATGATTGTAATTCAAGTATAAATTATAGAATATAATTCAAATCATAAATAGATATGAACCTTGAAAGTTTAGAAAAAAAAGTTTTTTTATTTATTGTCCAAGAGTAAATTTAAAGGTACCAATAGAATCCTTACGCTTTTATAGAAACACATTTGTATTACAACTATGGACCTAAACGCAGTATTTCGCGACCGAAACAGCAATTTACTTCATTTTCAATCAGTATAAAGCGCTTCTGTCAGCGAGGTCCTTCCTTAACTCGATTTTTTGGGTAAGTATTGATGTCCTTTAAATGTAGTTGCTTCCATACAAACATTTGTTCCTCAACAAAAACTGGTTCGAATGGCATCGTAAACAAATTTAAGGTCACAACCCCATTGCTTCAAGTTTGCCTATAAAATTTGAAGATTTCCCTCGATTTCTCCAGGATCCCATCATCAGAACTGGATTTGAGTGACAACGGGACCAATCTGGAAGAATATGCTTTCAAGCAAAGAAGTATGTTTTTCAAATCGGTTCATAAATTTAGTGAGGTATCGTGTAACAAACACACAAAAAAAAAACAGTCGAGTTGAGAGCCTCCTCGTTTTTTAAAGTCGGTGAAAAATTAGAACTAAGTAGCCGATTTTAATGATCGATATGACTCTACAGACGACAAAGCATTTCCCGCTGATTTTACCAACCATTCACGTGACTGAACGAAACACTCAAACTGCCAGTATTATTCTCGTTCATACTGCCATGTTAACATAAAACAGCATAACAGCATACGAATTTAAACGGCGCTTACGCCTTCCTTACTCGTGTAAAACGGGAATCACGGCTGTCAAAGAGCTTTAAAAGGGGTATTACAAGGCTTACATTATTTTTGCTAGCCTATTCGGTGCATATACCTAAATTGAAAAATAAATAAACGATTGTACAAATATTTTTATTCCGTGTTAATTTTGGCCGCTAGACAAGAGCGAGGCGAGGCGACAAATTTAATTCTGTCGGCAACTTAATAGTGATGGTTTCATCGCCCACAACACAACGCCCACAAACGCTTACCTCTCATCGGCAGTGGACAAGCAACTTATAACTTTGCTATCTGACTTCTCGTTATACTTTCTATATAATCCGTACGCCCACTCACAATACACCTACGTCTCATGACAACACGATAAAATGCATGGCAGCAGGTCGAGAAAGTCGTGCTGAGCAAGCATCTATGCTGCTGATTATCGCACCTAAATATGGCCGACTGTTTAAAAATCCTTCACTTCCGGTCAATATTTTAAGGGCAGGTAAAATTACGTCATGTGACAACAGTACGAGATATGTGGCATAATTTAACCCTTTAATCGTAGAGAGAGTCTTACTATTGTCATGGGACGTAGGTAGGTGTGTTGGGTGTGGGCTTACGGAGTAATAGTTCTGCATTTTTTGAGGTTACAATATGTACTGTACTACTGTTATTGAATTTTTACTTGGAGGTCGTTGTTGTTCCACGTCCGTAGGAATAACCCTAGAAACCCTACACGTGACCTCCGGGTGGTGCTAAAAGAACAACAAACTCGGCAGCTGCTGCACTGTTCCTTCTGAACCTCGCAGCGCACACTCGAACTCTATCAGCGACATCAATACGAATACATATATGTACCAGTGTGTAACCGCCATACAAAGAAAGAAAAAAAGAAAGAAAGAAGACATTTATTTACTACACAAAAGACACACAGAGACAAAGGGAGTAGGCATACATTACAATTTAACACATATTGTGTGTGTCTTCGCGGCAGTAAATATCGCTGTCTCAGCATTATGCCGAGGTGTCAGACAGACACCTACAGCGCTGATTTTCAGACAGCACCGTACGTGACTCACGGAACGCAACACAACATAAGACCATTGATAAACACATAATTATTGTATACACATAATAAATAATAAATGTAATAAATTAGTAAAATATGTACCAGTAGCCAAATGGGATAGAAAGAAAAACACAAAGCACAAAACGCGACACGGTTGGGATAGGAAAGTGCTGGATGGGTTAGGATTGGGTTTGGGATTTCTGGAGCGTCAACAAATAGCCCTTAAGCTGACGCTTAAAGGTATAAGTACTTGCTAGACGCTCCTTGAATAGGTGGAGGGAGATCATTCCAACACTTGGACGCCGCGAACCTAAAACTACCTCGAAACATCGTGGTCCGATGCATTGGCACCAGAATCATCGCCTTACACCTACGCGCACTCTTGGGCCATACAAGTCTACTCAGCAAATATGCTGGAACCCGAGATCGCACTATGCCAAAGAGAAGAGTGGCAAGGTTAAGCCGTCTGCGTGCAGGCATGTTCAGCAGACCAGCGGCGTTCAAGTAGGGAGTGATATGGGAGCGGGGTGGGACTCGGAAACAGAAACGAATGCATGCGTTTTGCACTCGTTGTATGAGCTTTTTTGTATAAATACGATAAATAAATAAATTGAATTTTTACTAGGATTTGGACTGTGAAAGTTAGTAGTGGTAGTACCTTACCTAAAATAAAAATATAGTAAATAGTAATACACTGAGTAGCAGCAACCAGCATTAACACTTTCACTGCCCGGTCACCGCCTCGAGTGCACTGTATTCGTAGCTTCCCGCTGCTTAGCGGGAAAACAACGGCATCGGCTACGAGCGTAGCGCTACGAAATTCATCTTCATCATCATCATCATCATCATCATATCAGCCGCAAGACGTCCACTGCTGGACATATGCCTCCCCCAAAGTGTGCCAAAGTGACCGGTCCTGCGCCACCCGCATCCAGCGGACTCCCGCGAACTTTACCAGGTCACCAGTCCACCTTGGGGGGGGGGGGGGGGGGGCTACCCACACTGCGCCTTCCGGTATGAAATTGAAGGCAGAGAATGTGTAATATCTGCATCAACAAGGCATGCGTAAATTTTTGACACGAGTCTTTTTCTAGATTTTCTAGTGCCGTTAGGAAACGTGAGGCTCTTGTCGGTGGAGTGATCGCCATTCTGTTCTTCTCTCTGCCGCTGTTTTGAGCTCTTGATACGACATTACATTAACTTTCTCTTTAGCTTGATTCATAAACGTACGTATTGGTCTTCCCCTGTCACGAAACTTATACAATAAAATATAAATACTCTTTATTGCTAACCTCAATGTACTAAACTAAATAATACAGAGGGGTAATCCCGTAACGTTCCAAATGCGCGTGAGGACAATTTAACTGTCATTTTTCTATATAAAAAAAACATTTAGATCTACCTGACGCGACCTGCTGGACACATAAACTTAAAAAAAAAAAAAAAAAAATGTTTAATTCAGACAACCACGGGTCCATACATGTTAAAATTATTATCTAGGTTTACCTTCTTAATTACCAGTGTTAGTTATTTCAAAGTAAAAAACCAGGACACTCACTTAAATGTATTGGAAAATGTAATGGATTGTAAAAGGGATAAACCGCATAAAGCCAAATATGTAAAAATTAAGAAAGCCATACTGAGTGTAAATAATAATGATAATTCTTAACTTAACTAACAATAACTAACAATAATTAAAATTAAAATGTCATATGATATATAACTAACTAAACTTAGCTAATAATCTTTAAAATTTAAGATTGGGTTAAGTTGTACCTAAATATTTTTTTTGTCTACTATTGAAATAAACAGTTCAATTCTTTTTTTTTATGGAGTGTAATTGTTATATATATATGTGACATATAATTTAGAATTGTCAAATGATAATGTAATGTTTTAGGTAGTCAAATTATGATGTTTTATATAAATTAAAATGAATAATTAAGTAACAATAAGTTAGTAAATGAAATAATATTGTACGCGATTTGACTCCACTGTAAGCTACTACTGTAAAATGGAATAAATAAATAAATAAAAAGAAGATCGACGTATCAGATATTTGTGCCTGATTTGTTATGACAGATATTAATATGAAATACTGCGTGACTGTACTCCACCTTTTCACAAGTAATAACAACTATATGCCTCCAAGTGTCGTGATGGCGCAGGCACACGAGGTACTCGCCGTCACGTGCGCCAAAAGGGGTATATTTTTATGGAATACGTAATTTTGTTTGACTTCATACGCGATGTCCATATTTGCCGAAGACTCCACGTCCTACATGCAAAGAGCTGGGCTCGTCTCCATAGTCACACGTCACGTTATTTCACTCTTATCTTATGGGGCTTCTAGACGGGCTATATTTTTCCGAAAATGTATGGCCGGCAACTATATGGGCGTCTTGCTCTTACTAACAAGATGCCCATAGTTGCCGGTTACAATTATCCGGAAAAGTATAGCCCGTCTAGAAGCCCTATTATGTAGAGGCCCTTTATTGGATGCACTTGTACCCAGTAGATTAGACCAGCTACACACGGCAACTTTTTACATCGCTACAAATGCGACACAGTATCGAATTTAACCCATATAGCTTTGATATAAAGTGCCCATGCCATATACTAGTAAAGCGTCGAACACTCGTTGCGTTTACCTAATATATATATTTTTAGTCGCTTCACGTTTACGAAATTTTAGTATTTTTTTAGTACAGTCTCGCGATTTCTACACCTCACAGAGCCACTGACATGATTTGAAAAGAGTCATAAAGATTTCCAACGCAAACATGCAAAGCGATTTAAAGTGAAAAATTCGCACGCCTTCACAATGGAAACGCGCTCTACCTCTAACGAAACAGGTCTTAGCAAATAGAGGGAGACATCGACGGATAGGAAAAAAACGGCGCTTTTCGGCGGCGAACAGTCGCCTTTGACGGGGAAGTGCCTGATGTTTGCCTTCGGCGTTATGTGCTAGTGCCTTTACTTTGTTTATGGGTTAATTTCCCTTTTATTTAATTTGTCTGTGAACCGTTCTTTCTGCGGATATACACCAATGGAATCCATAAATAAGCGCCTGTAGACAGCGCTATTTCTGAAAGCTTCTTAAAATTAAAATCATACCTAATGTCACACATATCAAAAATATAATTACAAAGAGTGTTTATTCGCCAACTGGCGAAGACTTAGACTAAAGCGGAAATTACACTTCGTCGTTCACCTAATGCGGTCGCCGAATTCATTTTAAACTACGTAGGCCAACAAACGTCATCTTTACACTAGTCTGTCCGCCAATGTCAATTTGTTGGCAGCTGTCGATCCCCGAATGCGGCCGACTAACGTGTTCTTTACACTTTTGCGGTGAAGAACGACGAAGTGTAATTGCCGCTTAAGTTTTTCGTAATTTTGTAGTGTAAAAAAAAACACACTAACTATACCTCATTCCATTCCATATATCATTAGAACTTTTACGGACAAATTCGTGTACGTTTTTCGTTCAATTGGATATCAAAGGGAAATATTGAACTGGTTTATTTATTTCGATCAACAAGTGATCTCAAACATAATAAAATAATATCTTTATATAAACATTATATAAAATTGTAACTATGTATTAAATCAACTATGTATTAAAGCCGCATCACTCTGGCAATTCTTATTGTTCTGAAACCCACGATACAGGCGTTGCCTAGTGTGGGTATCACTGTAATTTCTGTATGTGTATAATTGTATTTTTTGGTAAATAAATATATTTTGTTTTTTTTTTTTTAACATAACAATATTAATGGTATTCATCCTCCTAGCGTTATTATTCCCGGTTGTGCCCCTAAAGGAGCCCGGGGTCCGCTTTGACACCTAATCCCAAGATTTGGCATAGGCACTAATTTTACGAAAGCGACTGCCATCTGACCTTCCAACCCAGAGGGAAAACTAGACCTTATTGGGATTAGACCGGTTTCCTCACGATGTTTTCCTTCACCGAAAAGCTAACGGTAAATATTCCGTACATAAGTTCCGAAAAACTCATTGGTACGAGCCGGGATTCGAACCCACGACCGCCGCTTGACAGCCGCATGCCTGAACCACTAGGCTACCGTAGCTTAACAATATTAATGGTATTGTGTAACAAAAATGGTTTTCCTTAAATCGCATAACGATTGACGCACGGTTTTTCCAATGTCTTGGAATAAGGTATAGTTCGCAATGCGACACCGATGCATTTAGAGTGGTAACACACGGCGACAGTAGGGGCAGACTGCCGGAACAAACTGTGGTAAATAAAAAAAAAATCGCGCCAAATTCTTTTCAGGTACTTAGTTAATACAAACTCTGAGAAAATTTTAACAGTCTAGCTATTCCTGACACGCAGACAGACGGGCCGACAGCGGAGGCTTAGTAACGGGTTCCGTTTGGTATCCTTTGGGAACTCGACCCTAAAAAATATCAAAATGAACTTTTGATTCCAAGTGATTTAGAACTCGAGATAATTAATAGGTAATACGAGTATACCTATAACTCAAATTAATCGACATAAAAAAAGATGGCCGACAGAGGAGTTGGTTCCTATCAAAATTTTTTAAGTAACCTAAACCTAACCAGTACCTGAAAAAAAATTGGTGCTTTTGTCCAGCGTGTCCACATTATCACGTGAAACTGCCCCACTACGACAGTACCCTTATTGTGAGATACAATCGAAACCTATCGTTACGTAACTAATACGAGATCGAATAAACGCGCTTCGAATAGATTTCGATCTCGCTACGGTATTCTTCGATTCGACCCGGCAAACTTGTAACTCACACTGCCGTTGCATTACGAAACCAACTGCAAAACGTTAGGCACTTTGCGTTTAGTTTTCGATGCGTAATTTAACGTTCGATTCGTACTACCAATCGGTAGTGTGAGACATTTTGAATCGGAGAATACCGTCGCGACTGTAGTTTACTATTTCACTTGCAAAATGGACGTAATATCGTATTATTCCGTCAAGACCGCACTGCCCTTTTCAGGTACCATGTCGGAGAAGGAATGTAGAAAAGTAGTTTATTTGAATTCCATATTCTTTAGACTGTCCTTGTACAGCCGTACGATTTCGTATTTTGACACGAATAAATTTATAAAACATTTTGTCTTGACTCGTAATCGTACCTATCTACCGAGGAGGTACTTACGCGATTGTGCTAAGCTTTTAGCATACAATATTTTAGACTCCGTCGTGGCTAGCACGATGTCTGATAGTTGTAAGGTAGACTACGTCGTGACTAGCACGACGTCTGATAGTTGTAAGGTAGATTCCGTCGTGACTAGCACGACGTGTGATAGTTGTAAGGCGGACCCCGTGTTACGTTTTAGTAGCGTGGGATCTAGAAGGGAGCCGGAGCCGGCCGGTAATTTAAACTGACCACTCCGACAACGCGTGCTTCTGCTTCCACCGGCTCCCAACCCCTTGATAGCTGTAACACTAGTATTCATATAGATAGTAATGTCATTAATATGGTACACCAAAATATACAGGGATTCACTAGTAAGGAACTAGAAATTGACTTGTTTATACAATGCTCAAATATCCATATTCTTTGTATAACGGAGCACTGGCTTAAGGGTCATGAATTTATGTTTAATTTTAGCAATCATGGCATAGTAAGTTCATTTTCTAGGAAGGAATGTAGGCGTGGAGGGTCTTTAATAATGGTAACACACAATTTGAAAAGTAAGGAACGTAAAGATATTGTTGACAAATCCATCGAACGCCAAATAGAGCTCTCTTGTGTTGAGTTGGATCAATTCATAATTGTATGCGTATACAGACCTCCATCGGCGGATTATAGTCTATTCGAGTCAGTTATGGATGACGTGCTCAGTAGTGTTTTTATAAGTGCAAAATGTGTTATTGTGTGTGGTGATTTTAATGTTAACTTACTTGAGAAATCGCCCATGTGTGTGAGTCTAGTGAATACTTTTAAATCGTTTAACTTAGTGAACCTGTTTTGTGAACCAACCCGAATTACAGCAACCAGTGCAACATGTATAGATAACGTTTTCAGTAATGAGGATGCAATTAATAAATCTATTATTAACAACTTAAGTTCTGACCACTGTGGACAACAAGTCTCCTTCAGCGGGAAAACTGACGAAAATCCACGAGATACTATGTGCAGACCTATTTCCGAAAAGAGATTAGATTTATTCAATCGTAATATTGCGAAACGATTACTTTATCTTCCATTTACTGAGGAAAGCCCAGACAGTTTGTATGCTCATTTGTTTAACTGTATCAAAATGGAATTTGATGCCTGTTTTAATTTAAGGAAACTTCAAAGAAAGATAAGGACTAAATTTAGCGACTGGGCTACCCCGGATATTCACGAGAAAAGACGCCGACTCTATGACTTGTACGATTCGAGAACTATTGATAAAAGGCCGGAATTTCTGGAGTATGTTAAGAACTACTCGAAATCTTTTAAGTTATTGTGTGTCGCCGCTAAAGCCGATTACTTGTCAAAAAAGATCCAGAACTCCAACGACAAGGTTAAAACTGTATGGCAAGTTATAAACAATGAAACTGGGAAACGCAAGATAAGAGACCCACACTACAGTCTACGAATTGATGATACTTTGGTAAGTTCTGACCATGAAGTAGCAGATCATTTTGAGCGGTTCTTTTCTAACGTACCTTTTGAGACCACGAAGTCTTTAAACTCATCACCAGATGTCGCTGAATCATTATTGAAAGCAAATGTAGCGGAATGTACAGAAAACTTTAGCTTCACTCACGTGACCCCTCATATTCTTGTAAAAACGTTTAAATTGTTGAACTTAAAGAAGACTGAAGATCTTTGGGGCATTTCAGTCAAAGTATTACATTCCATTGTAGAATCAATCGCACCTTTTTTAGCAGATATTTTTAATAAATGTATTGATACTGGAGTATTTCCTGATCTCATGAAACACAGTAAAATTATTCCGCTGTTTAAATCAGGAACGAAAACTGACCCTACCAACTTCAGGCCAATATCAATACTACCGGCACTAAGCAAAGTCTTTGAAAAGATTATTCTTAATCAGCTTATGTCTCACTTTAATTGTAATAAACTGTTCAATAACAATCAGTTCGGTTTTACTAGGGGTCGCTCTACCACTGATGCCGGTGTGGTACTAATTAAACATATTTTTGAAGCCTGGGAAGAGGCTCAAGATGCTATTGGAGTGTTCTGTGATTTATCAAAGGCATTTGATTGCGTTGATCACGAGAATTTAATCAGAAAGTTAAGACATTATGGGATTAAAAACGGTGCTCTTGATCTTGTATCATCGTATCTTTCTGAGAGAACACAACGAGTAGTCGTCAACGGGATGCACTCAGCGGGGACAACTGTTGCTCTTGGTGTTCCTCAAGGCTCGATTCTGGGTCCATTTTTGTTTCTGATTTACATCAATGACCTACCAAATGTGGTGCAAGATAAGCATGATATAGTGTTATTCGCAGACGACACGTCGCTTATTTTCAAGGTAGACAGGAAAGAGACAAGCTTCGATAATATTAATGATGCGCTCAACACTGTTGTGGAATGGTTTACAGCAAATAATTTACTGTTAAATTCCAAGAAAACAAAGTGTATCAGATTCACTTTACCTAATGTCAAGCACGTAAACAATACCAGGATCAAATTAAAGGGCGATGAACTGGAATTTGAAGATAGAACAGTGTTTTTAGGCATCACCTTGGACTCAAAACTACAATGGCATGCGCATATCGACACCCTTGCCGGCAAACTTGGTTCTGCAGCCTATGCAGTAAGACGTATAAGACAGTTAACAAACGTTGAGACGGCCAGGCTGGTGTACTACAGTTACTTCCACAGTGTTATGTCCTACGGAATCCTGTTGTGGGGAAAAGCGGCTGATATCCAGACCATCTTCGTGCTACAGAAACGAGCTGTACGCTCCATCTACGAACTAAAAGCCCGAAATTCTCTCAGGGACAAATTTAAGGAGGCAAATATTCTTACTGTAGCATGCCAATACATTCTTGAGAATATTATGTATGTGCGGAAAAACCTTCAGGACTTCAATCTCAACAGTGATATCCACGACTACAACACCAGAAGTAAACACAAGATCGCAGTGCAGTACAGTCGTCTTCGCAAGGTTAGCACGTCGTTCGTGGGGAACTGTATACGTTTTTACAATAAAATACCTACCGAAATTGTTAATTTGCCGTTAAGTAAATTTAAGTCTCATATAAAAAAATATTTGCTAAGCAAGGCGTATTATAATGTCAACGATTTCATAAACGACAAAAATGCCTTTAAGCCAGTAGCAGTCAAATTGTATTAGAATTAATATACCTTCGAGTATGATTGTCTTGGCGTATTACCTTTGTAATTATTATAAGTACCGGAAATAGCTGTTCCGTTTTATGTAACATGAGAGCACGTAATGCTTTTTCTCGCCGAACAAGTAGCTTTAATCTTTGCTATTATCAATGTCCAGTGTGGCTTGAATATGTCATGCTCGCTTAAAGGGCTTTGCTTACGGTGGCGTCGTTGATCGGGTCGCCACCTTCCCTAACATATGGTTGAGGGAGGCGATGGCTGAGATATGCGTCATACTCGTGATCGGGTGCTGTTTGTGGAGTCCGGTCTGTTCATGCTTGCAAGGGCATAGTAACTACCTAAATACTAGTGTTATTATCATTATTTTGACGAGAGACATCATTCTGTTCTTGACACGTTTTATTGTTATTGACCCTGTACATCTCTGACAATATTACATTAATGATCCTTTTTTTTCTGTTTTAACGCTTAGGGACAGTATACATCTCTACAAGAACATTAGAATAATTATTAATTGTATTTGGATGCTCAGAGACATTATACATCTCTGGGGTACTAAATTATATCATAAACTTATTGTTAATTCTGATACAGACCTTATATCAAATGTATTTGATAATATTTTACAATTTTGGATTGTTCTAGTTTACATTCAGTGACATTTAGTTTGTAACCATTTAGGTACTAATTAGTTAAAATCTGCAATTTTAAAATGATTATTGTGTAAGATTATTAATATTATATTGTAGAACACCATTTGACATGTAAAAGTGCCTTTGTGGCCTATTTGCAGAATAAATAATTGATTTTGATTTTGATTTTGAAGAGTTACCGTAGATCCGATCGAAATTTATCTCAAATTAAAGAACTTATAAAAATAAGGGTTTTGAATTGACAACATATATCCGCAAAATTCGGATTGTCGCGTATTTTGTATTTAAAAATGCAAATAAATGGCCCCCGCGCCGCCATATTGTATCGACAGTCGACACTGTCTACGTCGCGATGCGCGTATTCTGTAATGTCATAACCGACAAACATTTAAATTAAAACGATAAATGCTAGTGATATAAGGTTGAATATTGGAAAATCGTGAACGAACGTGAAGTCGATTGCGAATTAAGTAATGTCTAATGTATAAGTGCCTCACGTTACAGTTTGGATTTTTAGTTCTATGAGTGACCACCAGGGGCGGTGTATAGACTTTTCATACTAAATCTTGACGATAGGCGGTAGCGTCGATAGTAGACGCGACTCACTTCAATCCCACGCTAAGGGTGCTGGTGATCCAGTCACGGCGTTCGTGAAACGCGTGTATGAATCACGGCAAAAAGTCGCCATGTGAAATCGCTATTTTATATACAGCTATTTTTGTTTAAGTAAGTACTACGATTTGCTAGTCAGATAGTAGGTACAGTGTTACAAAGATGTGTGATCAAACAACAGAGCCCAAAGTAACGTAAATGGGAGAATGTACCATTCGTAAAAAAGTACGAGTAGACGATTTCACCTACAATCATTAATTACTCATTCCTACGCTTGACTAATCAGAGTATGAGAGTAATGTATGCTAACGTTGAAACTTATTTTTATAACCAATTCAGACTCCTTTGTAACACTCCTTCTTAACGTAGTGTTTATATTCTCTTTGCTTTGTAAATCCATTGGCATTTTATGCGATAACTGTCACTGTCATTTATCCGTCAATATAATCGCAAATATGAGTAGTAACATTTTTAAGCATTCTTTTTCGCTATATAAGTAGGTACCACAGCAGATGCTTACCCAGAAATACGAACGGAGAAATACCAAAGATTTACGCATTTCCTTTGTTTGATACAAACTTCATTGTTTACCAATATTTGAAGAGTACACAATCTCTTGATCAGTGACCAGTCTCCTCGATCCACTTTAATACATCGCAATGATTTCAAATTCAAGAAAAGTGGCAAAGTTATTCTTCACACTCACTTTCAGTGGTTTAACAATGTACATAATATTAGCCTTCTATTCTCTTCATAAAGCGTATCTATTAGATTTCGAAGCAAGAAAACATCGAAATGACAATCTAGCAGGAGTTTCGCGAAGATTCGATCATGACTTGAAGTATATTCTAATTGAGACAAAGAATCCAGCAACTTTTGCATCTATGGTGGGCCAGAAAGTATTTGTGGATTACCAGTGCCCTCATTTTAACTGTTACTTGGCCACCAATGAGAAAAAGCTAACTAAGAAAGAAAAGTTTGATGCTGTGATTATTAACGTGACTGAATTAAGTTACATGACATTACCTATGTCAAGACCTATGAAGCAACGGTATATATTCTATGGAATGGAGCCGTCGGATCGAGTACCCATATGCAATCCAGACGCCGACAACTTTTTTAACCATACATGGTCATACAAACTGTCTTCAGACATCGTGAGTCCGTTCTTTGTCATACGGGATGTCGATGGTGCAATTGTGGCTCCAAGTCTCCATGCTAAGTGGACGATGACTTTGCCAAAATGGCCTTTAAAGCGTGAAGAAGTTATGGAAATAAAGAACAAGCAAAAAGCAGTGGCCATTGTTGTTAGGAGATGCAAAGATTATGTCGGAAGAATCTTTGCCGATAGATTGAGAGGGGCTTTGAAGGCGTATTCTCAAGCGTTGCATATTTTTGGATGCGGGAGTAGATATCCTCTCAAAGGCAGTGGCGGTATTATTGCAAGGCATTATTTCTTTGTTTTGGTGATCACTGATGGGGAGGCTCAGGATTACGTCACGGATAGCGTACTGAAAGCGTATTGGAACAACGCTGTGCCAATTATTAAGGCTAGAGCTGATATTACCAAGTAAGTCCATCTTTTATCGTAGTAGCATAAACTCAGGCCCACGATCCTTTTTTACTCCGGCATTGTTTGTTCAAAAAAAATATTTCCCATAAGAGAAATCCTATATCAGAAATGCTTGAAGTTTGGCATCGTTGTTTTTAAAACACTTTTGGCTACTTTTCTAGTTTCTTGAACATGGTGTCCATATAAAAATTCAGCTTTTAAATGGTATTAAACAAACAATGATGTTTTTAAGAATAATTTTGGGAGAATGCTTACGGATATACCTACACATTCATGGGATGCTTGAGTTTCCCCACTGAGAAATCTAATCCTTGGGCATTTTTTCAGGTTCCTACCCCCAGGCTCCTACATCAACGCTCACCTCCAGACTCCAGAACAGATCGCAGCAATCGTCCACTACAGCATCCATAATCCAGCTGTCTACAGGAGTTTCTTCAAATGGAGGAACTTCTATACATTCCACAGACGAGACCCATTGGATGGTATCTGCCAACTCTGCAGCCTTTTGAATGATGGAAGAAATGTGTACTCTAATTCTAGTGCCAATTTACGGCAATGGTGGGGGATGAGTAACTCTAGTAAGTTTAAATGTGCGCACGAGTGACTGTGAATAGCTTCTTATTAGTTTTACTTAATTTATGGTACGCCGGTTAGCACATGCAATATTATATATAACCCTAAACGCCAAAATTAGGCAAGGCTTTTTGTTTTTATTGAAATATTTAGCACTTTAAGAAGTCGACATTTTGTTTCCATACGATTTTTAATTACCCATACTTACCGTTAAACCCGAAATCAGAAAAGAAGTGGATTCCAGATGTAGTCCAAGCATATTGAAGAGGACTGTGCGTATCATATAAACGAATTTATTATGAATCCCTACCTATGGTAGAAGGAAGAAAGTAATAAGCTTTTCTTTGTCTAATTTATTTAAGTATGCTCATAGACTAAGTAGAGGTAATATTTAAGTTGCAACCGTATAAAAAAATAAAAGCATTTGAAGTTTATTTTTCGTCATTATTTCACGAGTAAGTAATACATAATGCCTCGGGGCATCCATTTTGCAATTATCAGTTTCTATTCCCTCTTAGTATCAGTGCGTTTTGCTCACACTCACTTGATGTGCGCTTACGCAATAACTGCATATCATCGCTGTGTCAATGGAGAAATTACTTAGGGTCCACCAGAGTTGTGAAGGGTAGTGGAGCAGTTTGCAAAAAGAAACCCACCAATATCAATAAACGCACGCCACTCCACTATTAATGGGCCATTTACGTGGTGCAACACAACTCGTATGCAATTTTCTTAACATTTAATTCATTCATTAAGCGGGCTGCGGGCTACTGAGATACGACGAATTCAATCAAACTCTGCAATGTAATAAAACGCGCATGAGAGTTGTTACACCATGTAAATGACCCTTATGCCTCTCACAGACTGGCAATATGCAATTATTGTATGGTTTAATACTGACCACCACCGCAGGCCGCGCTTATCTGTGGGAGGCTTTATTCGACAGCGATTAGTTTGGGAATGGAATAACTTCATACTTAGGTACAGTCGCGGAATGAAAAGGTTGACCACCTTAAGATCTGACTTTGCTTGCTCAGTATAAGTTATCAGTAGGTATCTGCTTTATCGACCCAGTGTCAGACACATTCCGTCATAATTAATGTCATTTCACTACATGGCCTACAGATATTTACGTCCACTATGAGCATTGACCTCTTTGAAATTAGGAAAGGTGAGTTAAAAAAAATAACGACTACAAGAAATAGCAATGGTGAAATTGACAGGAACTGTTATTCACATTTAGTTTTTATAATTATACGAGAAGAAGATTTAAGCCTGCATCACAATGGCGCGGCCTGCGGTGGCGGACCATAGTAAATTTGACAGCTAATGACAAGTTTTCTATTGTCCGCCGCGGCCAGGCCGCGCCAGTATGTGAGGGGCCTTAACCATTAGATTTATAAACTTGACACAACGTTATGGCAAGATACAACTAATAAAAAGGTTTTAGCTCAACTATCAGTCAAGGAACATTCGTCTAAGGAAATTTGAGCATTTTTGTCTAACAGTTAAACATAATTTTCAACGCAACACTCTCGTCTGTTACACAGTTTAAAAAGGTAACATGTGCTTGCAACGTGTAAATATTTTTTTCTCAAACATGCAATGAATACGTTCCTTATAATAGACTCGGAAGTATCCTTTTTCGGGCGCAGCATGTCGAGGCGGCCTGAAATGGGATTTCATACATTTTTTCAGGCCTAGGCCTGCAAAGTAACTTTTTAATTTTCATGCCACTATTTGTGGCACAGCATCACGGCATTCTGCCATGAAAATTGACAACATTTCATTTTTCTGACTCCTTAATTTTGTTTAGGCATTTAATAGTATTTGAAAAGTTAGAAGACACGTATTTTTTCTTTTCATTTAATTTTAAGTTAAACCCCCTAAATTTGGTAGTTTTAAACTACCACGTTCGAAAAGGGCCTAAGTACGTTTAAAGGATGAATAAGATTAGCACTGTGGTCTGTTTATTGAATTAAAAAGTAAAAAGTATGCTGTATCTGTGACAGGAACATTTGACATTTTGACGGTTCCTTGCTGACGGTTTTCTTGCAAATCATTAATCGTAAAAAAACGTGTTTTAATGAGTAAACGAAAATGTATCGTCAAGATCCATTGATTTCGTGTTTTGTGCCAAGTTTCAGGCACACGGCACTGATGTCGCTTGAAAAGTAATATATTTTTATTTCCTATCAAAACCGGGTAGAATGGTGTGCTGCCGTCAACAAATCCAATGTTCCAAAAGGTTTATTATACATAATATGTGAAGATAACCCAAACTAATAACAGCATTTTTGATGATTACTTAATCTTCAAACTGGTTGGTTTAAAAACATAACAAACTGTTTTATCATCATCATCATCATATCAGCCGAAAGACGTCCACTGCTGGACATATTGAACTGTTTAATACAATGTTGTAACGAAATAAAGATTATATTGATATTGAATAGAATTGTAAATGTTCTTTTAAGCGTTGTTTAATTTTTTTCCTGGCCCTACATGACAATAAATGTGTTTTATTTTATAAGTAGGTATATATATCTACCTTAAGTCACGACAAGTCCACTTTGTTCCGACTTTTGCCTCCTGCTTGCTCTGGACCAGCCTTTATTTTAATCATAATATATGTAACTAGCAAGTACTAGATCAAGGTATTAAATAGTAAAAGTAAATCCTTTCGACGCATTTCACAACAAGCAAAGATGACAAAAACGGCGCCGTGGGCACGATAACCCTCGACACCTTTAGGCGTTCTTGGCGTTAAAAAGGTTAATAGCGTAAAATAATAATGCATGTATTACACCTGATGCAGGACAACATTTAATTTTACAGTATTTAATTGTATTACAATATTACCTAAAGTATTGTTGCACTACTAGATATTTTATCAAAAATAAGCAGATAATATATGTCTTCCAACACAGCTCTGACTTCCAGTGATAATTTCTGCTCTGCATACCCTTTGAAGTGCTTCAGTGAGTTAATATATCTTGAGCTAAGACAAATGTATCTTTTAAAACAGCCTCAGACAACTTAAGTCGGGTCCAATAACACCTTATTGAGGTGACTAGTCAGTTAGCTTCCACACATAAACTGCATTAACATTATTCTATACACCTTTGGCAGAATGCGAGAATTAGATATAACGTATCCATCGGTGACTTACATTAAGTATTAATTATTTTCAAAATGTTATCAAAATGCTTAATATTACCAGTCACTGACTTAACTTGACAAGAATTAGTCAAAATAGTCAAATAACTGTCAATGTCACACCAATAGTTTTTTATTACATGGTACATTAAGCCAAGCTATGGAATGTCCGCATTCAGCCTTTAAATGGCTTTTTCAAAGTAATTTCCACTTTTCTCAAGAACTAGTGAATATAAAAATCTGTTATTTTTTTTATAAACTCAGCTAGCCCAAATCTCTAAATGGTTTTTAGTTTGAGCCGCTATGAAAAAATGAAATGTTGTCAATTAGTTTGATTTGAGGATTTTTATTTATTTATTTCATTGCATGTTTGAGAAAAGCACTATACATGCCTCGGCTTGAAAACGGATTCCCGGCCTCGTATCTCTATCCGGCCTCGCTACGCTTGGCCGTCTATACCTACTTGGCCGGAAATCCGTGTTTTCCCGGCCTCTGATGTAATGTACTATATTTGATAACTGGTCAACCTTTTCATTCCGCGACTGTACAGTTTGACGTAAGTAATTGACAAAACTGTCGCCGCTAATCCCTTTGTAATAGCGGGTTGATAATACCTTGCACTTTTCTGGTAGACAGGTACTGTCACCGGCATATACATACACCGTGGCCGTGAATAACCCGAAAGATTTAAGCTAACGATACTAGAGCCTAATAAGAGTATATAAAGTTATGTAACATATAGTCCAAAAACTCATAATTAAGGAGATATTAATTATTTGAAACAAATCAAAAGTTAAAAAATCTCCAGTCTAACACACCCTGAAGGCTTGAGCATAACTTGACACTTCTTGTCATGGAACACAAGTCACGGCATTCGCCGTTCGTCGTATGATTTCGGAGCGATTCGTGAAGTGTTATGCTCGCTCTCTGTTCTTCAACTTGAGTTTCTCAACTAAAGAGTTGTTCACAAAGAAGCGGGCAATTAATAAGATTTAATTTGTACTGAAATAGTAATTTAATTAAGACACATAATTAGACCCATGTTGATACAACATTATTTACTCGTACTGTCGTCAAAAATACGTGGTTTATATCTTTCGGGTTATTCACGGCCACGGTGTATACATATGATGGAACAAAGGCCGCAATAATATCTGATGACAACTCTATTCCTAGAGCCGTAAGAGCGTGTCAGATATTTTTGCGGCCTTTGAATCATCATATATTGATGCCGGTGCCTGTACACACCCTTACTGTGGGTAGGTATTCATCTGCCCTTTTATAACTTTCGTGAGTTCCGTGACATTCTGTTGTGTCGAAACTTTTGGGAGAAAACATTTTTGACATTTACTAAAATCGATTGATTACTCTTACCCTTTATGTTTCCTCAATTACTTGTCAATCAAAGCTACCTTAACCCCTATAGCATAAAGTCCACATTTTCATAATACCTTCTAAAGGGGGAGATACGAGGTTGATAAAACCTTTAGTCAAAATACCAAGTGTATCCAACTCAACGCATTAGGTGTAACTACGGGCGATATTTTTAGACCACTTCAGGAGTCCTTTAGTTTTACTACACGGGGCGCCGTGGCTGCGATAACATCCTGAAGAATAACTTTTGAAAGTAGGTTACATGGGTCAATATCCAGATTATTGCATGTTATTTCATGATCCAGTCTCTGGTAATTATGTTTGGGACATTGCTTAAGGAAGTGGTCTGTTGGTTGAGTGGTAGTGGTGTCACACGGGCACATGTCATCCGCTGCAATTTTGAATTTGTGAAGATATGCTTTGTGACACCCGGTGTACACCTGAGTCAGTTGAAAAGTGATAGGAATCATAGCTCTTAGATTTCTTATGTCGGTTAGAGATGGCAACTTTTTCTTGATGTGTCCTCTCCAGTTGCTGAGTCTTGATAAACCCGTTCTAGTGCTTTCTCGGTGTCTATTTTGCGATGCCTGATGTCATAAGATATAGGGAATCTGTCATAGTCAGGAGTTTTGTGTATATAGTCGCTGCCTTTTTCGCTTCCGTGTCTGCAATTTGAAACGTGTCGCCCATGTGTGTAACAATAAATACATTGAGTGAATAATAATAACAGCGTATTAGGGTAAATCGCCAATAACTGGTCACCCTTCAATAACTGGACCCTCATACTAAAAATGGACTCTGTATGTCTGTCTTTTTAGTATGAAGTGGCCAGTTATTGAACGGTGGCCAGTTATTGGCGATTTACCCTATAAAGTGTATTTCTATTAAACAAAACATAATCCACAATAGTCCAAATTCAAAAA
The DNA here is from genome assembly GCA_963854355.1 of Epinotia brunnichana. Classification (NCBI taxonomy): domain Eukaryota; kingdom Metazoa; phylum Arthropoda; class Insecta; order Lepidoptera; family Tortricidae; genus Epinotia; species Epinotia brunnichana. The sequence continues at coordinate 8,374,654 of OY977944.1, forward strand.
AAGCGGCCAAGTGCGAGTCGGACTCGCACATGAAGGGTTCCGTGAAATAAATTGCGGTTTACGATTTATGACGTATTAAAAAAAACGACTTATTAGATCTCGTTCAAACCAATTTTCGGTGGAAGTTTACATGGTAATGTACATCATATATTTTTTTTAGTTTTATCATTTTCTTATTTTAGAAGTTACAGGGGGGGACACACATTTTACCACTTTGGAAGTGTCTCTCGCGCAAACTATTCAGTTTAGAAAAAAATGATGTTAGAAACCTCTATCCATAGATACCCACACGTATGGGTTTGATGAAAAAAAATTTTTTGAGTTTCAGTTCTGAGTATGGGGACCCCTAAAAGTTAATGTTTTTTTTCGATTTTTGTGTGAAAATCTTAATGCGGTTCACAGAATACATCTACTTACCAAATTTCAACAGTATAGCTCTTATAGTTTCGGAAAAAAGTGGCTGTGACATACGGACGGACAGACAGACAGACAGACAGACGGACGGACATGACGAATCTATAAGGGTTCCGTTTTTTGCCATTTGGCTACGGAACCCTAAAAAAAAACATCAAATTTACTTTGCAGGGGTAATAAATTGGGTATTTGACTAATAGTCACCATCAGCAACTTTTCAAAATCTTTGTTACTTAGTAAAAAGTTTGTAAGGGAACACAGACTAGTGACGTCACTGTTTTCTGTGAACTTTTCTACCTTAAAAATCTTTAAAATAGCGAGATTGACTCTAGTAAGTTTTATTTGTTGTAAATGTTAAAATAATGATTTTTATCGAATAGGGTATGCCTAATTTTTTGAACGAGCGCTAGGACAACTCAACTTTTCCCACACAAAAAACGCTTAGCCTTCTCTCACGAAAGTTACGCAATCGACCAGCCGAATTAAGACAGTCCTTTCAAATCGGTTGAAACTTGAAAGCAGGCGGCACAGCTCGAGCCCTCGAAACTCCAGAATTAGCATACCCTAGTGGGTAACTAGGGTCGCATGAATATGCGCGTCGGCGGTATGCTAACCAGCCCCTCAGTCTGCTGACGGTACCTTCGACTACCTACCTTCATTAAGTTTCTTTTGTTACTAGCTACCCGCGCGGTTTCATCCGCGTAATGCAAAGAACGCAGGCAAACCCGCAGGGATAAAACATAGCCTATTAAAATTCAGAAAGTCCATTCTACACGCAAGTGAAATAATTTTTGAAATTTGAGTAGCGGTTGCGGTGATTTCCCCGTACATACAAATCTACAATCTCACAGACTTTTCGTCTTTCTAATATTAGTATTGCTAAACTTAAGTGGCAGTGGGCGGGGCACATTGCACGTAGAACCGAAAGCCGTTGGGGCGGAAAGGTTCTCGAGTGGCGACCACGTACCGGAAGGCGCAGCGTGGGTAGGCTGGTGGACTGATGACCTGCTAAAGGTCGCGGGAGTCCGCTGGATGCGGGTGGCGCAGGACCGGCCATTGTGGCACTCTTTGGGGGAGGCCTATGTCCAGCAGTGAACGTCTTTCGGCTGATATGATGATGATGATGATGATGAATATTAGTATACATCCATATGTCTCCACCCCGCGTTACCCACGCCGCGCCTTCTGGGACGTGGTCGCCACTCGAGAACCTTTCCGCCCCAACGGCCATCGGTTCTACGTGCAATGTGCCCCGCCCACTGCCACTTAAGTTTAGCGATTCGGAGGGCTATATCGGACCTGACTGATGACCTGGTAAAGGTCGTGGGAGTCCGATGGATGCGGGTGGCGCAGGACCGGTCATTTTGGCACTCTTATGTCCAGCAGTGGACGTCTTTCAGCTGATATGATGATGATAAGTCTATACCCTATGGTAGGTACGAGTACGAGTATGTCCCTTACGCGTGTGCAGCTACATTAATAAAATGCAAAAATAACAAAATTAAACGGTAAGTATAAATTTTTATAAAACAACACAAAATAAATGATATCAGTGTGGCAATAGAGTTAGCTGTGTTCGTTCCTATCGGCTGTACAGTCGAGTTCTCGAATATGTACACAGACAATCTTTCAAAAATATATATACACAGTCGTTATTGTGACTGACATAAGACGCATGTGTAGATATTTTTGAAAGGTTGTCTCTATAGATATTTAAGAACTCGACTGTACAACGCTGTTTTCAGCCCATGTTGTGTCAAAAATCAGATATTTTTACGCACCTCTGCAGCCTAGCATAATTGCGTTTATGGGTCGCCCTTTATGTCTGGCATTTGTTCCTTTTTATCAAGCGCGAGAGGGACCATTGTTTTATGTCCAAACATAAAAACGATCGTGCTAGCTAGATAGGTGGCAGTACCTTTTGTACACGTAACATACATTTAGTGACAATAGTTTTAGTCGCATCTGTGATCAACTGCCTGTTGAATATTCGAGCAGGCTCGAGGATGAGAGGGCGAATATGCCCAGTCAGGCTTTAGCCGAGGCATGGTAAATATATTAGCTAAAGCGGAATCTCCACTAGTGCTTAAGACCTTTCTACACCAGCGCTCCTTTTAAAACCAGGAGGGCAGACTCGTGGTCATACCATTTTGTCACACTGGTGTGACCACGAGGAATTTATTTTCCTCGTAGTCACACTGGTGTGACGAATAGTAAGCTACCAAAACATGAGACTTGTATTCGCACTACTAGTGCGGGAGAAATATTACATAATAATGTCACAGATTACAAGTATTGTCAAGTATGATGAAGTAAAATAAAACATGTTCGGTTCAGGCGCTTCGCCGGCAGCTACCGTGGCACGCTCGCTTCGCTCGCTCGGCTCGCGCGCTGTAGGGTCGTGGTTCTTCCTAACACTCATCCTCACCACGCTCGTCGTCGTACCTACACCGACCTGCCTTAGGGTAGAATAGGTAGGTAATCCACCTGTTATGTTGAAGTGGTGTGACCACGAGTAAAATATATTACTCGTCGTCACACTGGTGTGACAAAATGGTGTAAACTAGAGTCCGCCGCTAAAACCAGTTCTATCGGCGGCACACGGACTAACTTACCGCCGACTTGCACCTAAGTTTATTGTATCGACGCGAGTATGTGTGAGTGTGACGCATCGGACGATATTTACGCTTAATAGTAGATTAGTGGATTAGTAGAACATTAGGAAAAGTTATAAGTATGTACATTTAAATTTTCCCTATAAAAATTAAGAATGTACCTAAATAGGAGAAGTTAAATATGAGAAGTTAAATATATTATATAGATTACATATGTAGATTAAATCAAGTAGCAAGCAAATGGCAATCACCCACCAGACTCCAGTGATATAAGATATGAGACAAAAGATTTTTTGAATGTTATGATGATTATGATGATGAGACTATATGGCTAACTTAAAACTATAAGTGTATTTTTATTTAATATCTCAGTGATACTGGCATTGTTTCAAATATAAGTCAATCAATACCATCTTAATATAAGTGCACTGCGGTCACAATTTGCTGTTATGCTAACCTAACTTAACCTAACGCAAAAATAAGCGCATGAACCAAAAATATTCATAATTTAAATGATTATGAAATCAACACGTTCTGAAAGTAAACACCAGCTTTACATCACCTTTTCATTATTAATGTCGCTGTGGTTTAACACAGAACAGTATGATCTCGTAACGTAATATTCCCGAATGGATGTAACTTATATAAGCTATTCAACTAGTAAAACGTCTCAAAAAGGTCTCAAGCAACATCATTCGTGTACTAACAATTGACTTTTCGTTAAAACTTCCTAATCCCACCTTCTCATCGATCATTATACATTATAACTTTATAACAAGGGGACCCGCCTGGGCCGATCTATTATTTAACGTGATTAGCCGGCGAAATACTGGCATAAGTCATTGATTTCATGATCCACCGCAAATTTAGAGGTATTATTTTTATACTATTTATTAGTGTTATGTTGTTATAGGTATTATTGTTAAAAAAGCTACTTATAGGAAAAGCGTATTATACTGTTGTTCACGAATTCCTAAATGATAAAAATTTTACATGTATAACTTTAATTATTTATCCATTTTAATATGTTGTTATGCCCTTTAATAATGTGTTTGTTGTGTAACTATGACCGTGGATGTTAAAATATTCTCTATATTATTTTAAATTATGAATTATTTTAAACTATGTATTATTTTAAATCATGAATTATTTTATCATCATCATCCTAGCGTTATTATTCCCAGTTGTGCCCCTAAAGGAGCCCGGGGTCCGCTTTGACACCTAATCCCAAGATTTGGCATAGGCACTAGTTTTATTGGGATTAGACCGGTTTCCTCACGATGTTTTCCTTCACCGAAAAGCTAACGGTAAATATTCCGTACATAAGTTCCGAAAAACTCATTGGTACGAGCCGGGATTCGAACCCACGACCGCCGCTTGACAGCCGCATGCCTGAACCACTGGGCTACCGTAGCTTATGAATTATTTTATATTATGAATTATTTTATATTATGAATTATTTTAAATTATGTATTATTTTAAATTGTGAATTAGGTACCTGTGGTTTATTATTTTAAGGCATGTATACCCAAATGGCATGTATATTAATAATCAAATTATCTGTTGTGACATTGCCATGCCCTACCGGGGCCCATATGAGACTCAATGTACCTAGTTATTAAGATCTGTACAAAACTATGGTTGCAATAAATTACTATGACTGTGACTACTTATAAATCTACGGCTACACTCGCGTATTAAATGTTACGGGTGACATGTTTCGAACTCTTCAGGAGGAGTGTTTTCGTGACAATGCAGCTTGAAGCACAGTACAAGTGACATTGCCGCGAAAACACCGTTCCTGAAGAAAAACTCCCGAAGAGTTCGAAACATATCGCCCATAGTAACATTTAATACGTGATTTTTACCAATAAATGATTGTATTGTAACCGTGTATTTATTAGTATTATTTTAAATATCGGAAGCGGGACGAGTGGAAGTCAGGAGGGGAGGCCTTTGCCCAGCAGTGGGACACTATATAGGCTTCTAAAAAAAAAAAAAATAAATATGTCTTATGAAAGTTTAAATTATTGTACAGGTGTGTATTTTTTACTAAATAGTACTGCGTCGGTGCCAAATAAGGATACGGTCTGCCTGATGATAGGCAGAGACGCAGACATAGCGTAGTAGGGCATTTTCAAATAATTGTGTACCCAATTAGCGTGGGTCGCCAAACCAAAAATAAATCAGTGTCAATTTAGTGTCGACAAGTAAGTCTAATTTATGTGCAAATTAACTACTTAGTTTCACATTTAATTATTATTATTATTTTTTCATTATCTCAAACTTTTTTGGAGATATACTCCACTATGTCCGCATGGACGCCGGCGCTTCCCGAAGGGACGCGCCGGGGGAAGTTTTCACATTTAAGTAACGTGTTTAACTATATAACTTAGAAATGAAATAAATAATTTTCATATAAACTGAATACTTAATTGTCGTCACAAAGCTGACACTGATTTAATTTCGTTTGATAACTCTCGCTAACACCCAGTTCGACGAAACGAAATAATTTGAAAATGCCCTTTATGGCGAACGCCGTGACATATTACCCGACAAAATAGAGCGTTCGTGACAATCACATATTTCGCCTGTTAATTAGTGTCAATGTATTTTGATGGGTGTCAACGTTTTCGGATAGGCTTTTTAAATTAAGAATTCTGTGTGTGATTTGATTTGAATTTTGTTCTTAAGTATTTAATTAATTAATTACAGAACTCAGGGCCTTTCCTCTAAAATATCTTAAATTATTATGTTTCATCAAAGGACCTATTCAACAGCTTATTCAATTTACCGCTTTAGCCTAGTTGGTAGCGACCCTGCCTACGAAGCAAGAGGTATTAGGTTCGAATCCCGGTAAGCGCATTTATTTGTGTGATGAGCACGAATATTTGTTCCTGAGTCATGGATGTTTTCTATGTATTTAAGTATTTATTTCTCTATATAAGTATGTATATCGTCGTCTAGTACCCATAGCACAAGCTTTGCTTAGTTTGGGACTAGGTTGATTTGTGTAAGATTGTCCGCAAATATAATCCATTGTCCTCAGTTTAATATGTCCGTATTTAATTAACCACCTACTCGCAATGCAACTGAACTGTAACTGGATAACTGAACTGGACGCATAGAAATGACAATATACTCGAACTATTTAGGGGTCTCAGGTGGCTACCGAACCCAATTAAGAGTTCGGCGTCGCTCCAACACTATTTTGCGGGACAATATCTCTAGGCTCGCATTTTTATTCATGCATTAATACTGTCGGTTTGGGATTTTCTCGTTGACATCTCCTGCATTTAATAGTAGACTGTGTCTCATGGGAGCAAATTGCTATATTTACAGCGAGGGCGGTATAATCGTTACGCTCAAGAATATTTCTCTTCACTCAGAATTAAAGTGTTTACACCCAAAACGGAAATAATTATGCTACCAAGTGACCAGGGATTGTAACGGGTTGTTTTTGTACGGGTACGTAACCGTTATTTTTTCGTTCTTTGTTAATTATTTCATTTTCTAATAGGGAACATTACGCAAAACTCATCGTAGGGGGCGACACTAGCAGCGTTGACATTGTATCTCGTTCGCACTTGCGGTATTGTCTATGCAAGCATCCTTGTCACTCATTTGACAATCAATTTTGCATGTGTGTGTGAATCCCTATATTTCTATACTGGTTTACTATTAGTGTTAGTGCTGCCTCTGGCGGCAGAACATTGCAGTAATGTTCCCTATTGGGCAATCTATTAATACGCACTCGTTACCTCAAAACACAACTGAGTCCTACATATCAAGTATAAAATTATTCGAGACTAGCTTTTGCCCGCGACTTCGTCCGCGCGGAACTCGTTTATATCGTAACTTTCTCCCCCCTTTTCACCCCCTTAGGTGATGAATTTCCAGATAAAAACTATCTTTAGTAAGGACTCTTTGGGAAGGCCCCGGAATTCAAAGTATCTCTATACCAAATTTCATCTCAATCGGTTCAGCGGTTTAAGCATGAAAAGGTAACAGACAGACAGAGTTACTTTCGCATTTGTAATATTAGTATGGATTGTATGAAGGAAAGGGTATCGATGCATGTAGGCTTTTTTCAGTATTATTTTGCATATTTTCATATCACACGGCCGTAAGGACATTTTCTACTAAACCGTAGGATTAAATTAACTGACTTGTAATTTAAACATTTTATATGTTACATCTAATAGTTTTCAAAATAGCCATAATCAAACGTCTTTTACCCCGTTTTAGAAAACATCTTCAAAACTAAGGCCGCCATAAGGTACCTTTACCCTTGGAACGTCAATTTACTTATGTAATGTTAATGTTCCTATTCCCCAGGACTCCCAACTACCGCTATACCGTAAATGGGTTCCATCCAAATTTTCACCCCCAATTGACCCCCTTAGGGGAGGATTTATGAAATAGAAACTATTATATTTATGTCCTTTTCCAGGACTCAAACTATCGTTCAACCAAATTTTATCAAAATGTGTCACAAACAAATTTCCACCTTCAATTACACCCCCTTAGGGGATGATTTTCGGAATAAAACTATCCTATGTCCTTCCTTATCTATCGCTCTACCGTAAATGGGTTCAATCCAAATGTTCATCCACCATTTCTCACCCCCTTAGATTTATCCACATTTTCATCCCTATTTCATCCCCTTGGGGGATGATTTTCGGGATTCAAACTATCCATTGTCATTTTAACGGCCTCCGTAGCCCAGTGGGTAGTGACTCTGCCTACGAAGCTGGAGGTCCCGGGTTCGAATCCCGGTCAGGGCATTTATTTGTGTGTTTATCACGAATATTTGTTCCTGAGTTATGGATGTTATATATGTATCTAAGTATCTATATGTATTTATCTATTATATATATCATCACCTAGTACCCACAACACAAGCCTTACTGAGCTTACCGTGGGCCTAGGTTGATTTGTGTAAGATTGTCCCATAATATTTATTTATTTATTTATTTATTATTTATCCTCCGGGACTCAAACTATATTTATACCAAATTTGATCTAAACGGAGTCCATCCAAAATTTCACCCCCCATTTCACCCCCTCAGGGAAAGATTTCCGGAATAAAAACTATCCAATGTCCTTCCCCAGAACTTAAACTACCTCTTAACCAAATTTCATCAAAATGGGTTACATCCAATTTTTCACCCCCCCATTTTACCCCCTAAAGGGAAGATTTTCGGGATGAAACCTATTCTTTAACCTTTTCCGGGACTCAAACTAATCATATACCAAATTTCATCTAAATCGGTGCAGCGGTTTAAGTAGCTCCATACAAATTTCCACCCCCCATTTCATCCCCTTAGGGGTTGATTTCCAGGATAAAAACTACCCAAGTCCTTCCCCAAGACACAAACTATCTCTATGCCAAATTTCATCTTAATCGGTTCAGCCGTTTTCACGTGATGCGCGGTCACATAAACAGACAAACAGATAAACAGACAAAAATTCTAAAAACTGTTGGAACGTGTTCTGTTATCGATTCTAAGTATCCCTAGCCAATTTTTTTTCGAATATCTTCCATGTAACTTTCGACCCTCTTCAGCTTTATTATATGTATAGATATTATGTGGTTATTGAGAGTTTTTTGAAAAAAAACCGGTTACAATCCCTGCGAGTGACACATACCTACTGCTTTTCAAACCTTCTATTAGGAAAATTTAAATGCCTTTTCTTTATACCAGGATCAGGGATGAAAAGTACAACTTTGATCCCTCATATAAGGGCAACAATGACTCTTTTCTGAATAGCAGATGTGAACATATTATTAGTAGTGTTGTAAACTCTGAATTGAATAAAGCCTTAAATCGGGCATCTAAATAATGCTAAATGTATGTGGATGATCAGTGATCACATACATTGAAAGTGATGTAGGCAACACGCGATTATACTTTAAAAACATCAAGCCAGTGCGTGTTTGGTATTCGACATTGCAATATGATATGATTAGGTACCTATACTTATACCTGACTATTTCTGCGCATATTGCATGTAAAAAATATTAAGGTACATATTTCTTTAACTTTCTAACAGTATTAGTCTAACCGTTGCTATTTTCATACCATAAACGCATTCAAAAGTTTATAATAAATCAAAACACCCCACTCAAATTGAATAAACATCCAAAAATCCAACGAAAACGAAGGAAGATGGATGGACAATCGTCGTATTGTCGGTATGGAGCCAGGATAAAAAGTATTCAATAATAAATCTGTCTCGAGGGCTGTCTATCACAGATGCGCCGCCATTCTAATGCAAAAGAAATATACAAAAGGTGACTTTAATAATTCAAGTGATTGATATCGGGAAAAGACAGTTTTTGGAGTTTCGTTCCTGGGAGTAGTTCGTTTCATAAATTTGGATGGTTTGTGATTTATTTAGGACAGTGTTTTTGTTTAAATCTGAATTCTATAGATACGAATGTTCTCAAATGGTTTTGAAGATTATTAATCTAATCCCAAAATATTCTTAGCAGTCGGTAATCTACATCTGAAGTGCATGAGCTGGTAATATAATGAAAAAGATATTACAACTAGCTTTAGCCCGTGACTTCGTCCGCGTGTATTTCGTTAATCGCCTTTGAGGATAATTGCTATTAAAGTATTTCAGGCTTATGCTTAAACATCGCTCCCCCGTGCAAAGTTCCCCCCACCTTTTCACCCCTTTAAGCGATTATTTCTGGGATAATTTATATAAATTTATATGAAATTTATAAATTTTAAACTATATCCATACCAAATTGTATCAAAATCGGATCAGTGGTTTAAATGCATGCAAATGCTACATTAGTAAATGGATTTTTTAATCAAAATCCGTTGAGTAGTTCTACTCACGTTAGTATGGGCAACCCGTTATCTTATGCTAATGGTTCTGTATACATACTGACTAACTAATGGCTTACTTTTAGTCGGAATCTATTTTACTAACGGCTAATCAAAAAAAATGGTTTTTAGGGTTCCGTACTCAAAGAGTAAAACGGGACCCTATTACTAAGACTTCGCTGTCCGTCCGTCCGTCCGTCCGTCCGTCCGTCCGTCCGTCCTTCCGTCCGTCCGTCCGTCCGTCCGTCCGTCTGTCTGTCACCAGGCTGTATCTCAAGAACCATGATAGCTAGAGAGTTGAAATTTTCACAGATTATGCATTTCTGTTGCCGATATTACAACAAATACTAAAAACAAAATAAAATATTTAATTAAGGGGGGGGGGGCTCCCATACAACAAACGTGATTTTTTTGCTGTCTTTATAGATAATGGTACGGAACCCTTCGTGCGCGAGTTTTTATGAAATATTGCTGTTCAATCAATTATTAGCTGCTTTACAATTTATAAGGCGGACTAATATTGGTTACATAGTTGATCGTTTGGGACATTCTTTGCAAATCAAGCCTGATTTCATCTAGAGGAAACAGGAAAAGTCTGTGAGATTTGTAAGTTTGTGTATAATGGGTAATCTCCGGAACCGTTGGACCGATTTCAAAAATAATTTCACCTGCGTATAGAATGAACTTTCTGAAATAATATAGGCTATGTTTTATCCCGCGGGATTGCCTGCTAGTGTACCTACCTATAGTAAATTCAACCTTGTATGCTGATCAAATAATTTGACGAAAAGCTTATTTTTGTTGCGAGCCAATTATAATAACAGCTAACCATCCTTAACAAATCGTTTCAACAGAGTTAAAGTTTTCTCACTCAGGCAAGTTTTCTTATAAAGTTTAAATAAGCCCCCATATTAAGCTCTCTAGACTTCATTTAGTAATTCGCCAGGCCATATAGATGTACCTTTCCACACATGAACATTAACTACGGTCCGCACTTGACTTGTTTTCCATACAAACATTTATACCTTTTTTAGGTTTCCGTACTCAAAGAGTAAAACGGGACCCTATTACTAAGACTCCGCTGTCCGTCTGTCTGTCTGTCTGTCTGTCCGTCTATCACCAGGCTGTATCTCAATAACCGTGATAGTTAGACAGTTGAAATTGTCACAGATTGCCGCTATAACAACAAATAAGTAGAATTAATTAATTATTTATAGATTATGGTACGGAACCCTTCGTGCGCGAGTCCGACTCGCAATTGGCCGGTTTTTAAACCCACTCAAAGGTTCAATTTTGTAAAACACATTTCAAGACTCTTATTGGTTCAGTAGTTTCAGCTTATTTAGTGTTGATGAGCAAACTCGAAATGATCTCGTGGTATTGTATGTATTATATGCTAAGCTTAGGGTTGATTTACTCAAGATGCTTGATTAATGGATATTACTTAGATGCCATTATAACTTTGTAATCAAAATTGTGGACATCTTCCAAGTCCAAAAATAACTAAAGTTTCATATAAACGTTCACCCCCTATTTCACCCCTTTAAAATACGCATATCTATAAATGCTTTAAGAAAACCTGTTTTTATTTGTGACCATAAAGCCAAATCTCAAATTTCATAGATCTACCTTCAAAAATAACGAAACTTTCATACAAACTTTCACCCTCCATTTCACCACTTTAAAGCACGAATACCCGATAATGCTCGAAGGAAACTTATTTTAATTTCTGACCGAAAAGCCAAATCTCGAATTTTATAGATCTACCTTCAAAAATAACGGATTTGCATACAACGTGTTATCCCCAATTTCACCCCCTTAGGGGTTGAATTTCAAAAAATTCTTCCTTAGTGCGCCTCTACGTCACTTGAAGAATATGTGTTTCAAATTTCACGCTTGTATCTTTAGCGGTTTAGGCTGTGCGTTGTCTGACACTCTATAAGTAACGGTCCAATTTTATATATGTAATAGATATGTAATTCAAGTAGGTATAATTATGCGGTTTTTGATAAAGTTTATTATGTTTTTATAATCCCACAAACAATAAAGATATTAGGTCGTACCTACAAGTATATTTGTCCACGAGGGAGGAATACCTACGTAAGGGGTGGAACACAAGGATCGAACGATTTGTAAAGTGCATAGAAACTGAAAAACCTGTACTCCCATTAAATACTCTCATAATGCGTCTGAATAAAATAAAAGTAAACTTTGAATTAAGCGTTTATTTGATCATAATCCACCTCAAGGAACGGATCATTCATGGCAGCACATCGCTTCCTATAATGAGGGTTCCACCACTTCCTCATATCACCGAGCGTCTTTGTGTTTGGGTTGGCGTTGAGTTTCGTGCACAGATCGCACAGGTAGTTCCTCGGACGGGGCGTGTAGTAGTAATGATTTTTCCAGTCGAAGAAAAAGGAGTAGGTGTCGGGGTAGGTCATGAGGTAGTTCATGATGCCAACCAGTTCCTTCATTGTGTGGGATTTCACGTCAATGTATGAGCCGGGAGGGAGAAAACTGAAAAATAAAAAAGTTGTGTGTAAAACGTAGTACTAGTATTGAGCTGTGGAACTTGCGAGCCTGTCTTTAATAATTTTTTTCATTTCGTAAAACTGAATCGACTAAAAATCCTGCTCACAAATTTCACGGGAATCGGTTGAGAAATGCGACCTGTAGATGAGAACAGGCGGTGCATACGAAATCATTTTAGCCCAAACTGAAACGTAGAACTTCGTTCGCTTCGCTCGATCGTTCAAGAAACAAAAAATATCTCATCTGTTCTGGAATTCTGGCCCCGTAGCATGGATAAGTTAGTTAGTTAAGATATCACGCGATAAGTGATAGGATAAGCGCGTTGTCTCGTTCTATCGAACGGTGTCAGCCAGGGACGGATGCTCTATCCTGTCACTTGTCTCGTGATAAGGCCATCCATGTGACGGGGCCTGGTTGTGGAGTACAAAGTAAGTCGCTGTTGATTTGGTTTGGTCAACAAATTAGTCTAATGCTTTCATATACCTAACTATCGACAGTTGTTTTTAGGGTTCCGTACAACGGGACCCTATTACTAAGACTCTGCTGTCCGTCTGTCTGTCTGTCTGTCTGTCTGTCTGTCTGTCTGTCTGTCTGTCTGTCTGTCTGTCTGTCTGTCTGTATGTCTGTCTGTCACCAGGATGTATCTCATGAATCGTGATAGTTAGACAGTTGACATTTTCACAGATAATGTTTTTCTGTTGCCGCTATAACAACAAATACTAAAAAACATAATAAAATTAATATTTAAGGGGGCTCCAATACTAAAAACGTGTTTTTTTTTGTCGTTTTTATAGTTAGGTAATGGTACGGAACCCTTAGTACGCGAGTCCTACTCGCATTTCGCTTGAAAAAAGTTACTTATTATATAAACACATTTAATTGACTATTGGTTGTTAGATGAAATTACAGAAGTAAAGTAGGGTTAGTAAAAGCGTTTTTGTTTAAATAAAATATTGTATGAAAACGTACTAAGGCGCTACTGTTTGTTCAAAGGGACGTTAAGCCTTTTAACTAAAAATAACCCAGAAAACGTGTTTAAAATTATTTTAACCTGTTGTTTTTGACAGTAACTATAGTTTGGTTTACAAATGACTAAATTTAAAATACGATCTTTATAGTGATCTATGTAGAACATAGTTTCCTCATTCATTAACTTTACTTCCAATCAATAGAAACCAATGGTCTTTCAAATGGGAAGAGATTTCTAAGAAGAACTTAAATCAATTATACAAGTTATACGAGATTGCTTCTAAATGACGTATGCTTAAGGTTCCACTTTGTTCAAGCGCTACAGGCGGGATAAGACTTTACGAAAACACAAGCAAATGACCGCTACTTAAAAACTTCGATCTGACGATTCTAAATTTTAACGAGCAAAGTTCAACATTTACCTCGTGTAATTAGCTCGTCCGACTACTATGGGAATCGAGATGTGGTTCAGGGTATTAATGATTTTATCAGTCACCCAATCCTCACAGTTCAGCTCTTCGGTCACCAAGCTGAAGAAATAGTTTTTCTCTATCATCTTGTAGCATTTGAATTTCCCCTTTTCAGAGCAGCTCTGGTGTCCACAAGCGCCATATATGTCTAGAGTATAATTATAATTTGCTAACTCAACTTGAAACTGGTTTACAAACTTCTCGTGCACAACTTTAGAAGAGCATTCTGGTAGCAACCAAGCGACTGATTTCGTTTTCCTCTTGATCAAGTCTTTGTTTCGAGCGTCATGCTTCAATTTATCTAGCCACGTTATATTTATTTTTGGTCCAATTATTTCTCTTTTCAAATTATGAATGTTGAAGAATGGATGCGGGATGTCAGAATTCAGCTTATAAGACCATGTCCAGTTGAAGAAGTTGTCGAGATTTGGATTGCAGATTGAGTATTTCGTTGCTGGTTCTAATGCGTGGAATACGTACGCTTGATTAGGTGCTCTTTGGAAAACGGGGATAGGATTGTTCATGTACGACTTTAACACTTCTCTAATGTCGATGATGACCGCGTCGTAGTTGCGAATATCACCTTTCAGCAGGGTTTTGTTGTATGAAATGAAGCAGTTATAAACTGGGCACTGTTGTTTGACAAAATCCTTCTGTCCCTCGTTGTGTTCAAAGTAAGAATGGTCTTCGCTTGTCGTCCAAATTAATATGTGCTTCAGATCTGACGCAAACCTATATTTTTGAGGCCGAGATTTACTGCTGCTCCCATATTGTAATAGGAAATTTGGTACAAAAGTGGATATCAACACGCAGCACAGTAGAGTTATCGCTACGCAATATTTGATCGCAGTTTTCTTTCTGTCGTTACTGAAACTAACTTCTTTCACTTGATAGGAATACATTTTAACTTTTTTTTTAACTTTAGGTTCTCATTGTTCCTTTGTTAGCCTAATCAGAAGTGAGACTGAACTGCAAGTAAATCGCTTCAGTTTAAAGTAGTAACTATGTTGATAGACTTCGATGTTTAAGAATACTTTGAGAGAAAGAATGGCTGTTTTGTCTCGATTGTTGTAGACGCGGAGTGAAAGAAATAAATATTTTGGATAAAGTTTTGTGTACACTCTTGGTGACTGGAAATAGAAGTGTACGTACACTACATATATACGTATACATATGTTAACATTCTGATAAAAAAATTAAATAAAAAAAATCATTCGTAATATTATGAGTATAGTAAAGCAGTACCTACTTAACACATAAAACCATTAACTTAATAAACATAAACGACATTATCCTACTTCCTTTCATCTACTAACTAACTACCTACTCGTAATATTTTTAATGTGAAAGTTTGGATGTTACTCAATCACGCAAAAATGGCTGAACAGATAATATAGATGAAACTTGACAAAGACATAGTGTATAACCTGGATTAAATCATTATTATCTCAAAATCATCCTCCAAAGGGATGAACTTGTAATGGAAGTGGTTCACGCGGAGAAAATGGCTGACAAATGCTAGTCGAAAATTGTTCAACGCATGTTACCTTTTTAATTTCACAATTTAACCCTATTTTCATCCTTTATTCCCTTCATATAAACGCAACAGGATCAACTTAATTAACTTCCAAACAAAACCTTAGCAAGAAACATACATGAAAAAACCATTTGCCCAGTAATTTATGCGTTCAATTTTCGAAAATGAAGTCGCAAAACCGACTGCGAAAAAGCCCGGAAAAAACTTCGCGAAACCTTTTAATTTATAGCGATAAAATATTTCACGGTGCGCGAGATATTGTAACGTACGCTTTGTTAACCGAAGAATAAAACGACAACAGTGCAAGACTCTTTCAAGGTATATACGACGTTCTAGAAATTAGATGGTAGCGTTTCGATATTAATTTCGTCGCGAGTGTGTGAGGTAATAATATGATTTACTTTTCTTTGTTTTTACGCGCAGATTAAATTGAGGAGGGACTATCCCGGGAGCGTTTGCTTGGATTTTTTGCACATCGCTATTCCCTTGGTTATTGTGGAAAGTTATGCCAGCGATTTTTTAAATAGATAAGATATTAAAGCTTGATGAACCTGATTTCTTGTATGGGTAAGTAAGTAGTAATAAATATAATATTTAAATTTGAAACTCGTGATTGTTTCAGTCTGTAATAATTAATTTGCCAACTTATCAATCATCATTGCCATCAATCATATTGTTGGATCAGCTTGCGTAGTGTATGGAAGTGAAACAAGTTCTACTCGAGCAGAATACATCTTGTGTTTTTGTATCATTGTCGCTTGTTTATTTACGAAATATATTTTTTGTACTCGACGATTAAAATATGTGTATTAAGATTTCATAGAGAATACTGCAACGTCACTCTTTTCATCGTTGAATAGTCTGTTACTTCCGAAACAACCAAAATAACTGTTTCGATACGCTCTAGACAACCGAAAAAAAATTGAAAATAGAACTAAAATAAATTCGACCAATCACGTGGCTGCTTTACCGAACAATAATGAATTGGACCAATAGAATCGCTTTGATTATTGAGTTTAGTCGTTGATGTCGTACGCTCGTTCATGTCTTTTAAGATATCAACGAGCGTACGAGCGATAGGCTGCACTTCGTTTCAACAGTATCGAGTTTGTTTAATTAGTTCAGTTGACTCGTAGAAAATTAATTTTAATAAACTCGTACAAAAAGTATTGTTCACAATAGTGTAATAATCAAGCTTTTTAATCTCGTACCTTACTTAGGCCACTCAGCAAAGCTTCGTGGCTTAAACACGGTACTCGACTAAAAAGCTCTCTATTATAACACGATTGTGAAAAATACTATTAATATACGGCCTATAAATGTCATACGGGTGTATATTACCTATAACCAGCCATAGTTTTAGACAATATTTACAAATGATATGAGAAAAAAAGCCGAACGCTCGGCTCAAGCAGAACGGGACAATGAGTCATACACTTTCGTGCGTGCTGCCGGTGTTCATTGATTTATAAGACGTTATCATGTCAAAATTTTGTTAAATAGCTTAATTCACAAAGATTTAATCATTTTTGAAGTGGATACTTCTTTGCTCGCGTTCTTGTATAGGGGTACAATTCAAAATGTATCACGTGACTTCCGGAATAACTTTTTGTACAGAAGCCTAATCTGATTTCAAATAATTGTTTGTTACATATTTTGATCCTTCATTATTTGCCATTAGTTATTAAGGTGGTTCGATTACCATACAAAACGTTATTTGACATTCGCAGGCTAACGGCGTGATATTTTAAGAAACTTGTGTAACAAACTTTCATCAATTGGCTTCCCATTTGCGCCAAATTCCCCCTTTCCTAGAATAAACTTGTACAAACTAGATTAATTTGAGAAATTGATTTGCTCCGTGATATTTTGGGAAAACAATTTTTCTCAAATTAATCTAGTTTATACAAGTTTATTCTAGGACAGGGGGAAATTGGCGCAAATGGGAAGCCAATTGATGAAAGTTTGTTACATGAGTTTCTTATAATATCACGCCGTTAGCCTGCGAATGTCAAATAACGCTTTGTATGGCAATCAAACCACCTTAATCACAAAATGTTATTTAGTTTATGTGGCGGACATGAAAATAATGCCGACATGACCGCCATTTTCAATGTATTGCTATTGCTAGTCAAATGAGCTACGTCAGTCAATGTTGCCATATATACCGTTTTATCAGATTTTAGTGAATTAATTCAGATTACTAATTAGATACTAGGGTTCCATAGCCAACAAAGAAGTATCCACTCAAACTTAATTAACGGTTGTATCCGAAACAACCCGCGTCTTTTTTAAGTACGACCGAGCATCAATGTATTACGTCGAAACAAACTGATTTGACTTAACATACGTTTTGACTTTTATGGGGGTCGTAAATAAATGACTCAAAAAGAGAGTTGATGTTGGGTCATACCGTGAGGTCAAAGAGATTGCGTGGGATCGGAGTAGATGGAGGGCCTACTTTGAGCTACACCGACAAGAGCCTAGCGCTTAAGTAAGAGAAGAGAAGAAATAAATGACATGACGTGTTGTGAATACAACCCGTGCTCAATAATTTTGTATGAAAAAAATGAAGCTGTTAACTAAATTTATGTAAATGTGTTGTAGGTTGTAGGTAGGAACGACACTAATCGTCATCAAAATAATATATTTACCCGTATCAAATTTGCACACTGTATTTACAGGCATGATAGACAGATTTGTATCATATTGAACGGAATCACACTGTTTCAGTGTAGTGTCAATGTAAATCTACATAATCCCGATACCATTAAAACAGTGAGATCATTACGCAGTATTGTAAACGCGTACCATATTAAACACGGGCCTCGCTTATTTTCTGTTGTTACGCCTCAAATTGTCGACACTTGAGTACAGATTAGCTTCGTTACCCCGCGCTGGAGCGTACCTGGCTGTAGGGAGGGGAACAATATCGATAGTAATAGCGAGTTGGTGTAAAAAAAAACATTTTGGTACCTACTAGTTTTTCTGCTGACTATCCTTTTTTCACAATCATCAACAACCTACTTTTTAAGGACACTTCTCCACTTCTGCATATCCCACGGTAATCAGAAAGCATAAATCAAAATGTAGGCACGCAGTAAACGATCTGCACTTCTTTGAATAACAGTTGACACTGACAACTAAATACTTATTGATACCGTACCGAGCCAGCACCGACAAAGGAAGGTATATTATAATAAATATTTCTCTCCTACTAACTTATGAAAAAGAAAGGAAATTACAATTGGTCTAGCACGACACCTCACGCAAATTACCTCGCGATAGATCACCCATCTCTCACTAAATAGAACACCTGGAAAAAGTCGGGTAGATCTCGTGCGCGGTCTTGTGCCAGCAGTGTTGTGATTTCTTCGTCTACCTTGCATTCTCATGACTGAGGGTCGTGACTACACGATGTCGTCGCTTAGCCCACGTTTAGTCTCTAGCCCTGCTATTCTGTAACTTGTTTTACGCTCACCTCAACACTCACCCGCAATTATAACTTGACACCGCGATGCGTAGTAATTAAGCGTAGGTAGAGGTCTAGTTTCGTAACGGGTGACCGGTGGGATGAGCCGCATTAACGCGTAGCGAATAACACCCCAGGCCAATCGGTCTAAGTAGGTTTACTTTACGTAACTTTTAAAACTCTGTTATGTAATTTGAACTGGTTCCCCGCGATACAGGCGATTTTGTAACTAAACGTTTTTTCAATAAACGATTATGATGATTATGATTATTTTATTGTACCATTTTATCGGCGTGATTGATTTACGAGTATATACAAAAGACCCTCGAGGCGTTGCACCGAGGATGCTGGCGCCATTTCCGCGCTGAATTGCAATGCTCATACGTTGCGCCAGAAAGCCGCCAGTTCTTCGGTCACCAGTGACATCAACCAGTATGATTAAATTTATCGATACAATAATTATCGACTCATCCCCGTCCCACCGTATGTTTCCAAGTGGTCGCGGAAGAAGCTTGCGGAATAATGATTTCTTTGAGTCTGTTTGAAGTGCTGCCATTACGGCGATACGTTTGTGTTGTGCACCTAATAGCGACGCTGGAGCGAGTAATTGTTTGTAGCCTGCTCTAAATTTAGAATGATTTGTTTTAAATAGGTACACAAGGCGAGTTGCACCAACTTACGATTACATGCTGATCAACGTTAAATATGTCGCCGGCCGCTGTCATTCCATAGAAACTTGTCAAACTTTCCGTACATTCAGTTTTTTACCCACGACGGAACGGAGAAGGTTTAGGGTGAGAGGCTGTTTGTTTGTTTGTTTGTGTACACCAATGTTCCCATTTATCTCCAAAACGGCTTAACCGATTAAGATGCGGTTTTCAGAAATAGGTTTGTGGTTCATCAGGGGTGGTTCTTAGATAGGATTTATGATTTTTACTCACCAGGGGGCGCTGTAGTAAACGATATAAATGATTTTTCTCAATTATCTCAAATACGGCTAAACCGATTTCGACGCAATTTTCGGTGATGAGTTTGTGGTTTATCAGGGATGGTTCTTACAAAAAAAATATAACGTTAATTCACCAAGGGGCGCTGTAGTGAACATTTTACAGGAATGATTCCATTTATCTAGAAAACGGCTTGAGCGATTTATGCCATGTTTGTCTTCTTTTGATAGTGTTTGCCGAGTAGCTTCTGTACATGAGCTACTGAGGGTCTGATGATGGAGCAGAACAACATCGTGGGGAACTTTGATAAGGCATATATAAATTTTACTGTGTTTGGGTTCTATTGATACTTTTAGCTGAGTAGCTTCAGTAGGTACATGAAGTACTGAGGGTCTGATTATTCAGCAGAACAACATCGCAGTGAACTGTGCTGAAGGCACTGTTTTTGGGTTCTATAGATAGTGCTTGCCGAGTAGTTTCAGTAGATGAACTGTTGAGGGTCTGATGATGGAGCAGAACAACATCCTAGTGCACTTCCAGATGGAGTATTTACTGTGCTTGGGTTCCATAGATAGTGTTTGCCGAGTAGTTTCGGTACATGAACTGTTGAGGGTCTGATGATGGAGCAGAACAACATCGTAGTGAACTTCCAGAAGGCGTATATCTATATAACTGTGTTTGGGTTCTATAGATAGTGCTTGCCGAGTAGTTTCGGTACCTACATTAACTGTTGAGGGTCTGATGATGGAGCAGAACAACATCGTAGTGAACTTCCAGAAGTAGTAGGTATATCTATACTACTGTGGTTGGGTTCTATAGATAGTGCTTGCCTAGTACCTACATGAACTGCTAAGGGTACATTGTAGGGAACTATGAGAAGACATATGTACATATATCAATTCTACTGTGTTTAGGTTCTGGTGATAGTGTTGTCCAAGTAGCTTCTACACATGTTCTGGTGAGGGTCTGGTGATGGAAAATAACAACATCGTAGTGAACTTTCAGAAAGCATATATCTATATTTCTGTGAGTAGGTTCTATGATAGTGCTTGCTGAGTAGTTTCTGTACATGAACTGGTTAGGGTCTGATGATGAAGCAGAACAACTTCGTAGGGAACATTGAGAAGGCATATATCAATTATACCGTGTTTGGGACCTTCCTATTCATAGTGTTTTCCAAGGAGCTTCTTCACATGTACTGCCGAGGGACTGATGATGGAACAGAAAAATATCGTAGTGAACTTTCAGCAGGCATATATCTATATTACTGTGTTTGGGTTTTATTGATAGTGATTGCCGGAGTAGCGATTCTGTTGATGAACTGCTAAGGGTCTGATGATGGAGCAGAAAACAACGTAAAGTTAACGAGCGCGTGCAACGCGCCAAAGACTTCAACGTCCGACTGACAGAAGTGGAGCGCCTCTGTCGCCCCAGATGCATTGGCGTGTCTAGCGCACTGCAGACCGCGACAGCGCGTAGAAGCGCGCGTAGTGCGCCATAAAATGCAACCGTCGACCGACAGAATGAATGCGTCTAGAAGTCCCAGCTGTAGGTACATTGATGTCGGGCTTCGGCTGACTTCGTATATAGACGTTAACCTCCGAACGACAGAAGCTGTGGGGCGCCGGAGGCACGCCAGTTGCACAGCCGCACCGAGTGTCACTTGAAGTCAGCCCCTCTGGCTGACTATACCTACGCGCATGGACGCGCACAACGCGTCGTTTACGACGGACGTCCTCTTGCAGGTGTCTACGGCCGCGCGCAGTGCGGCGTGAATGGCAGATGCGGTGTAAACGAACTAAAACATGAACTGCTGAAGGTCTGCTGAAGGAGCACAATTGGCAGCTAGTGGACTGTGTTTGGGCTCTTTTTTTACAAGCTTTATAATAACTTGCACTGTTCGTATGTAACTACTTATGTAAGTTGTCCGTCAACATTTGCAATCCATTTTTCAGTCATTTCCAGTTATTCGATTGAGCTGAAATTTTGCATGCAGATCAATATCGTATGACAATGCAATATTATGATAACATGGAGCTGATCTGATGCTGGAGCTGGAAGGTGGCCATAGGAACTCCGCAATAAAACGACACAACCCCATCGAGTTTGGGCACGTTAGATACGTCTCAATGAGTAGTTGATGATGGTATGCAGAACACTACAGTCGGCAATAAAAGCTTTTACCAATAATGAATTTTTTGACAGAAACTTATAAATGTACTTATTGAGAAGAATATAATTGAACTCTCTGACAGTGTTTTACGACGAGTAGTTTTTTTAAACACAGCTCTTTAAAAAGAATAAAATAAAAAGCAAAATTTAAAATTTAAAAAAAACCCACGACGAATGTTATCGGAAAATAATTAAATAAAATTTTGAAAAACCCTCGAGTTAAAAATTCATAATTACAAAAAAGATGTGTAGGTAGGTATATAATTACAAAACCACAAAAATTCGTCGGGGGCTGCCGTTGCCATGTCAGTTCACAATTTCACAGGCACCAAATAAAAACAATCTCATATCAAGGTATCAATTTCAATTAATCATTAATTGTATAATTAGTAAACTGCTTAATCTCACTTCATTTCAGGGCAGGCAACGGCAGCCCCCGACGAATTTTTGTGGTTTTGTGGCATGGGCCATATACTACTTAGTACAGCGTCGAGCACTCGGACGTTTACCTTACGCTGTTTTTGCATCGTTTTTATAAATAATGATGAATTTTGCAACATGGGGGTTTGGGGTTTTACGGGAGCAAAAATCGATCTAACCAAACCTCATCTTTGGAAAATTCGTTTTCTCTATTCGCCCTCAATCAATTGACTTACACTTCTTTGTAAAGTTCTTACTGGTTTCAATCTCAGAATTGACGACATTTCATAATTATAAGTCTATGATTTGACTAGCAGCTCCTTGTATTCTACTCGAAAAGAGGAACACGCTGGTAGTTTTATATTTCCAGTATTATTGATGTTAAATTTTTAACGAATTTTTAAAAAGGCACTCATAGCAATTTGACTAGCTCCTTGTATTCTAATACTCAAAAAGAGGAACACGAATTTTTAAAAATGCACTCATAGCAAATCCAATTCTACTGCAGAAAGGGCACCTTCCTTTAGTCTTGTTTACATATACACCAAATTAAAAACAAACATTGTCAAGATGGCGTCAATGTAACCATAATTATGTAACCCACGTTTAAACGTTTTCGTCGAAACGGGACTAAAGCAAGGTGCCTATTCTGCAGTAGAATTGGGTTTGCTATGAATGCATTTTTAAAAAATCGTTAAAAATTGAACATACATAATACTGAAAATATAAAACTACCAGCGAGTTCCTCTTTTCGAGTAGAATACAATGAGCTAATCAAACTAAGGGCTAACAATTATGAAATGTTGTCAATTCATCATTTCTACTGATGACACAAGCAGGGTAGCCGTTAAATAAATTTCTGGCCTATTAACACCGATTAAGTGCATAAATGTAAACTTATCTTTGTCGTCACCGCTTCTTCTTGCGACAGACATAGTATAGCCAATGCAATGCATATGACTTCGTTGCTTGTTGAATACAGGCTGACGTGATATCCGAATCACGTATTACACGGTGTTTAAACACGGCTTGCATGTCGCACGCGTGCATTATGAATATGAGTTCATGTTAAACTCTAGGTACAAGCAAACGGTTTTATTCAATTCATTATGAATGAAAAAATAAGCGGCGGTATGGCTGGGATTAATTTGATTCTTCTGACCTTCTTCAGCATAATTACATCCACGCTAGACACATGCTTCTTGTGGTTCTGTTTAGTTCATTGTTCATTAGATTGTTCTTGTTTTTATAATTATAATTTTTTATAACACTACTAAGCTTCTGACCGCGAGTCTATCCGCGTGAAACACCAATTTCGGGATGATTTCCGAGATAAAAACTATTCTACATCCTTCACCGGGATTCAAACTATCTGTATACCAAATTTCATCTAAATCGGTTCAGCGGTTTAAGCGTGAAGAGGTAACAGACAGACAGACAGACAGACATACACACTTTCGCATTTATAATATTAGTATGTAGGACCAGAACCATTTGTGGGACTCTCGCAGGGCACCATAATATCGGCCTTTAAAGCTTACGCTAAAACCAAACACCAACACGAGTGGAGGAATGAGGCTGGCTTAAGGCACTCCATCAGGCTGTTCATAGAAGGAGTGGACTTGGGCTGGACCAGAAAACTCTGGAAATCCAGTAGGAAGCCACTCAGAATTATATCTGGGGTGTTCACAGGTCACTTCGGGGTCAAGGATCTCTTGGCCAAGATGGGACGAGCGGATAGTTTAGACTGTAAAATGTGTGGCAAGGAGGATGAGACTATGGAACACTTATTGTGTGAATGTCATGCCCTTGCCAGACAAAGAATGAATTACTTTGGTAATTCATTCTTTGTCTGGCATTGCCTCTTTATTTTGGCTTTACTTTGGCTACCCGCAACCAAAGGAATTCAAGGTGCTCCCGGTGAACTGCATCATCCGTTTTATGGAAATGATGGAGCAAGCTTGGGAGTAGGCATAAAGGAGAGTGCAAATGCACAAAAGATCCCACTGGGTCGAAGTGCACCCGAAAGGGCCCTCACCTAGATAAGATAAGATCGATGGAAGCAAACCAGCTTACGGTCTACCTTTAAGCGGACACCATAGCCTATGTACGCCTGCCACTCCAGTGGGGAAACATGTGCATTGCCGGTCCTTTACTTTGATTTGAGGATACACTGTATTGACAGCAAGAGATAAAGGCATTAAGGCAGGTGCCTCTCTCTCAGCACAATCCACCCTCGGGAGTTTGGTGACCTTATTCACCACCAGGATTACAAACACTCCTTAGCAACATCATAATATTTGTATTTGGCTAACGCGGGTTAAAAACATTTCATTTTTGCAAGTGGGCCATTGTACGAGTATGGTTTATTTCGCTAGAAAATGTATTTTTAAGCGGCTCGTGTATTTTTATTTTTCCCTAAATTGTAATTTTCATTCAGAAGTATCAAATTGAAAAGTAGCGAATTCCAGAAGGACGTAACTAAATTATGAAGTCAAAACGTTACGGCTTTGTATGGCAGCTTGCACACTTTTCATATGACAGTCAGTATTGACGTCACACACGGCTTAGGAAACCACATTTAAACTGCATTTAAACAATTTCGCGATCTTCTTAGAAACGGGTGAGAAATTAAATATGAAAACTAGGTACTTTATTGCGTTCAGGTAACACAATTACCGAAATGGTTTTCGAATTAGGCATCATTATGCATTACATAGTTTGAAATGTTGTCAATTAGTAAACTAAATTGAGTCTCCAATGCAAAATAATGAATGAATGAATGAAATTTATTGCGTACTAGCTGTTGCCCGCGACTTCGTCCGCGTAGAACTTAATACTTAGAAAATATAATGCAAACAAACTTCTACCATCTTAAGGGATGATTTCCGAGGCAAAAACTATTCTATATCCTTTGAAGGGTCTCAAATTATCTCTATACCAAATTTCATCTAGGTACATGGATTTTATCCAAACTTTCACCCCCCATTTCACCACCTTAGGGAGTGATTTCCGGAATTACAACTATCCTATGTCCTTTCCCAGGACTCAAGCTATCTCTATACCAAATTGTATTAAAATGGGTTCCATCCGAATTTTCACCCCTAATTTCATCCCCTTAGGGGATGATTTCTGGGGTAAAAACTATCCCATGTCCTTTCCCAGGACTTAACCTATATCTACACCGAATTTCATCAAAATAGATTACATCCAAATTTTCACCCCCCCCCCCCCCTTTTCACCCCCTTAGGGGATGATTTCCGGGATAAAACCTATTATATGTCCTTCCCCGGGACTCAAACTATTTATATACCAAATTTCATCTAAATCGGTGCAGCGGTTTAAGTAGCTCCATACAAATTTCCACCCCCAATTTCAGCCCCTCAGATATAAAAACTACCCTTTGTCCTTCCCCGGGACTCATTTCATCTAAATCGGTTCAGCGGTTTAGGCGTGAAGAGGTAACAGACAGACACACTTTCGCATTTATAATATTAGTATGGAAGTATGGATTATTAGTATGGATAGTATGGATTATTTCCGCTTGTCTTCCAAATAGAGGTGTAGCTGTAGACTCACTTCAAAAGAAAGAAGAAACGAAAAACTCATTCAAATATCTCAAAAAATTACGGAGCTACAACCGTTTTAATGTCGCTTGTTAGAGTGAGAAAACGATCAGGGACCGTGACGTCACGATCCTCGAGCGTCATAGTAAAAAACAATCGTTTCATTATAAAGGTGCGTTTTGCGCACACAAACAAACCCCCCCTTAAAACTTTATACACTTATAACTTAGTGATTACCTATATAGTTGTTTGTGCTTGCGTTGTTTTTTTTTCGAGATAATACAACATTATGATTATTTTGTTTAGTGTCTACATCCCTATTTTCGATAAGATAAGATAAAATAAGATTTCTTTATTGTCAGAACTGTGTACATTTAGTTGTTTTGGGTAAAATAAATTCCAACAGCTTGCCCATTTCGGACGTACAATATTAAACTTAAAGCTAGTCAAATATACTAAAACAATAACAACAATAGTATTTCCAAATAATTTTAACCATATTCACACATAAAATATTAATTTAGATCTATCCGACATCCGTATTTTCTTTTAAACCACGAACTTCGGAATTCGAAAATATTCGGGTATCTCTATCTCTATCGCACTAACAAATGACAGGAATGCAGAGGGCCTACCGCGAAAGGCATTCGAAGTTTCCCCTCTCTGTCATGCTTACAAGTTCGTACATAAGTGCGACAGAGAGGGAAAACTTCGAATGCCGTTCGCGGTAGGCCCTCAGATATACGAACTTCGAGTTTCGGTTTTCGTGGGTTGGCTGAATACGCAAAGAGCGCGCGCGCGTGCCATTCAAAAAAACCAAGTTTATATTGTTCGAATTTGTTGTTACATTTGTACAAATTACGCCTTAATTCGACATTTGCGCATATAAGTTCGCATATCAAAATCGATTAATTTTATATTTGCTTTTGGTACCTATGTGTCTCGTCAATGTATATCGTAGACGGGATTAAAATTATTAATAGGCGAAAGAAAGGCAAAGCAATTCCGCCATTTTGTCCGTAGTATTTCTTATTACTGTAATGTTGACGTTTCTTTTAGCTGACAGATGTGGCGGCGATATACTTTAAGAATAATAAATGAAAAATTAAATGAAGTCGTATATTACGGAAAATAAATTAATTGTCGCAGTCGGATAAAAACTATCCTAAGTTGCAGCTGGAATAATAATGTACCTATATAAAATGTTTCATATTTTTCCGTCCATGGGATGCTGAGAACATTCGTACCACAGAAAGCTTAGTTTCAAACTGGCTGATTCTTTTTTTAATTTAGAGATTTATTATAAGTGGAGATAATGAATCCTGGTTACAACTGCAGATATAGTTACATAAAGAAAGTTTCACTGAACTCTACCTTTATCCAATTACCTTTATTAAATATCCAGTGTATCGAATGTCCCATGCACAAAGCCGGTCAATCAAAGTGAGAGCCCAAGAAAAGGATTGTCACTCATTCAATTCAATTTCGTTGGTGCAGCCGCACCTGCGGTTAAGGGCACAGCCAGTCTACGTCAAAGATATCTTTAACTGCACCTGTTTCGTTGTGTAGCACCCGTTATACACAAACACACTTTTACACAATTGCACGCTAGATGATGCTGGCTGCAAGATATCCGTGCTAACGTTAGTTCGACGTAGACTAAAAATACCTCAATACGCAAAACTCTTCGTAGGTACACTAGCAGCGTTGACATTGTATCTCGTTCCCACTTGCGGTATTGTCTATGCAAGCATCCTTGTCACTCATTTGACAATCAATTTTGCATGTGTGTGTTAATCCCTATATTCCTATACTGGTTGGCTGTTAGTGGTAGTGCTGCCTCTGGCGGCAGAACATTGCAGTAATGTTCCCTATTGAACTTCATACATTCTTTTTATTATTGACCAACGCGTACGCGGTACAACGCGCGGTTCCACGCTTCATCGGCCTGCGAATACTAAATAATGCAGTATTATTTTCCCAAGTACGTAAGGGTAGCCTTAACCTAGGTAATTAGAGAGCAGACGAATTGTCTCAACGTTATCCCATGTATGTGGCCAGCGTAACTGTACCATGGCTGTTTGTATAAGATTGGGAGTTTATGGCATAAGCGGAGCGGTAATAAGTACCTATATGTGCAGCGCCATCAAACTGCGTGCTACAGTTTGGCGCAATTATTGTAAAACTAATGTCATTGTTTCTTACCTGAATAAATGATTTAATAATAAGAATAATAATACTTACACTAAGGCCTCGTTTATGGACCAGCGAGGCGATTCATGGCGTAAGGCTGGCGTCGCAAGTCGCCCAAACACAAACATGATTGGTCGTTGTTTGGGAGTATTTATGTACAAGTGTGAGCACTTCCATTAACACGTTCGTTTGCCAAGCCGAAAATGCAGAATTTATATGGATGGCCACACAAACAAATGCCACACAATGGCCACGCCCCCTAGTAAATAGGTAATTCCCTTCCCTAGTGGCCAAAGGAAAAATCAGAAGCCAATACGCAACGGCCGCAATTTTGTGGCTCGGACAATATTGTATTCGATCATCACGCGAACTCGCGTGAGCGGCCACTACGTATACAGCCGCTTCACGCGAGTTCGCGTGATATGGCAACCAACGTGTTAAGGAAGGGATGGATTTATCTTTACCTGAGATCACGTATCACGCTGCCGCACACGTCACACGGCAGACTTAAGAGACGACTGTCAAGTCTGTGAAGTCGTTTGGTCATATAAATATCGCGTAGTTCGTATTATTGTTACCTTCTATAGGTACGGTCGGCCAAGAAAGTGGTCTACCAGTTTTGACAAAAGTTTCTGTGAGATCTGACTGTTGTTAGCGTAACCTTAGGGCCCCCCCAAACTACCGGCGTCTTGTGAGCGTTCCCATACAAAATTTATATGGGAACGCTCACAAGACGCCGGTAGTGTAGGGGGGGCCCTAAGGGTTACTGTCATAACATAATATTATTGCATGTGAAAATCGACCTTAATGTTTCATGACGTTCATATGAACCTCGACCGTAGGGTGGTAGACCATATTTTTGGCCAGCTGTACACATATTATGTAGAATCCGAAGATTGAAAAAATAAATACCTACTTAAATTCGCTAGTTGAAGCTGAATTGAAATAAACGCTAATTTTGCGTTTATTTCTTGTATCGCAACCCTCTGCCGAAGTGCGTCCTCTTACAGTAAATCACAGTAAACACTCGGTTCGCTCGCCCGTGATTTAACACCTATTTAGCGGCCTGGATTACTGCACTGTGTACTGTTTAAATTTTTACTGAGATTTAAGTGTTTGTCTATAAAATAAACGTCCAATACTCGACGTTGCACTAATATATGGCATAAAAAATCCTCTTAGTTCGCATTTAACTCATATTGCTTTGGCATAAAGTGCCCATGCTATATACTCCTTTAAAAGAAGCAATACCTGAAATGTAAGTGTAGCTTTGTAAGTTTGAGTAATCTCCGAAACAAATCATGCGATAAAAAAAGGTTTTCACCAATATATAAAATGGATCTTCAGGATGGACATATTTGGTATTTTATCTTTAGGCTCTGCCGAATTACCTTGTAATAGGCGGACACGAAAATTTAAGGACTTGAAAATTTGTTCTAAAATCGTCACGAAAATGGTTTATAGCAACTGACCTAAAAAAACCATTTTGTTGAGCTAGAAAACATAACAGAGTGTCAAGTTTTCGAAGATGATGTGGACATACAAAAACATAATGTAGAAGGACAAGAGAGACAGAGAAAAATAAAGAAGCAGTTGATAGTCTGCATGTTTCTGGACATTACGCAGTCTGTCCAGTACCGGTCCTGCTGTAAGTCGCTATAGGGGACCGATTCTTGACTTTCGAGAGCTCGAATCTTTCACTCGAAAACTGACAACAATTACGAAATGCTCTTTTGAAATAGCGATAAATAATTTAAAAGCGAGTGGTATTGACCACTTGTATAAAATTATATCGGTAGAAAGTTAGTGCCTGCAATTTTGACACTAAAATCGTATTTACTTTTATTTAATTTTCGAGTGCTCGAAAGTCTAAAATCGGCCCCCTGGACTGCATTTTCTGCATCATTATTAAAGTTATACAATTGTGCACCATGCACCAATCTCCGTGGAGTTGGATGGACGAATTGTATATATACAAATTTAGCCCAAATTTCAAAATTTACTTTGAACTTTTTCTAAATGTCAAAAAGTTCTGAGTTACAAATACAAAAGCGTAAGACTATCACATTAACCAACTAGAGCGAAGTGGAACGCACCCTCAACACGTGCTAATTTATGCAGTTTCTTCTTCCAGGGCAATTTGGGGTTACATTATAATTTAAAGAACATTTAACACATGCCCCTCCAGTGTTTTATGGTTTTAGGCGCGCTTCAAGTTTAGTTAGTTATTTTAGTCAAACTACTTTTAAGCGAGTAGGTAGATAAGATCTTGTAAATTGCGAAATTTCTACTTTTTAGGTCCCTGCGTTGGAAGTTGTCCAGACACAAACATTATCGCGTTACTTAGGAGTGTTTATTTACGGTCGAGAAAATTGAATGTTAGCACTTTTGGACTATATCATTAAGGTCCAAAAGTGATAAGCATTCAATTTCCTCGACCGTACAAGTGGTTTCATGGTCTTTTATTGCAATAAACAATTTTTTTTCTCAGTCGCTCAACAACATTTTGTGCTGTATATACCTACATATAAAATAGGCCTTCGGGGCGGTTTTTTCAAACCATTATTATCTGGGTCGGAAAGTTTAATACTTTCAGGGCCAGAAACACACTAGTTGTATCATCATCATCATATCAGCCGAAAGACGTCCACTGCTGGACAAAGGCCTCCCCCAAAGAGTTCCAAAGTGACCGGTCCTCCGCATCCAGCGGACTCCTGCGACCTTTACCAGGTCATCAGTCCACCTTGTGGGAGGCCTACCAACGCCGCGCCTTCCGGTACGCGGTCGCCACTCGAGAACCTTTCCGCCCCAACGCCCATCGGTTCTACGTGTAATGTGCCCCGCCCACTGCCACTTAAGTTTAGCGATTCGGAGTATACTAGTTGTATAGTTGAGATTATTTAAAGGGGTCAACTTTTTAAAAACTGAAATTGGAATCTTCTGCCTTGGATGGTAGGAGTTGCTTTTTGAATGGACTGCTTTGAAGCAATTCGGCCAACTCAAATAATTTCAAGTATACACTCTGCTCAATTGCACGTAGAACTGATGGCCGTTGGGGCGGAAAGGTTCTCGAGTGGCGACCACGTACCGGAAGGCGCGGCGTTGGTAGGCAACAACGTGGACTGATGACCTAGTAAAGGTCGCAGGAGTCCGCTGGGTGTGGGTGGCGCAGGATCGGTAACTTTGGAACTCTTTGGGGGAGGCCTATGTCCAGCAGTGGACGTCTTTCGGCTGATATGATGATGATGATGACTCTGCTCAATGCTCAGTACTTTCCTCGAAATTTATCGGCTACGACCGTGGCATTACGAAATTGCTGACATTGAATGTGTTGTTTGTATAACATAACAACTAGTATCGCAACGGACCTATACTAAAGATACGTTCCTTACCAATACTATATTCCAATTTAAAAGCATGGGAAGCTAATTTTGCTCACCGTACATTGCCCGCTAACAGGGTTGTTGGAACAATGAGTGCTGCATTATGCTGTCAATGAAGGGTAACTTAGTTGCGCCCGGCGGTAGCGTTAGCGCAGCAAGCTGAATAAAACAATAAATACGACCTAGTACCTATAAATAAATACAATAAATAAATAAATATTAGGGGCCAATCTTACACAAATCGACCTAGTACTTGTGTTATGGGTACTAGACGACGATATATTTTATAGATATAAATACTAAAATACATAGAAAACATCCAAGACTCAGAAACAAATATTCATGCTCATCACACAAATATTTGCCCTTACCGGGATTCGAACCCAGGACCTTCAGGTTCGTAGGCAGCGACCTAAGACTAAAGATATATATTTTTTGTAATTATCATAAAACATCGTATAAACATGATTTGTGCAGTGTAATTTCATTTATGCTATTTATCCGAAGGTTAACTTGGAAAGGTTCCTAATATGGATAAGTTCACCCTTGTACATTTGTATTTTGTTGTTTTGTTTCTAATATGGTACAAGTTTTGGCTCCCAACTGGGTTGAAAATAAAATTCAACCTTTATGAACTCGCGACTCTATACTAAATGAAAACAATCGTCATCCAAATCTACAATAGTAGGTGTAACTCAAGGGAGCAAAATAATATATTTACGGCGAGGGCGGTATATTGAATCTTGAGCGTAACTAGGGATTCAAGTGTTTACGCCCAAGGCGGAAATAATTTTGCTACCGAGTTATACATACTGTTTTTCATACCTTCTGTTTGTGGAAAACTGAAATCCCCCATTTGAGGGCAAACATAGTTCTTTAGGGTTCCGTAGCCAAATGGCAAAAAACGGAACCCTTATAGATTCGTCATGTCCGTCTGTCTGTCTGTCCGTCCGTATGTCACAGCCATTTTTTTCCGAAACCATAAGAGCTATAATGTTAAAACTTGGTATGTAGATGTATTTTGTAAACCGCATTAAGATTTTTACACAAAAATTGAAAAAAAAAACATTAAGTTTTAGGGGTCCCCATACACAAACCTGAGACTCAAATTTTTTTTTTTTCATCAAACCTATACGTGTGGGGTATCATTGGATAGGTCTTCAAAAATTTAATATCATTTTTGAAGACCTATCCAATGAATGATTTTTAAGATCATTTTTTTCTAAACTGAATAGTTTGCGCGAGAGACAATTCCAAAGTGGTAAAATGTGTCCCCCCCCCCCCCCCCCTGTAACTTCTAAAATAAGAGAATGATAAAACTCAAAAAAATATATGATGTACATTACCATGCAAACTTCCACTGAAAATTGGTTTGAATGAGATCTGGTAAGTAGATTTTTTTTTAATACGTCATAAATCGTAAACTGCAATTTATTTAACGGAACCCTTCATCTGCGAGTCCGACTCGCACTTGGCCGCTTTTTTCTGAATAGCAAGATTAGGAAAGAAAAGTATAACTTTGATCCCTAGTTTGTGGGCAACAATGACTCTTTTATGTAGCAGGTGTGAAAAATAATTCGTATCCAGGCCATTTTGCGTGACCTCTCGCAACTCTAGCCCACTTATTATTAGTATTATCCTCTTCAATGGAACTTCAATCCTCCTTGAATGGAACCGAGATTCAAATTTTATTGCCAATTTTTCGCGCATGGTGGATGGCTAGAGGGGCTATGTGAATTAATTTTCTTACAGTCCGAATTTTAATTATTATCTTCACAGTGATGTAAAAGTCATGTCTCATATTTGACTTGGGTTCTGACGCTACTTTTGGCTAAAAACACCCATCAGGGCAGGCAAAACCAAGTAAGTGCCAAATATTCTGCTAAAAGTATTTTTAATCGAATCATTTCCGAGAGCGCCTCCTTTGAAATACGAGCAAAAATAGTAAAAACGTACTTTACTATTACCCTATTCCAGATATGATTAGAAAAATCGTGTTTTAATCGTTATGCGATTTCGAGTTAAACCATTTTTAAATGCAAAAAAATAGTATAATTATGTTTGAAAAACACTTAATGATTGAATTCATTAAAACTAGCAGAATATTTCCCTTTAATATAAAGTAAGAAACTTAGAGGAATTTGTCCATTACAATTCAAATGTTATTTGGATTATGGAATGAGGTATAAATTAGACGGAAAAATTGAGATGATCATCGAGAAAAAAAATGTGCGTTCATGATTTTTGGAACTTTGATTGGACCTCGGACTATTAGGTTGATAGACCTGGGGACCGATTTTTGACTTTCGAGCGGCTCGATTTTTTCACTTAAAAGGCTGTCCAAAATTATGAAATGCTATTTTGAAATAGCGATAGAATATTGAAAAACGAGTGGCATTGACCACTCGTACTCAATTCTATCAGTAGAAAGTAAGTGCCTGCAATTCTGACACTGGAATCGTATTTGCTTTTATTTTCGAGCGCTCGAAAATTTAAAATCGGCCTCCTGAGGGGTTATTGCGAAACTATTTGAACAACCGTTAAAATAATTGAACTGTATCATATTCCTATTCAAAAAATTATAGTTGGATCGACCGACCTCACGTACGCACGAAACGTTAAGCCATCGACCAGCTGGTCCAATAGTTTTGTTAAAAAGTTTTTCTTTTTATTTCGTTTTAATAACTTGCTCTACAACAACAAGGTGGACTGATGACCTGGTAAAGGTCGCGGGAGTCCGCTGGACATGCGGGTGGCGCAGGACCGGCCGTTGTGGCACTCTTTGGGGGAGGCCTATGCCCAGCAGTGGACGT
The DNA here is from genome assembly GCA_963854355.1 of Epinotia brunnichana. Taxonomy (NCBI): domain Eukaryota; kingdom Metazoa; phylum Arthropoda; class Insecta; order Lepidoptera; family Tortricidae; genus Epinotia; species Epinotia brunnichana. The sequence goes on from OY977944.1 coordinate 8,409,005, forward strand.
CTTTCGGCTGATATGATGATGATGATGAACTTGCTCTAACCTCATTGAACGAGTGAGCGAAGAGAATGAAGTTCTCCGTTTGAGTTTCGGCCAAAATTCTTACGTATGTCCTGATGTCCGGATGGCCGGCTTACCGGTAGTTCTCCTCTAAAGGTCGCAATAAAAAAAATATATAGAAGTTCCTTGTCGATTCCATTTTTTGAAATAAAAAAAAAAAATGTTTAAAAAAAAAAAAAGGCAACTTGCGAGTTCTACAGCTCACTGAGCCAGTAGTTAGTAAAAGAATAACAGCATTTGCCATCAAATCTACATCATGGGGCCTTTTGCATGATGAAATCAATGACTTATAACTTGTATACAAACAAAAACAGTTTTCTAATGGGTGTAATGTTGCGAAGACTTTACTGATTGTATTCAATTCAATTCAAAGTTTTTATTTCGTAAAATAGTAATCTTAGTATATAAAATGTTAGTAACAATGGGATTTAATAAGGCTATGTTAGTAACAATTGAAATATTAAATTAAAAGCGGCGTGGTGCGGCGACTACAGACGCGTGTAGCTGGACCCAGCGCGCGAGCAGCGACGAGTCCCAGCGCTGAGCCAGCACGTTTAGAATGCTGTTTGAGCTGTGGCTGTGGCAAAGACGGTTCTGAAGCGACGCGCACCGCCATCTTATTATGGCAGCGAAGCCATCGGTGTGCGCCTCGGCAAACATTGTCGATGCGCGCTATAACGCTCTAAGTAAACGCGTTGTTGTACTGCACAAGCAGAGCATTGTATGCCCGCTGCGTAAAACTAGACCACAGATTGGACGTGTAGAATGTTTGACAAAATGCTTTAAAAAGTGTTAGCTTTATTTCATTACTACAGCGTGCAAATCTGCGGGCCAGCATGTTACAACTAACATATACTTATACTTATGTACAACTTTTAAGCGTGATGGTTGTCATTTAGTATGATTTTTACCTGCCTTAAATAGGGAACATTACGCAAAACTCTTCGTAGGTGGCGACACTAGCAGCGTTGACATTGTATCTCGTTCCCACTTGCGGTATTGTCTATGCAAGCTTCCTTGTCACTCATTTGACAATCAATTGTGCATGTGTGTGTGAATCCCTATATTCCTATACTGGTTAATAGGCTTGTTGCGTGGTGTTTAAATTGATAACGTCGTGTTGCTAAACGGATAGTAAACCATCAAATGATTGTAATAAAGTATAAATTACAAAATATAATTCAAATCATAAAAAGATATGAACCTTGAAAGTTTAGAAAAAAACATTTTTTTTGTTTATTGTCCAAGAATTAATTTAAAGGTACCAATAGAATCCTTACGCTTTTATAGAAACAAATTTGTACGACAACTATGGACCTAAACGCAGTATTTCGCGACCGAAACAGCAATTTTACTTCATTTTCCATGCAACGGTTAGTACAAATTGCACGGTGTGACGTCATACTTTAAAGCCAATCAGTATGAAGCGTTTCGGCTGCTGTCAGCGAGGTCAGACTTTAACTCGATTTTTTGGGTATTAATGTCCTTTAAATGTAGTTGCTTCCATACAAACATTTGTTCATCTACAAAAGCTGGTTCGAATGGCATCGTAAACAAATTTAAGGTCACAAGCCCATTATTAGTGGTAGTGCTGCCTCTGGCGGCAGAACATTGCAGTAATGTTCCCTATTGAAGAAATTCACTTTTAAGTATTGTGCCCATGGGCACCGGCATATGTCTCACATGTGTACACCAATCGCTGAAGTGCACCTACCGAGGGGCTCAACAGCACCATGTCATTCGCGTAGCTGAGGTTATGAACACAGACCCCGTCCACGTGGCATCCGACATAAGTGTTGCTGAGCTGGTTCATGTATAGGTTGAACAGCATGAGTGAGCTTAACCCTCCTTGCCTTACTCCGCAGTTCATGCAATACCTACACGTCAGAGTGCACGCCAGCCGTACGGTATTCGCCTGGTGGCCATACCAGTACTTAAATAGCGACGTGACCTCACAGGGTACGCTTGTATTCTCCCGTAACTTATGCCACAGCTTGTCATACGCCACCATGTTACAAGTTACAACTAATTATGCAGCAGGCCTATGTTTACCATATTTTATGCCAATCAAAAATCGTTTTGCAACATTTGATACAATTTTAAGTTACAAGGTAATTAACTGAATACAGCGTGTTAAGTAAATTAATTGGAAACCCCTTTATAACAGTTTTTGATTTAAATTTTTTAAGAAGATATTAATATTCAATCAAGCATTAAAACAACTGTAGGATTAAAACTTTGTTATGATTTATTTTTCTGATGTTTTATGCATTTGAAATCTGCGCGCGCCGGCACCCCCCGAAAACGCTCTATACTAAACGGGCTTGTGCTATGACGTCACAGCATAGCCTTTACTATGGAGTAAGTCATTAATTTGCAACTATCTCCACAAAATTTACGTTTAAGTCTATACTTGTCATACAAGATATCATTTCTCATTTAATATTCTATGTAACTGTTACGTTATTTTATCAAAAAATATAAAAAATAAATTTTCGTCATTTTAACGTTAGGTAAAACTAATAAAATCGTTTTCTTTTTTTTTTTTTTTGTATGATATCTCTACGTATATCCGCATCGATTGAGTGCAATTTATTCGAAATTGAAGTCGCATGCAAGTTCCCCATTCAATTTATTTCATTCAGACCAGATCCATAAAATATGCCTGCCTTACTTACTATGTTAGAACATCATTCATAATACATGGCAAACACTCCCTCTGGACTCCATATGTATCTATATTATGCATGAGTGCAATACTTTTGCTGGTATGATGAAAAAAACACTAATAAAAGAAAACTGCAATGAAAATAAATAGTGCCATCGGTTACCTATTCTGACTGTCAAGGTTTTAATTAATTCACTTCTACGTTGTATAAGTCTTGCTCAAAAATCTATTCCCTATTACACAGCCTTCACAACATATTTCCATACTCCGGCGACATTTTTGAAAGTTATTACACCACTGGAAAGCTAAAGCCGGAAACTGAGCCGGCGGAAGTGGCCGGCGGCCATGTTGTCTGCGGGTGAACTTCCGGTTCCGCCGCCGGTTGTCTTCCTGCTAAAGTTCTGTAACACTTTAACATGTTTTTAAACATGTCGTTTTGATGTTCGTGTAGAGGAAGTGCATTAGGGTTTGATGCATCGTGGATATAATATACAAGATGTTCCGAATGTACCTGAAGGATTTTAACAGCGTCCGATCTATAACAAAATTTGATTTCAAATTTCAAATCCGAAACACACATACTCACGTAACTGTATGAGAAGCGATATAAATATAGAAGAAAGGTAAATGTATACTATGTGTGAAGAAAGGAAAAGCAAAAGAAAAAAAAAATACAACGTGCTAATTTCCTCGAACAGCAGAGGCAAATTTGAAACCCACGCAACGCAACACAACACGACACATAAAACATCAACATACCACATAACAACAAACTCGCATCACTCACATACCTACAATCTTATTATATACGTAGGTAAAATATTGATAGACAAGTCGTTTATTCAAATTATTATTGTTAATACTTGTATTTAATTGTATTTAGTAATTTGTTGTTATTCAATACCTATTCTATAGACGTCTAAACGCTGAAAAACAAGACTTATGATTAATATTATTGGAATCCATTGTAATGTACAAGTAGATAGACGTAGTGTTACGACCAACCCTGTCGAAGGGACTCGTCTGAAAACCAGCGCAAGGCTCCAAGCTTTGCACATGCTGAGACGAGCACCCATTGCTCAACCCAACGCAATTTATTACTTTAAGTTATAATTCTAAGATATTGTTTAAGTTTTTAATTGAACCTATGTTAAACGTTGTATTTTGTGTTCTTTTTGGCAATAAATAGGGAACTTGCATCTTAATATTTTATTACGAAAAACAAAAGAATAATCCAGCATTAAAACAACTGTAGCATTAAAACTTTGTTATGATTTATGTTTCTGATGTTATATGCATTTGAAATCTGCGCGCGCCGGCACCCCCCGAAAACGCTCTATACTAAACGGGCTTATGCTATGACGTCACAGCATAGCCTTTACTATGGAGTAAGTCATTAATTTGCGATTATCTCCACAAAATTTACGTTTAAGTCTATACTTGTCATACAAAATATCATTTCTAATTTAATATTCTATGTAACTGTTACGTTATTTTATCGAAAAAAAAAAAAAAAATTTTCGCCATTTTAACGTTAGGTAAAACTAATAAAATCTTTTTTTTTTAATTTTTTTTCTTTTGTATGATATATCTACGTATATCCGCATCGATTGAGTGCAATTTATTCGAAATCGAAGTCCCATGCAAGTTCCCCATTTATTTGAATTTGAACAATGGGAAACGGACGGAGTGCACTAACCCTATACCCACACCACCTATTACAGTCCAGCCTATACGTCAGTCAAAAATCAAACTGTATGTGGCGAGCTTTACTGCAGAAATCCGGGAACGGTAATCTGGTCGTCGTCTGGTCTGGTCTGGTGGCTGGTTTGGTAAGGAACACAATTTGATTATACACCTGATGGGTTAATTTATTTATTCAAACTTAAAATAACAAATTGCATATTCCAAAGGCCAGCTTAAAATCAAAGGGAATTTTTTAACAGTTTACTCTTCATTATTTCTAGCTATCGTGGCAATACAAACATGCAAAACTTTTGTTAAAGTGCTGTTCAAATTCGTTTGTGTTTGTGAAAAAGGCACAACACACATTTTTGTTACAAGATGTCTGTTATTATTTACAAAATAAAAAACCGGCCAAGTGCGAGTCAGACTCGCGCACGAAGGGTTCCGTACCATTATCAATAAAATATTTATTTTATTTTGTTTTTAGTATTTGTTGTTATAGCGGCAACAGAAGTACATAATCTGTGTACATTTCAACTCTCTAGCTATCACGGTTCTTGAGATACAGCCTGGTGACAGACAGACGGACGGACGGATGGACAGCGAAGTCTTAGTAATAGGGTCCCGTTTTACTCTTTGAGTACGGAACCCTTTAAATTGATTGTCTATAAAGTCGGTTTACGGACAATCATTTTACGTGATAACGTCATAAAGCCGAACGCTCGGCTTAGGCGGAACGGGACAATGAGTCATACTTTATCGTACGTGCTGCCGGTGTTCATCGATTTATAAGACGTTATCACGTCAATAAGGGGATGTCTCTGATCGAGGTCTTAGTGAATAGTATTTACAAAAATACAAAACAAAAATATTTATTCAATAACTAGGTACAACTTAATAACAGTATCAAGGATGATGCCTCTTTGTCAGTATTCAAGATACCTGTGTTAAGAGACATCGCTCTTCCGTGGATGGTAACACAAGTTAATTAATATTATATTTAATAATGTTACACTAATGTGTAACATTATTAAATGGATGCGGGTGGCGCAGGACCGGTCATTGTCGCACTCTTTGGGGGAGGCCTATGTCCAGAAGTGGACGTCTTTCGGCTGATATGATGATGATGATGATGATTATTAAAACTTACAGATAACTTTTAATAAGCTATATAAAAAATATTAAAGAAAAAGTGTGCACAAGGAGCTTTGAGAAATAAAATATATATATATATATATATATATATATATATATATATATATAATACAATACGTGTTTATAAAAGAAAAAGAGGTAAGACTATCATTAAACTTAATTAGCCTGCTTGGCGCGGTGCTTGAGTATGCGCTCCTGTGTGTGTGTGTTTGTGTGCGTGTGTGTATGTGTATACGTGTGTGTGTGTGTGTGTGTGAGAGAGAGAGTTTGTGTGTATGTGTGCTTGTTTGTTTGTGTGTATGATGTGTGTGTAAGTGAGTCTTTAACACCTGTTATGCTTATGTTACTATTTACTATATAGTCCTTACTAAAACATTATCTTTACATAATTCACTACTTACATTAAATCTTAGACTACTCCGACTAGTAGGTTTTCAATATCTAAATAACTTTTAGTGTTAATCCAGTTGCTTAACTTAACCTGACACTAAATTTATACTAAGCAGAAACGGCCGCTAACGAAATTCTAAGTTTCATTCAAAGAGGAAAATTGAAAAATTATTCGCCACGGGCGGGATTTGAACCCACGACCTCTGGATTCCGTCCATTGCTCTTATCCAACTGAGCTAACTCTTTGATCGAAACTTAGAATTTCGTTAGCGGACGTTTCTGCTTAGTATAAATTTACTGTTAAAATGGAGTAGCGCATTGTTACTAACGATTCTCAATGTAACTTGGGGCGTTGGTGCCGTATCAGAAGTTTGTAACAACTTCACGGTAGATGTCGCTACGAGCCTCCTTAAGGTTAATTAGAAGAGTGAAGGGATTGAAAGATTCGTTGCCACTGGCGGGACCCACGGTTGCTCAGTTGGATAAGAGCAATGGACGGAATCCAGAGGTCGTGGGTTCAAATCCCGCCCGTGGCGAATAATTTTTCAATTTTCCTCTTTGATCGAAACTTAACCTGACACTCTTTATAATTTATGGGCACACATTCAACTTGGGTCAGCGTCGTGGCAAAAACTGAAATACGAGCTAAGCCACATTGAGTAAATACTATTGACATCTAATTGGAATATGAAACGCAAGTTTCCAATCGACCCCAATGTCTATTCACTATTTTGATTAGTGGCAGTCGATACTGGCGCCGGAAGGCGGGCATGCCTCTACGCCGGGCCGTCTACGCCGTAGCACTGCTACGATAGCGTCAATTCTATGAGAGAGCGTAGCGGGTGAGTTAGTGACGCCCAAAGGCATCCTCAGTAGTCATGATAAGAGTCGTATTTCACTAACGCTTAAATCGATTCTAAATCGAATATGGATTAATTTAATAACCTTTATTATGTATTACCTACCTTATATGATGTAATGTAAAGTTATGAGAGAGTTGAAGATTGCAAGTGGCGGTTAAAAGGTTACAGGGGTTTGCTGTAGAGCTGCATGCATGACGAACCCAATTAAAATTAAATTTTGACTAAATTATACGAAAATAAAAGCTTGATTTCTGTAAATTAATTACTAACAAAGCGATTTTGACGTGTCATAAAAAGTAGCAGACTTGACTATAAGTCATCATTATTGGACAGAAAATAAAATCTGAATTGGTTTTAAACGGGTCTCACACAATATGAATTTACCTTTATTTCTGATATAGATGACAATAAATAAATATCGCGTTAGAGTCGTTAGACCTGTGTAAAACAATAATAAAACATTTCTACAAAGCGCGATAGTTTTAAGTGTTATAAATAAAAATCTGGTTACTTTCTATATAATTGTTTAATATTCTTTATCAGTTTATACGACAACACAAGTCTAGTTCTACTGTATTAAATAAAACATAGTTTTTTTACAGTATTTTTACAATACATGAGCTTTTTAAGAACATCTATATAAAATCTTAACATTTAAAAATAACGTAGCTACAGACTTAATATCACTATTTAGTTGGATTATATAAAAGTTATTTATTAACAGTTTATGTATGTGTACATTTTAAAACATGCTAAATTATTGATTACCTATCAAAGATTTATTGGACTGGTCTTCAATTGCTTTTAATATTACAATGTATACGTAAAGTAATATTTGAACAATTCTTTTTTTAGATCGATAAATCTATGGAAATGCGACTATGGTACTAAATCATTAATAAATCGACATATCGAATTGACTTTTTACGTACGAAAAGTAGAATGAAACAAGATATATGAATCGAGAAAAAAATATCAAAATGTAAACGTGATTATGATCAGTTACGTTTAAACAATAGATATTTAATTTCACGAGTTAGCGCCTTAAGCGCGAATTACACAAGCAAGAAATTGCATGCAAGTTTAACTACAATGCGGGGTTTGATAGATCCAACTCAGTATAAGTACCCATATAAGTACCTCGGTAACCCGCAATGTAATGAAACTTGCATGCAATTTCTTGCATGTGTAAATTGCGCTTTACACCTTCCCATTGCGTATGGTTGAGATTATTATAAAATGCCATTGGAATCTGAATCTTTCTACCTTGCACGGTAGAATTGATTTTTTGAATAAACTACTTTGATGTCGACTACAAAAACATTTATCCAGTATTTCTTTAATAGTCAAATACTGTTTGGTCATCTTGGAATTTAACGATCTATAAAGACGACAGTTTCACAAAATACACCTAACTAGAACAAAACTTATCTTAAAATGAACGCCTTTGCACTAAGCAATATGTTACAATGTGTGAGAGACTCATGGGTCAGGTGGTACAGTACAGTTCCTAAAGTCCTGCAATAAATATTTTTCACGCCTCTTCTCAGAAATGTGCCAAAGATGGTCAGAAGCAGGGCTTCCAAACTGTTGTTAGCGTGTCACAAACAGCCCCCTATTTCACCAACTTTTTTTTATAAGGATATATATTTATTTTCTATAGTAAATCTCTCTCTCTCTCTCTCTTCCCAGCCATATATCCCACATAGTGGTGGGGTCAGCTTTCCTCGTCTTACTTCTCCACTTCGCTCTGTCCTCGACATCGGTTTCGGATAACTTGCTCTCTCTTATATCTCTTAGCAGCAAACACAAGATGATAATTAACATAAACTAAATTGACAATTGGCACCTGACAACCCCAATTCTCCGTACATTGCTGGTTCCACAAGTAACCTAGCGACCACCTTAACTTCTAGAACAAGCAATGTATGGCGAATTGTCAGTGTCAGGTGACAATTGTCAAGTTGGTGAAATAGGGGTCAGGTCTTCAATGAATTCAAAATGTCCAACAATGCTTTTGTAGTCCAGTTGGAACAGTGATTCGACCAATGGCAGTGCCCCGCGCGACCGCCGCGCCGCGCCGTCGAGCCGCGATCGCTGCTGGGTTTCTCAATTTTATCTTAACTAGGGTACAGTTTATTTGAAAACAACCCTGCTGCGCTCTTTTTTTAATACTATAATCTTAATTTTCATTTATAATCATTTGCAATTTCCTTGCAGTAGTGAATAGCACTATGTAATGTTTCGGCGAAAAGTGCATTAAAATTTCCTCCTCTCCTTCGGCTCTGACCTCGAATCCACTCCTCCATCTTGTGCCTTTTTTCTAGCCTCTGCTACAATGTACATTTTTTTTCAAATAAAGACTTTCTATAGTGTTATATACAATATTCTTCTCACACCTATGAAACATGCTGATTAGTTGAGGGGTGTCCATATGAAGATTGATTTTACTCTGCTATATTTATAATGTAGCCAGACTATAGTCGATTATATCAATTATATGTAAGTATATATGCATACATGTTCGTTTAGCGTATTCGTAAAAATAGTTTGTTGTATCTTATCATTAGTTACTAGTCATAAGCCTCTTTATATATCCTATTTTGAATAATAGATAATTACACTATATTATTTAGTAATCCTAAGAAAATGCATCTATGGCAATAGGTAAATAATAAACTAATCGACATATCGAATTGACTTTATATTTTCTGCGAAAATAGAATAATATAAAGTTTGTAAGGTTAAGTATTCATAAATGAAATATATTGAAAGAGCGATAGTGTGTTTAAGAAACCAATTTAACCTTTTTAAAATATAATTTTGACAACCCAGCACTGATAATTGGGTTTCAAAAATAGTCAACAACCGCAAAACAACACTTTCGTAAAACTAAATCGATTTGTCAGCGGATTGGTATCCGTGCCAATCACAGATGTATGCATATAAGGAGATCGGACATGCCGGCCGATTTGTATTGAGTGAGCCTGTCGCAAGTACATTAACCCACACAAAGCCCAAGTAATTGAAAAGACAAAGCACGCACACATCTAAAACACACACACTAAGCTCTTATTGGACAATACACGCGCATCATATCAGGTATTTTGGGAAGAAACGTAATATTCTCTGCGATCAGCACGCGTGCACAGTATGGCAGAGTATGCCCATTGAGCTAACAGCTGCGACACGGCCGCCGGCGGCTTGTCCTCTCTCTAGGATTCTAAGCTCTGAGGTGCCAATACTGGTCTATAAGCACTCTATACGCTTAGGATTACATATCGAGCCCTCGAAATAAATATAATATAATATTTGCTCCCTTGGGACACAATATAATGTATAGATCTGAGATACAATATTTACACAGATAAAATATTCATAGCAGTAGGTCAATTACAATAAGATTGTCTGGTGTCCAAATTTTAAATTTACAATACGCCTACGGGCGGTTATACATTTTGAAGCAATAAAATATCATAATTTATTATGATTCGCAAAAGCTTATCCATATTCCTGTATATTTTTTTGCATAAATACACTTAAACTGTGGACGAAATCCTATATTCCATTTAATATTAACTTATGAAATAACACTTATATATACAAGTTATACATTTATAATTGTGACATATTTTATAACTCTACCTTTATATTGACGCAAATAACAGTAGTCGAACAGTATGCTCACTCTGCATTCGATTTTATTAGAGATTTCCTAAAATCCCACCAAAATCGCTCCATTTCATCTGACATAAGTGTTTTCGTATTGTATACGTTAAGTTATAAATTATCAAGTTGACAAAAGAAGTTGCCATTTTGTATTAGAGTCATGTATCTGCTATAGTATTTTGTCCGTGACTAGGTGTAAAAAACCGGCCAAGTGCGAGTTGGACTCGCGCACGAAGGGTTCCGTACCATTATCTATAAAAACAGCAAAAAAAATCACGTTTGTTGTATGGGAGCCCCCCTTAAAAAAATATTTTATTTTGTTTTTAGTATTTGTTGTTATAGCGGCAACAGACATACATAATCTGTGAAAATTTCAAGTCTCTAGCTATCACGGTTCTTGAGATACAGCCTAGTGACAGACAGACGGACGGACGGACGGACAGCGGAGTCTTAGTAATATAGTAAACCCTAAAGACCATGCATTTTACCCCGTTTTTTATTGCAATTTATTCAAATGTAAAGTGAGTCTGTTCCATTACAAATCTGTCAGCGTACTAACTACTATTACAATTAAAAGCATTGTTACACTCCATATTGCTTATATCGTTATCCAGGAGAATATTGTCTACACAATTGACGCGTATTACGGTTAATACAGAATACACAGTAGGTCAACTTTTATTGTCCCTGGCAAATAATTCTGTTAACTGTCATGTCAATACGTTTTGTAACCTAAAAATTATTTGCAGGGTGTAAATTCTGCTGAATAAATGACTTATCTGTGGGAACCACAGATGTATGAATATAAGGAGATCGGACATGGCCTGTCGCAAGTACATTAACCCACACAACGCCCAAATAATTGACAAGACAAAGCACGCACACATCTAAAACACACACACTTGTATACCTGCACGCTTATTTGACAATAAACGCGCATCATATCAGGCATTTTGGGAAAAAACGTAATATTCTCTGCGATCAGCACGCGTGCACAGTATGGCAGCGTATGCCCATTGAGCATACAGCTGCGACACGGCCGCCGGCGGCTTGTCCTCTGAGGTGGGAACCATATAACGAAGGGCATTGTGCGGCATATTTACATAGCAAAATAAATGATCTTGTTTGGAGAAGGTTTAAATTTAGAGGAAGAAAATGCCTAGAGTCAGCGCTCGAAATCACATCTGATCTGATTTAATGTAAATAGCAAAATGATTGTGCTAAATTGTTGACCTACCGGTATTATGTAACGATTGGCACCCGCAGTTTTGCCTCAGCACGGTTATCACAAGACGGCCGCGACATACTCTCTCGCCCTCTCGCACTATCAGTCTCTTTCTAAGTGGTCTAATAAGAGAGACGGATAGTGCGAAAGATCTCGAGAGTATGTCGCGGCCGTCTTGTGATAGCCGTGCAGGGCTACACACTCAACAAAAGACCATAGATAACAGAATAGAAAGATGACCTTTTATCGCGATATTGTTTTGAAATTGCTGTCACTTGTGAATGTATGTGTTTGAACTACAACTGTTCAGTGGGTAGTAGTTCTACAGCAGTACAGTTCTTTCTACAGCAGTTCATGAGTTCCAACCTTTTTTTTTTTTTTTTTTTTTTTTTTTTTTTTTTTTTTTTTTTTTTTTTTTTTTTGACGGAGTGGAAATGCAGTTACGCATCCCCCCAGCCGGGAAGCTATAATGGGGGGTATGTGGGACTCACACCCTCCAGCCATCTCTATTTAAAGAGAAGGGGGAGGGAGTCTACCCACTAAAACCACTCCGGCGTTTCCGTCCCTGCCGTTAATGGGAGCGCCATGGGATCGCGAACATGTCACCACGACGCCCCCCGGCGGTCCTGGCTTATGCCAGGTCACCCACGCCAAAGGAGGGGGTGGTCAGGAACGCTTGACCATCCCCCCAGACGAGTAAGGCCGTGCTATGAGGGTCCCCAGCCCTCTGGCCCTACTGGGGCAGGACGCGGCCCGCGGCAGCAAACCGCGCGCGTCTTCTACCCCTGCGCCTGCTTATAAAATTACAACGATGCCCCTACGAACTAGTGTCATTTTATATATTTATTTGTATTTATTTATACATTCATCTATTTCCTTTATAAATTCCAGCTAAACATTATCGTTGATACACTAGAGCAAAAAGTCGTAAAATCGCTATTCAGAGCAAAGTAACTATGCATTTGTTGCAATCTAAATTGGACTTTATTTATAACGTAATAAAAATCTAATTGGGCTGCAGCATTGCTAAGTCTTCCGCGCTCCTGTATCGAAGGTTGTGTTCACGAGGCCACTGTGTCGCTGAAAAACATAAAAAAAGTTACTAAAAGTGCCTTCATTTGATACTTCAACTTAAGTAGAATACTCAATGAGGCTCTAAGTTAAATCTCTGTCACCTTAAATATAAAAACTTTCTGTATATAATTTGCATAAAAATATTTCGTGGTGTTCATAACTTATTAAAAAATTAGCTAGCATATAATAATCGGTATTTTTGTAGGGTGGAAAACGACGTCAATGCAATTATTGGATGTCATCTGTCTCAATAATCAAAATTTCTTGATGTTATTATTATTATTATTTATTTATTTGAGACAGCTGGGGTCCACAATGGTGTTAATATGTACTTATCCTAGGTTAGTTATTATAAATTACATTATTTTAATTAATGCTTAGTTGACACAATAAACTTGCTCAGAGTGAGGGTTTATTAGTGCCGACACCCAGTACCCTTGCAAAGGACTGTCACATCTGTCGCCCAACATTTTTAGTATGGTGTTGGGACTGCCCTGGATTCTGCTTCGGATTGACACGATTTTTTTGCGCATTATGGCGTGGAAACCATCTACGCGTTATGAATTTCTTATAAGTACATACATACATACATACATACATACAATCACGCCTTTATCCCTAAAAGGGGTAGGCAGAGCACATGAAACTTGTGTTCCAGTGCCACTTTTAGCATAAATGTGGGTATAAAAGATCGACAAAATGTGATGTTGCAGTGATAGGTTGCTAGTCCATCGCCCACAACACACTTCAACCCTGTTCCCTTAGTCGACTCTTACGACACCCACGGGAAGAAAGGGGGTGGTGCCATTCTAACCCGACACCACACGTATCTTATTCTTATTCTTATAAGTAATACCTACTAATATCCAAAAAAAATATAACATCAACAAATTTTGATTATTCTGAAAGTTATAGACAAAAACTAGTTCCATCTGAGGAATAATTGATGATTCTACATTAAAAACTCCATTATTTTTAACAGAAGCAACTAATTTTAAGATTTATTGTACGTCATCAGCGAAAGCTTCTGTATTCACTGCTGTTGTCATATATATTATAATGTAACTACACATTTATGCAAAATATATAATCTTAATGTAGCAACATATTGACAGAAAGTTTTGAATGCACGAATAAAAAATTTCAAAAACATTTCGCCTCTATGCACAAAAGCTCTTAACAAGTATGTGTCTACTAGCATTTTGTAAAATAGAGTGTAAAAAGTGGCATTTATGTTTTGACTGTGCTAATACAAACCTGTACCCACCCACCAGATTATCAACACCTCTGAAATAAATGTTAAGTGACAACAATGTTTCAAGCAATAACATACGCAATATAGGTACTAAGATAACAATTTATAGACATAAATTAATACACCGTACAGGACCCATGCAAATTAATTTATACAGGGTGTACCTATTGTTCAAACGGGGCAGTGAGGGCAAATTGGAAACTCAAAGAGATACGGCAATTAAATCTCAAGACTCACTCTCAGATTTTAGAAAAAACAAAAACTGCAATAATAAAAAGTCTCGTTCACGAATACATCTGTCTTAAAACCGGAGTTCGTTTTATTAGGGTTCCGTACTAAAAAAGTAAAACGGGACCCTATTACTAAGACTTCGCTGTCCGTCCGTCCGTCCATCCGTCCGTCCGTCCGTCCGTCCGTCCGTCTGTCTGTCACCAGGCTGTATCTCAAGAACCGTGATAGCTAGAGAGTTGAAATTTTCACAGATTATGTATTTCTGCTGCCGCTATAACAACAAATACTAAAAACAAAATAAAATATTTTTTTAAAGGGGGCACCCATACAACAAACGTGATTTTTTTGCCGTTTTTATAGATAATACATCTCTATAAGAACATTAGAATAATTATTAATTGTATTTGGATGCTCAGAGACATTATACATCTTCAGGGGTACCAAATTAATATCATAAACTTATTGTTAATACAGACCTTATATCGAATGTATTTGATAATATTTTACAATTTTGGATTTTTTTAGTTTTCATTTAGTGACATTTAGTTTGTTAACCATTTAGGTACTAATTGGTTAAAATCTGCAATTTTAAAATGATTATTGTGTAAGATTATTAATATTATATTGTAGAATACCATTTGACATGTAAAAGTGCCCTTGTGGCCTATTTGCAAAATAAATAATTGATTTTGATAATTGATTTTGATTTTGAATGGTACGGAACCCTTCGTGCGCGAGTCCAACTCGCACTTGGCCGGTTTTTTTTGCATTATCGGTGTCAGACTCCTAAGAGCAAATTTCTGTATCTTTTATAGTTTCTCCGCCCCGTTTGAATAATACACCTTGTATAGTTACCACTCAGACCAAGAAAAAAGATAGACAGAGCATTACGAACAACCTAGTGAAGCCGGTCTTCAGCCAAGCCAAATTAAGTTTAGCACACGCTCCACGCACACATTTATACCAACAAAATTGCACATAATTCTTCAGCACGTGTGGCAATGCTGTCTAGATCACCTATTTCGATTTTTTTGCAATTTCATTTGCTTATCCCTTATATTGGCAGCGTATCTAAAAATGCACACATTTTTTAGTTACCTTTTTGCATTTTTTTCTAAAACAATTTTTTGCACTTTATACAGGGTAAACGAGACTTCAACGAACGATTTTTTTCTACTTTGCAAAGTTTAGGGTTATGTGTGCGTGTGCATGTGCTAAACTTATTCGGAACCGGTTTCACTAGGTTGATCGTTATGCTCCGTCTATCTTTTTTTCTTAGTCTGAGAGTTGGGCGTTTTTCAAAAAAAGTGTACAAAACATCTTTTTTTTCAGAATTCGAAATTTTTTGGTTTTTCTTACTCAGAATCGTTGATACTATCGATCCTCATACAAGAAAAAAAGTGTCCCAGATTTTACTATGTAATTTTTTTCTTCCAGTGCGTCACGACCAAATAAAAAAAGACTGCATACAAAAATGTGACGATCTGGAATGGAATATTTAGGACACTTTTTTTCTTGTATGAGGATCGATAGTATCAAAGATTCTGAGAAAGAAAAACAAAAAAAAAAGTATTTTGAAAAAAAAATTGTTTTGTACACTTTTTTTGAAAAACGCTCAGTTACCACTACAATACTTTTGTAACATAGTTTTTGATTTTAGCATTTTTATGCTATTAATACACCGGTACACACTGAGCCAAAAACGCGAACCATTTAAATAGCAGCCATTTGTTAGGGCGAGATAGGTAGCCGTTTGTTGGCTCATTTTGTACTAATGTGTGTAAATGGTAAGTGCAAAACACCTATAAATACCTACTTTTTTGTGACACTTTTTTTGCACATGCTTTGGTTGACATGCAATACTTTTTTTGGTACGAATCTTGCGTGAGTATCGTGCTGAAAACATGGAACATATAAATTATTAAAAAGGTGTTAAGACAACAGATGCAGATTATGTAACATTCAATAAAAACCAATTGAAACGGAACCTTTATAGTTTCGTCATGTCCGTCTGTTCGGGCCGAATGTTTGTTGGACCCTTTTCTGTACGCTGGAGCGTGTGTGCACCTCCCTTAGTTTTTTGTAGTAACATCTGAGCTGTCACATTTTGTCTTGTCATAATTTTTCTCACGCAACACGTAAAGGTTCGGATACGTGGTTTTTTGGAATAGCTCGCCTTGAAGGCACACGGGTGCCCGAGTGTTTTGTTTGGATATTTGGTGAAGTGTTTGGAGACTCGAGTCTGAAGGCCTACCATCGAGGCCCGAGTCTAACATTTGGTGAAATCAGACAATTGGTGATTGGCGCCTGGGATACGGACCCCGCATTGTTGCACAGCTCGGGGAACAACACGGCCCCGGAGGCAGCTTGGGAGACTTGATTTAACTTGACTGACCATTGACGGATAACGGACAGACTTGACAAGATATCGCATCGATGGGAACGGGTAAGCTGACTCCAATGTTAATCATATTTTCACACTTTTGAAAGCCATTATTGGCACTATATGACCCGCGAGCGTCGCGAGGCACGTTCAGTCCCTAGCATTAGGCAAGGACTGAACACCGTCTATCCTTCTGTCTGTATGTCACAGGCATTTTACTCATAAACTATATGGTGTATTTAAATGTGGAGTATAGATATATTTCGTTAAGCGCTACAAAGTGTTTTAATAAAATGCCAAAGTTATTTTTTTTGTGTAACTGGAAGTGAAAAAAAGTCACTGAAGTTCAACATGTGATGTGACGATATCCCATAAAATAAATATGAGAACTTCATTGTGCGTGACCCGACTTGCACTTGGCTGGTTTTGTTATTTGTCTCTTTAATCCTGCGCCTAACCTACTTTCGCAGTGTATTTGTGTCAATTTGATCTCTATGAATATAAATACGTTACATTCAACACGCCTTTTATAACTCCATGAAAATCACATGGGATGATAAATTGGTCACTATTTATTTAAGTCACACATTTTAACTATTAATTACTGTAGTTTTTTTTTAAGGGTTAATCATTTGAAGAAGCATGCTTTCATGCTTCGGAACTTAATTTTAAGTATTGGATATTAACTTGGTGAGTATAACGATCATTAACAATTTCTTTAGAAGTTTCCCATGCTTCGTGCGAATGTGGATAAAAAACAAAATAAAATAGATTAATTAATATTACCTGTATAATGCATATTCCGGTACATATCTGGGCAGTTGCTGTTTATCTGTGAATAAATAAACACCGGTTAGAGAAGTAAACTACCATATAAAAAAACCATTTTCCACAAACATATGTATTAATTTACTGTAGCATTAAGGTAGATACGTCTTACAGTGTTAGTTTGTCTATCTTTTAGCTCCTGATCTCCACTCAATTGCTCAATCAAAGGTTGACTGGAAGAATTCGCCTATGTACCGTACCGACTTAAACTATTTTGACTGTGGCTGTATTTTTACGCGTTACTGGTGTACAATAAAGTATGTATTTACATACATACGTACATACATATCAGGTGAAATTGAATATGATGTCAATGTCATTAAGACTTTGACACGATTTTTTAGGGTTCCGTACCCAAAGGTAAAACGGAACCCACGGAACGGAACTAATACTCCGCTCTCCGTCCGTCTGTCTGTCTTTCCGTCTGTCCAGGCTGTATCTCATGAACCGTGATAGTTCGACAGTTGAAATTTTCACAGATGATGTATTTCTGTTGCCACTATGACAACAAATACTAAATAACAGAATAAAATTAATATTTTAGGAGGTTCCCATACAACCAATGGTTTTTTTTGCCGTTTATATAGATAATGGTACGGAACGCTTCGTGCGCGAGTCCAACTCGCACTTGGCCGGTTTTTTTGTCATCTGTTGTGTGTACTTTTTGCAAAAAATATATCGTACCAAGACCATGCCTAATTGATGCTTTTTGCGCTGTGTATGGCCACCCTCAGAGCATAGAATACTAGAGAGAGGACAAGCCGCCGGCGGCCGTGTCGCAGCTGTGTGCTCAATGGGCATACACTGCCATACTGTGCACGCGTGCTGATCGCAGCACCAAATCGTCTGTAATCGTACCTACGCGGTGTTCGTTAAAGTCTGAATGTATGGAAAGCTTAACAAGTTTCTATGAAGTCACAGTTGCCAGCGCCATATTTAACGTTTATCAGTCTTAATCGTAAGTTGCAACCCGCCCCGAGTTTTTTTTTTGTTTTGACGCTCAGAGGCCGTATACATTTCTAAGAACATTAGAATATTTATTATTTGATGCGTGTTGCGGTGTGTGTGACCATATTTATTCAGATTAAGGGTGGGTTGCACCACACCTTCTGTAATCGTAAACGGAGCTCGTACAAATCTGAATGTATGAAAAGTTTGACAAATAAGATAAAAAAAAAAAAAAAAATTTGGGTACAATCTTACACAAATCGACCTACTCCCAAACTAAGCAAGGCTTGTACTATGGGTACTAGACGATGATATACATACTTATACAGATACTTGTATAGATCACCGATTTAGATCACTTATACAGATTCACCCTCCTTCCTCGATTCAAGGAGCTGGGCCTAGAGATTAATAGTGCCAAGTGCGAATTCTTCCCTTGCAGTGCCCAATCCAATGCGTCCTTCTGTTCTTTTCACGCTTTGCTTCCCGGCCTTAGAGTGTTATCGGAGCAAACGTTTAATCTTCTGGGGTCTCCTATTTTTCCAGCAGCGACTCCTGATGCCTTTGAAGTAAGGAGGCAGCTCCTCCTGGTGGCGGCGACTAGATTAAAAAATCTTTCGGCTCACGTTGCTCTCACATTGTTGCAGTTTTGTTTCGCAGTGCCCAAGCTCACTTACCTTTTGCGCACTGTGCCGGCTTGGTTGCACCCCGGTGATGTCGATTCATTCGATAGTGTGCTGAAGGACACATTAGAGTCCATCTTGAATGTTTCCTTAAATCAGGACCAATGGGAACTTGCGTCTCTCCCTATCCGGAATGGTGGATTGGGAATTCGGCGTGCGCGTGACATCAGCCTTCCGGCTTTCTTGGCGTCGGCGAGTGGTGTTGTGGGCCTTGTTACTGATATACTATCCATGGAGGGTGACAAGGTAACCATACCACACGCGTCTGATGCTTGGGATGCTTGGGTGGCTCTAAACCCAGGTGCGTGCAGGCCGGAAAAACCCGATCGCCAGCGTTCGTGGGACGATATAGGAGTGAGTAAGGCACTGGATTCTCTTGTGGAGGCTGCACAAGGAGTGGATAAGGCTAGACTGAAGGCAGTTTCTAAGCCAGAGTCTGGGGCATGGCTGCATGCGCTTCCCTCTCCACACATGGGCACTCTGCTTGACGATGAATCGATGCGGGTGGCGGTGGCTCTCCGCCTGGGCTGCGATGTATGCGAACCTCATTTATGCATCTGCGGCGCCATGGTGGAGAGCAACGGGCACCACGCCTTGAGTTGCTGTCGCTGTGCGGGGAGATTCTCTCGTCACCATGCCCTCAATGATATTGTCCGGAGGGCGTTAGTCTCGGCCAATATTCCATGTGTGCTGGAGCCTTCAGGCCTGAGCCGGTCCGATGGCAAGAGGCCGGATGGCTTGACCCTGGTGCCATGGCAGAAGGGTAGATGCTTGCTGTGGGACGCCACTTGTGTGAGCACATTCGCTGCCTCGCACCTTGGTCGCACCATTGGGGCAGCAGGAGCTGCTGCCGAGGCGGCTGCGCTTGGAAAGCGGGACAAATACTCTGCATTGGTGAATTATTTATTTGTCCCTCTTGCGGTGGAGACTATGGGATGCTGGTGCTCAGAGGCCAGGGCATTCCTGGCGGAAGTGGGGCGCCGTTTGCGACTGAGAGGGCATGACCCCCGTTCCGGGTCATTCCTGTTGCAAAGGTTGTCGATCGCGATTCAACGCGGCAATGCGGCGAGTGTGATGGGCACCTTTGCACCCGGAATGACACGGGGCGGGTTATTTGACTAAGTTTTATTGACTTGTAAACCTATCTAATATTATGACTTTTATTGTACAATAAAAAAGTTGTTAGTTCTTATATAGATAAATATATACTTAAATACATAGAAAACATCCATGACTCAGGAACAAACATTCGTGCTCAACACACAAATAAATGCCCTTACCGGGATTCGAACCCGGGACCTCCAGCTTCGTAGGCAGGGTCACTACCAACTAGGCTACAGAGGTTGTCAAGTTTATATGGAGTCACGTCACAGTTGCCAGTGCCATATTTAACGTTGATCGGGTTTAATCGTAAGTTGCAACCCGCCCGGCGTTTTTTTTTGTTTTGACGCTCAGAGACCTTATACATCTCTGTGATACTAAATCAATCTCATTAACTTCTTATTAATGCTGATACATACCTTATATCGAATGTAATTGATAATATTTAGCAATTTTTTTTTGTTTCCATTAGTGTCATTTAGTTTGTTAACCGTTTATCGGTCGTTGATGTGCAATTTTTAAAAGATTTTTGTGCAAAATTATTATAATTTTATTGTAAATTACCGTTTGACATGGAAAAGTCCCCTTTTGGCCTATTTGCAGAATAAATAGTTGTGATTTAGATTTTTTGATTTCGGCCTAAGATAGGCTTATATAGGTAAGTTGGTTTGCACTTTAATAAATAATATTGTACTTAAACTCAGTATTTCACGATCCTTACAGCAATTTAAGTGACTTGCCATACAAGGGTTAGTACGAAGACAATTCTGTGACGTCATAATACTACGTCAATTTGTATGAGCAGTTTCGGCTGTGGCCAGCGAGGGTTGACCCTGTTTTTAGGGTACCGTACTCAAAGAGTAAAACGGGACCCTATTACTAAGACTCCGCTGTGCGTCTGTCTGTCTGTCTGTCACCAGGATGTATCTCACTGATACCATGATAGTTCCAGTTGAAATTTTCACAGATGATGTATTTCTGTTGCAGCTATAACAACAAATACTAAAAAACAAAATAAAATAAATATTTTTATTGATAATGGTACGGAACCCTTCGTGCGCGAGTCCGACTAGCACTTAGCCGGTTTTTTTATCTTTTTACGTGCTCTAATTGTAGCCCATACAAACATTTGATAAATTCAATTTAAAATTCCCAACGGTTAACTTGCCCATTGTTCTTAGTACCCTTCCCATTTCCAACAGTAAGCAAAGCCATGTGTTGCGTTAGTTCGATAATAAATAGCGCAGATGCGCAATGCGACGCTGGTTACCAAGGCACACGTTTAAATGACGTCATATGCATTCTCTCCAACCCCAACACCCAACAAAAACCGTATATCACATTCCAACTAAATCAAAATCAAACTCTAATCAAACTGCGCTACGGTTGTTTATCCTTTAACCGATTAGCCGGAGATACTATGTTTGCAGCGATGTTGATGGAAATAGTTTAAATTGTCCAATTAAGTGTGGATGCTGGATGAGTCAATATAGATTGGCTGATAGAATGGCCGCATGCAGATTGAGTAAATGGAAATCGTTCATGGGCTAGCGGTGCTCGCGGACTGGTGCTGGTGGCAAAATAGATATGCAACGTAAGTTGCTGTGAGTCTATGAATAGGCGGTCACTGTGAGTGGTTATTAACAAAGTTGATCTCGGTTCTTATATACGCCACCAGTTAACACTTTGAGGGCGGGAAAACCAAGGCATCGGCTACGAGCGTAGCGCGATACCTAGCAGTAAATGGGTTAACCCACCATACGAGGTAAAGCAACGCTATGCTAAGCCGTAGCGCGTAGCAGCATTTCTCCGGTTTGTAGCGGGAATCGCACTTTTTTTGCAATCGAAAAATATACATGATTTTTGAGTTGTAGTAAATAGTAGCATTTGTCACTAGGTATCGATATAATGAATCTTAAAATCAATAAAAGGACAGCGACACGCTTGTGACACTGGAGTTGAGTGTATACTTGTTTGCCATCGGCTAGGATTAGAATAAATAGTGAACTTTTTTAAAAGCCATTAAGGTAAGGTTTATTTAGGTTTTTAATGAACTTGCTTCCACCAATGTATTTTGGTTTTATAAGATAACTAACCTTTGCATTTATTTATCGTACGGCGGTTAAGTTACACACTGGTACCTACATTATATGTATTCGTACCGATTTCACTATGATAAGTATGCATTAACGCTACTGTGGAGTACTGTGCAGTTGTCACAATAAAGGATTTATTTAATAACGGTCCCAAAAATTTACGATAATAGAGACGAAAGTGGTACATGAAACTTAAATTCTGCGGATTTAAACAGTTTAGAAAACGAAAGCGAGCCACGAAAAGCCCCATAAGCAAGGTTTTAGTGTTGAAACGGAAAGCACTTGAAAGTGCTGTAACGACCATGTTTATACAGTGCTCCACTATCGAACACTAGTTACAATTGACTAAGCACACTACATAACTCAAAGGGGGTGTTACTGTCAAACCGTTTGTACATAGACATAGAATATACGGCGAACACACTCGGTGTTATAATAGTTTTAATGCATGATAAGTAGACCTCGTAATCTTGTCGCACTGTCATTGCTTTTCCGTAGAGCGTGAATTATTTTTTATCGACTATCTAAATATCGATGGTGTACTTAGAGTTATATGTCACTAATAAGGAGTCACTAGGTACTATCGGGTATAAATACAGGGTGGAAAGTTAAAACGGGGCAGTAAGGGCAGCTACTAGATCCCTTGCCGCTACGCAAAAATGGCATTAGGATTTCATTCCTAACTTTTTAAGTAATGACAATCTACATTCACAGATTTTTGAAAAAAGGTACAGTCAGCGAGAAAATCATCACTTTTGACGAAATTTTTTTTAATGCCATTCGATCCCATTCCTATTAAGGATCAAAATACTCTTTAGGACCGACTAAGGTTTGACTACTAGAACGCCCAGAAATCAAAGAAAACTTTTTCCATACAGTCAGTATGAGAATCCCAAAGTGCAAGTAGTACTTTAGTTAGACGATCATCAAATTGTATAATCTCCGTCTCCATACAATCTAGACGATCACTACTACTAACGCTACTTGCACTTCGGGATTCCCATACTAACTGTATGGAAAAAGTTTTCTTTGATTTCTGGGCGTTCTAGTAGTCAAAACTTAGTCGGTCCCGAAGAGTAGTTAGATCCTTAATAGGAATGGGATCGAATGGCATTAAAAAAAAATTCGTCAAAAGTGATGATTTTCTCGCTGACTGTACCTTTTTTCAAAAATCTGTGAATGTAGATTATCATCACTTAAAAAGTTAGGAATGAAATCCTAATGCCATTTTTTGCGTGGCGGCAAGGGATCTAGTAGCTGCCCTTACTGCCCCGTTTTAACTTTCCACCCTGTATATTAGGATATATGATAAAAAAATAAGAAATAAAAGTCTCGGGTGTAGGTCGGGAGTATCATAGTTTTCCACAATAATTACAATACACTGTATATAACTCTACATCGTCAATGTAACTTTACTAAGGGTCATATAGATAGGGGTTTTGGTGATCACAAGTTTCACATTGGGCGGCAACTGTAAATCCTGCTGCATAAACATGCGAAGGGCGCACTGACCAGCCCCACACAGTTTCAAAAAACAAATGCTTTTTTAAGACTGGTATTTCAAAAATGGCTGCTTTTATACATTTCATCTAGATATATCAGCGTTCAACTAAGGAATCTTCAAAACATTTGCAAATAAATACCACGTACGAGTTCCCAATGTACTGGAAATGATGAGTTACTTTTCGTCGTTGCAGTTGCAAATAGGTAAATCATTTATATCGCTTCACCAATGAGGTTATTATCTACTTATTTTTCATCAAGAAGTTTTCATTGAGATAGAGCAAAGTAGGGATTGTAACCGGTTTTTTGCAAAAACCTCGAAATAACCACATATCTCAAACTATTTTATACTTCATATGTAGGACTCAGTCGTGTTTTGAGGTAACGAGTGCATATTATTAGATTGCCCAATTAAATGAAATAATTCACAAGGAACGAAAAAAACCGGTTACAGTTCCCATACAAAAAATAACCGGTTACAATTTCTGGAGCAAAGATTTAAAAGGCGAAAATTCAATCGCATTGTTGCATTATATAAACATCGATATGAAGACGGTCGATAAAAAAATCATTCACGCTCTACGAAAAACCAATGACAGTGCGACAAGATAACGAGGTCTAATGATAAGAACGGAAAATAAATAACATAGCGCCATTTTAAGATCATGGAAATCGAAACAGAATAATATTGTCAGCACTTTATGGATTCTATCCCAATGGAATCGGAACAATTTAGTAATTTTCAAAGGAATACCTATAGGTACTACGTATTTTTGACAATTTCCGTTAATTGCAAGAGGATGCCCAGTTTAGATGAAATAAAGTAAATTTCTCCAAGACAGTGGTAATTATACTAACTCTTACTGTTATCAAGATATGTTTAATTTATTCAGTTTTGCAGATTTAACGTCATAACAGCTTTTTATATTTTGTAAGGAATATACACTTCAAGAAGGTTTACAAAGTGAGTTCGTTCGATATTACATATTTTATATTTAAATTGTTTTAAGACCCTAACCTAATTGTCATAAGACAACAACCGTTAATGCTACATTTGTACAAAACGATTTTTTTACTTTCAAGAAATAAATATGCTAATTTGTTTCGAAAATGACGAAATTAACGGAAATTCCCGGGAACACCGTGTATAACTGACCCTTATATAAATCTTTCTCAAATTATGTCGGTTACAGTAGCCACGCTGTTGTATTCTGTGCATTATGCTACTAAAGGTAAAGCAGAGGCTATTTACATTGCACAGTACTATTTCGGGCCACTGAGACGCATAGACTGTCTATAAGTGCACTGCAGCCTGTAAATATCCGTAACTTCCGTTTTCGAATACACTCAGGCTTAATATATGTTGTTTCAGTGCTTTGTGCTACTATGTATGTTTACACTGTACTCTAGATACACAGGTATACTATGTCGTGTGTGTGTGGAGTCGATTATTTTACCGATACACGTTTCACCAGATGCATTGTTCGCCGAATTTTCATTTCATTGATTTTTTTGTCAGAACGGTAAATTTTTCAGGTTCCTACTTAGCTAAACGGTAATTGTGTAGAACCCATTAGGTTGGGTTAGGTTTGTTTTATAACAATCCTCAATATTTTACTGTTTCTGGAATTTTCCCGTGAATTCGTTCGCGTTGACTTCCTTTTGTTAGACATTTCATCATATCAGCCGAAAGACGACCACTGCTGGCCATAGGCCTCCCCCAAAGAGTGCCAAAATACTCCCGCGACCTTTACCAAGTCATCAGTTCACCTTGGGGGGGGGGGGGGGGGGGGGGCTACCCACGCCACGCCTTCCGGTACGTGGTCGCCACTCGAGAACCTTTACACGTTGCACGTTGGATTTTTACTGATGGGATAAAAAGTATTCTATATGTTAACCCAGGCTTATATATTTGTATAATAAAAACATCTTAACCTGTTCAGCCGTTTTTGCGTGATTTAGTAAAAAACATCGCAACTTTCGCATCTATATTAATAAAAGAAAGTTGTGTTAGTTCCTTAGCTTATTACTCGAGAACGGCTGAACGGATTTTCATGATTTTTAATTTGTTGGATTTGTCTTCGCCCCGAATAGCAGAATAACTATAAATGTTTTTTTTTGCATAATGTACGGCGGAACGAAGTTCGCAGGGTCAGCTAGTTTATAATATTAGTAGGATAGTAGGAAACATTTCGCCCAGATTTACTAACTTTTTGCGCAGTAAGTAGTATTATAATACATTATTAAATTTTCATACATTAAAACTGGTGGGAATACTGTTATTCTATGAAAAGCAAGGTCAAAAAGTTTAGCAAAATCGCGAAATTTTGTAGGTAACTTAACCGACTACGCTGTTTCGTTTTCTGTGTCCCTGCCATTATTATAGATGCACATACTATACAGGTCCACAGACTATGTACATTGCACCGGACTTCCGCCTATAAATCGCGGGGGATCCCCGGCTAAGACGAGCTTGTTCGAGTCACGGCGTAAATATAATTTACACCCGATGTTAATTAATTCTGCAGTGCTGCGGTTGCGGCTATCGGGCTGGAATAGCCTAGCTTATTGGCTGTTTGAAGATCTTTGACCCTTTAGTTCTTAGTTTTACAAAGAGAGAGTGAGAGAGTTTGAATAGTTGTGTTCTATTCTGTTTTTTCTGTTCAATATTAAATTGATCGTTAATAATCAAACTTCAATTGTATTCACCGACTAGATGATTATTAGGATTTGAGACTTTGAATGTTTAAAATATTCTGACGTCTAGCATTTTCCTAGCGTTGCTTATTAGAATTGAGGGTTCAAAAAATAATGGCTGCCTTACCCTGTCGCACAAGCTGAATATAGAGAAAGCTTAACCTTAGACTAGACAAATTCACTTTTAAAGAACCACCGAGGTAGGTAAATTTAACTGCTAACTAAAGGATGACTCACGCTAAAACAAAACGGCGTTTTTTGCGCAGCCGAGCCATACCCCAGCCCGACTGAGCCACGGCCGGGTCGTGCTGACAACGAGCCACTTCCGAGCCTCGCCCGTGGCTCAGCCGGGCTTAGGTATGGCTCGGCCGCGAAAAATCACTGTCGTTTTTCTGAGAAAACGGCCCGGGCCGGACACGGCCCGTTCTAGCGTGAGTCATCCTTAAGTTGGCTTAGTAACCTAGAAAGCTATATATTACAGCTTAACATATTCACTGCTAAGAATCCGCTAAGTTGCGGAAAGCGGCTACGGCGAAGGCGCTCGCTAGGCGGGTTTCTGGCAGTGAAAGTGTTAAGCTGTTACAGACTACGGCGTAGCACTACGAGCGTGGCGGTGAATATATTAATGGCTTGCCAGACTATATTTTTATCAAATAAAGTTTTCCTTAAACAGTGCACAGAGGCTTTTAGGTACAAACAAGATTAAATCAAGGTTTCTTATTCTGTCGTGAAAGTAACGCGGATCAATTACGTTCCTCGTTTATTTTATCTTTATCCCGGTCCCTGGGTTTAGGGAATAAAATGGCTGTCTGGAACACAGGCGAAACTTATCTGAGGACTGTCTTGCTAGACGCAGTAAATAAACTGTAATAGAAACTGAGACTAAAGATGTATGTGGAGATTTTCTGTGCATAAAAAAATATTTTTTACGTGCCATCTTCATGTTATAAGCAAATGCATAACGGAAGATGGATTTTTTGTATGGTATTTATTTTATTTCCATTAGTATGATACACGCATCTTTAGCTTAATAAGTGATAAGTGATAGCGCGCTGTAAACTGTCTTCGTAGAAACAACACTACCCTTTCACATGTAGATTAATAAGCAAAAAGACATGTTGGTAATAGAAAGTTCACAAGCGCACAAAATAACGACTGTTTTGTTAATTTTCGTAGAACCTGTGTACTTTAAAATCAAAAGTAATAAATAATGTTTCCAAACACCAACTCCACATCACTTTTGTTCCGAGCGCAGCCAGTTCATTTGCGTTTGATAAACAGTGCCGTTTTTACCGTTCACTGCTGTGACGTCCCGCAGGGAGCTTTGCTGTTCCACGTTCTCTTATTAGCTATGCTGATGATCTTTGGTTATTTTACTCAAAATAACGAATGCTTTGAAAACTTATTAGTTATTTAAATACGATTCGTTTATGATTAGTGGCTCCGTGTGCTGTAGAACGCGCAAAAACAAAAATAAAAACATTGATATAATTATCAAATATCCTCACAAAATTAAAACATTGATATAATTATCAAATATCCTCACAAAATTTCACAAGAATCGGTTGCAAAATGTGACCCGTAGAGGAGAATAGTGAGACAGCCGGACATACGAAAGAATTTTGGCCCAAGCTGAAACGGTAAACTACCTTCGTTTCACAGGCTATTTTAATTTCACTTACTTTATTGAACGTAATGTTCTTACACCTCGTTATCTGATGTATATGTAAAAATCTTAACTTACTTCTACTAGATACCAGAAAAAAAAAACTAAATAAAACTATTTATTACTAAACTAAGGGGTCTCCCCGCGGCATGGTGCCGAAGATGCTGGCAGCATTTCCCCGATTACTTTTTACCTGTTACGTGAAGGTTTATGAACAGAGAACTAAGGCGTAGAGAGAATTTTGGGCTGGCAGAAGTAGTTCTTTGGTGCAAGGAACTTTTTTGGTTTGGGAGTACTTCAACCGAGGTCTTACCTAAGCATATCCAGCTAAGGAGGGGCAGCTAACCCCCTCTGATGGGTACCTAACGTGCTCATGGTGGATGAAGCACTAATGGGACCTTATATCATTAGATAGACGTGAAAACGACGAAAATAAACTTCAATAGTTGTTAGAAAAATATTAAAATAATACACTTCTTAACGAAACAAATTATTGCATTCAATATTTTTGTTTCGTGTCAATTTAACGTGGAAGTGATCACGATCAAATTTCAAACGATATGATAAAGAGAGCGAATTTAATGGAATAATAAACCATCATCATTTGAAGCCCTAGACAGGACTCGAACCTGTGCCCTCTGTATTACCGGTACAGTGCTCTCACCACTGATCTACGAGGACAGTGGCTGATGAAGCATATATTTCAATCACATACGTCGCCGCTACTAGTACCGACCCCTCTGTATTTTCTTGAAAGGTTGACAGCCTTACAAGAAAATACTGTGCGCGGTACCTGTGCGGGATCAGACGTTGATAGTTTATTTTTCCATTATATTCGGTTATCTGTATCATATCGATTAAAATAATTGCAAAAATTATACAAAATCTAATTACCTGAGACCCTTGCTTGTTGAAGTTAATGTTGGTCCGGACGGTACGGTGGTGCAGTGGCTGGGTGGGCCGCGCGTTGTTGCCCAGCGGGGCCTTTGGAGATACGTCGGAACCTTGCATTAGACGGCGAAGGGCGTACATCTGTTGGTACAAAAATACCAATTACTGAGTGATGTTTTTCTTTATCTCTCTGGTTTTACTTGTACAGTGGTTCATTAAAATCTATTGTTTCTCGTGGAATATTATGATTAAAGATAACATTAAAATTGCTGTACAGTCGAGTTCGTAGATAAATATACGTACGTTCCAAAAGGTTCAATAATACTTGTGCAACCTAGTATGCCCTTAAAAATAAAGTTTTGTTCACATATTAATGATCACTTTGTCCGTGCACAATATATTAGAACACGACTGTACGTTAGA
The DNA here is from genome assembly GCA_963854355.1 of Epinotia brunnichana. Classification (NCBI taxonomy): domain Eukaryota; kingdom Metazoa; phylum Arthropoda; class Insecta; order Lepidoptera; family Tortricidae; genus Epinotia; species Epinotia brunnichana. The sequence goes on from OY977944.1 coordinate 8,438,497, forward strand.
ACTATATTACATTATCGATACAGGTAATTACTTCCGAAGAGTCATTAGTCAGAAAGCAGATTTTTTCCCGATTTCATATTTCTGAAAACCATGTTCTGCTGAAGGATTTTTTGACATTTCCGGTATATTCCATTTAAGTAATTTGTCAATTTTTTTTAAGGCTGGGGGCAGAGGAAAAGGGCGTTCGGACATTTTAAAATTTCGGAATACTGATTCGGCAAGTGAATCTTAGAAATTATTCTATGTTTCCGATAATTTGACATATTGAAATAAATAGTGGTCTTACCTCTTGCTTAGAAATATATATAGGTTTATTAAAGATGATCCACACAGCGGTCTCCCAGCAGCCCGGGTGTGTGGTTGACCCTTCATAAGTGAGGTACTGTTGTGTGTTGGGCAGCAGCGAGCTTAGAGGCAGGTGCTTGATGGCGAAGGAGCTACCTGTGGAGAACACGATCAAAACAATTCCTGTTTACGATTCCAACATCATCATAATCAGCCGAAAGACATCCATTGCTGGACATTGGCCTCCTCCAAAGAGTGCCACAATGACCAGTTCTGCGCCAACCTCATCTAGCGGACTCCCGCGGTCTCGAGGTTCGTCTTTGACTCAAATTTTTGGGTATTTATGTTCTTTAATTGTAGTTGTTGCTTCCATACAAGTATTTGTTCCTCTCCAAATACGAGATCGAATGGCATCGTTAAAAAAATTAGGACACAAGCCTATTAAATGTTTTCGCAACGATAATTTCAGTAAAGAGCAAATGTAACTGAGCGTTTCAGTCTGGAGGTCGCGGGTTCAAACCCCGGCTCGTATACTTATTTACGTTATTTATTTAATATTTATAGTGGCTTTTTGGTGAAGGAAAACATCGTGAAGAAACCGGTCTAATCCCAATAAGGTCTAGTTTTGGGATTGGAAGGTCAGATGGCAGTCGCTTTCGCAAAATTTGTGCCTACGCCAAATCTTGGGATTAGGATCCAAAGCGGACCCCGGGCTCGTTTGAATACTACCAGGAAAGACGCTGGGAGGATGATGTCAGTATTTTTATAGAATATGATAATAGAACTTGGTAACGTCTTTCTTTCATTATTTTACAGCTAAACATTCCAAGTAGATTTCATTGAAATTATATTAACTGTTACAACTTTTATTGTCTTAAGTATATACAAGATGCTACTTAACATTAACTACATTAAATTAAAACTAAATTAAATCTAAAAAAGCGGCCAAGTGCGAGTCGGACTCGCACATGAAGGGTTCCGTTAAATAAATTGCAGTTTACGATTTATGACGTATTAAAAAAAAACTACTTACCAGATCTCGTTCAAACCAATTTTCGGTGGAAGTTTGCATGGTAATGTACATCATATATTTTTTTGAGTTTTATCATTCTCTTATTTTAGAAGTTACAGGGGGGGGGGACACACATTTTACCACTTTGGAAGTGTCTCTCGCGCAAACTATTCAGTTTAGAAAAAAATGATCTTTGAAACCTTAATATCATTTTTGAAGACCTATCCAATGATACCCTAAACTAATTGTTTTTAGTTTTGTGTATGGGGACCCCTAAAACTTTATGTTTTTTTTCGATTTTTGTGTAAAAATCTTAATGCAGTTCACAAAATACATCTACATACCAAGTTTCAACAGTATAGCTCTTACGGTTTCGGAAAAAAATGGCTGTGACATACGGACGGACAGACAGACAGACGGACATGACGAATCTATAAGGGTTCCGTTTTTTGCCATTTGGCTACGGAACCCTAAAAAAGCCCTCAAGGCGTTGTACCGAGGATGCTGGCGGCATTTCCTGTCTGTATTGCAATTCTGATGCGTTACGCGAGAACGCCGCCAGCTCTTCGGTCACCAGTTACATCAACCAGATATTTTGCGATTTCCGCAAATAACTTATGCGCACGTGTAAAATATAAAATATATTTAGATGCTAACTTTGATATAAATTGGGATCCTTACCTCTATAAGCGACTTTGTGGAAAGCACTGGTTATTAGCCTGAGCTCTTTATTACTCGGCTCGCCGACCTGGAACAGGTATGCAACAATGAAAATAGTTTTCACAACACTTTAGACTTGAAAATTCTAGTCAGGAGTAACGGGGGGTTAACAAACTGATTATGAATACGTAGCGTTTAGACGCTTTATACCAGAAACGCAAAATGTCAGATTAGCGAAATGTCAGAAACAAAATCGCTTTTTCTCCTAAATGCAATTTCTCGCTAATTTCGTAGCGATAAGGATTGTGGAAGGGCTGCACAATTTAAACTCTGGAGGCTAAACAACACATTTCAAAAAAAGATAGACAGGTACCTTACACAGCACCATACGAGGGTGGTTTGAAAAGTAATTTGGTTTGATATGATACAAAACTTGTATAGGTGTTGTTTATATTTTATTTTTCTACGTAATCCCCCCGAAGCTCAACGCACTTATCCCAACGCTTCTGCAACTTCTCGATGCTTTCACGGAAATGGGTTTCTTCCAGGTCTTCAAACTATTCGTTTACTTCCAGTATCACCACTTCATTAGACTGAAATTTTCGCCCCGACAGAACATTTTTGAGCTTTGGGAATAGGTGATAGTCTGAAGGAGCTAAATCTGGCGAATAAGCAGGATTTCATACCGTGAATCCGCCAATTTTTGTTCTGCAAGCCGACAAGTGTGCACCGGAGCATTGTCATGGTGAAACATCACCTTTTTCTTGGCCAACCCTGGACGTTTTTCAGCTACCGCTGCCTTTAAATGGTCTAAACGCGAGGCATAATATGCCCCAGTGATAGTTTTTCCCTTTTTAAGGTAGTCAAATAAAATAATACCTTTCGCATCCCAAAACACCGACGTCATGACTTTTCCAGCTGATGGGACGCACTTCGCCTTCTTTGGAGCTGGCTCACCATGACTTATCCATTGTCTCGACTGCTGTTTTGTCTCCGGGGTATAGTGGTTAATCCAGGTTTCATGCATGGTTATTAAATGTCGAAGAAACTCTGCTGGATTTTTATTAAACACCTGCAAGTTTCCAGTAGATGTTTGCATGTGAATACGCTTTTGTTCTGGAGTGAGCAACCGCGGCACCCATCTTGCACAAAGCTTTTTCATGTGCAATTCATTGTGCAAAATAAAATGCACTCGCTCAGTCGAGATGTTTGAGACTACAGCTAACTCCCGTATTTTTAATCGTCTGTCAGCTAAAACTAAATCATGGATTTTATCAATGATTTCTGGTAAAACCGCTGATTTTGGAGCACCAGGTCGAGGTGCATCTTCAATGCTGGTCCTGCCACGCTTAACCTCATTTACCCAAAGCCGAACTGTTTCGTATGAAGGACGAGAATCGCCCAACGTAGGAGAAATCCTTTCATGAATTTATTTTGCTGTTTTACCTTCCAAAAAAAAGAATTGAATCACACCACAAATTCCAATTTTCTCCATTTTGCCGATCTACTTCGATTACTTTTTTCCAACAGCTGTCAAATCTAAAATTCCCGCCGGAGATGACTTGATGCCACAGATTAATTATATTTAGTTATCAAACTTTAAGAATAAATAAACAGTTACCGCAAACGCCATCTATTAGTGGCCGAAACAAGTTACTTATTAAACCGCCCTAGTACATCATGGCAAGAATAAAAACGTCAGCAAAATGAACGCACTGGTGATTTACGCCATGGATCGGGAATTCAGACGGATGATCACGTAACGTTTCGAAAACACGTTAGGACAACTCAACTGTCATTTTTCATACAAAAAGTGACATTTAGATCTACCTGACGCGCGTACAATGCGTTACGTGATCGACCTGAGGGGTAATCACGTAACGTTCGGAACGCGCGTCGGTACAATTTAACTGTCAATTTTCCATATAAAAAGTGACAATTAGATCTACCCGACGTTCGTACAATGCGTTACGTGATCGACCCTGCTGAGGGATAATCACGTAACGTTCCGAACGCGCGTTAGTACAATTTAACTGTAATTTTTCCATAGAATAGAAATTACAGTTATTGCCCCCCAACATCAACTGCTGCGCTACTAACTTATCTAGTATTGTTAATTTGTTTTGTGTTTTAGTCCTTGTGTCAAAAGTACAATAAAATAGTGTATTTTCTTCATTAAAATTGGGATCAACAATGTAAAAAAATGTGTATCTTACTTGAACCATGAGTGAAATGCCAACGATGCCCTGCGACTTGTGCTGGGCTTCGGACATGTTGTGGTACAACTCCTTGTTGAAACCATACAGCTGGATCTGAATGCAAACATACAATTATAACTGTTTTTATTGCTCACTAGACTAAGCAAACATATACCGTGAGCCCGAATAACCCGACAGACTTTAATAGTGTAGGTATTTCTGATGAATAGAGTTAGTGAATTATTTCCAAACTTTGACAGCAGATGGAAATGTATGTGTTCTCGTATGGCGAAATCTGACGCTGCCAGGGTCAGATTCCACGATTATTTCCATCTTAGTCATTTCTAAATATTCCCGTTTACAGATACACGGTTCTTTACAGATTTTTAACATCTGCTCGTTACTATCCGTGGAATAAATTTGACGGAACGTAGTATGAACCCCCTACAAATGACGTGTTTTTCATGATACCTTACAGTATAAATCTAATTGCAGTCGAAAGCAACCAATTTACTTCTCCTTTTAAAAGAAGTTGCACGTACTCGTATCTTAAATGGGTATCAAAATTCCAATCCTTAACCATTGTAAAAATCTACAAGCAACTTTTAAAATGGAACTTTCATTAGCAATTAGCACAAAGTTGGAGCTGAAAGGTCCGAAGTTTACAAACGAATAGCGATAATGGGGTAAAACTTGAAGGTGTTAATTTGCGAAAGGTTGGCTTTAACGTTCTTTAGAAGCAATAATTGTATTAAACTTGATTGGGAATTTCTTTGCGAATATTTTAAACCGCGATGTAGCTCTGCTGAAATAATTACCAAATGATATTTGAGTAATTTACTTTTATTTTTGAGATATGCGTTTAATACAGGCGGGAGAGACCGTAGACATATTCTTGTCAGAACCTAGACAATTTGGTCAAATCAAGTCTATAAAACTAGGGAACATATGATGCTCGACCTGATGCGCCGAGCCCCAGATGTCATCCAAAGCGGAAGGGAAGTATATCTTCGCAACCAGGAAGGGTCTCGCTTATCTTGACTAGCACGGGTATGATGGCCATTTAATCACTTATCGCAGTGGTCACGTTCTGACAAGAAGACATCTGTCACGTGCAAGTGTGATAAGGTGATGACGAATGTCTCACCGACAGAGTTATTTAATAATACAGCAACCATTATAATACTATAGTAGTAGTGTAGTAGAAAAGGACTCGTAACACAGTCCTTTTATACTTGGAACAAGAGTGACGGCTACACCAATACTTCAATTTACGTACCTCTCCAGGAAACGTATGATGGTCGATCTGATGCTCAGAGCCCCTGTTGTCCTCCAGGCCGTAATGGAAGTATATCTCCTCGAACTGGTACCGGTACGAGAGCGGTCCTCCGCTGATGTTCACTTGGTGTTTTGAGTCCTTTTCTACTCGGAAGACGAGGGACTGCCCCGTGTTTTGGAGGACTCCGCTGACCTGAGAAAAAGAAACGAAATTTTGACGCCATTGCTTCAAACCTGCTGTAAGCTGGACGTCGCACAACAAGGCCTTCTATGAATTCAAACTGTCCAATAATGTTTCGTGGTTCAGTTGGAGCAGCGATTCGAGCAACCAAAGGGCGCCGCGCGACCGCGCCGGGCGCGGTCTTTTGTTTAGCATTACTGATGATCTTAATTTTAATTTATAATTATATGCAATTCGCTTGAAAAGGACAAAGTAATGTCTCGGCCAAAAGTGCAATAGATGGACTCGTGTCAACCCACTCTTCCATTTATCTATTGCCTAATTTCTAGCCTCGACAACAATGTACATTGGGAGTCTTGATTATTTTTTTCTTGCCCATAAATATGGCCTACGAGGCTTCGTAGATATGGGCAAGAGTATTGTTAAGTAGTTAGGCAACGCAGCGTACGCGCAGCGATCACGCGTAAACTGAACGTGCCATGTCGTATATGAGAAGTTAGGAAGTTAATCTGGCTCACCTATGGGGAACTTGCATAGTTTTAATGATACAGTTGTTTTAATGCTGTATTATACTTTTGATTTTCGTAATAAAATAAAAACATGCAAGTTCCCTATTTGTATTTCAATGTTATATTAGATATTACTAATAATGTGGTCCGCTGTGCGCGCGCTTCTTCTGTTGCACTGGACTTGGAAGCGAGCGAATACAAAAGGACCAATCAGATTGACTTCCAAATTTTCCAAATATTACATTTTTATTATGTCTGACAAGAGACCAAAATATTGTGCTCTCATTATGAAATAAATGAATCTGAAACAAAACATGAACGCATCAATAACGGAAGGCTTACTTAAATAATCCTCTGTAATCAAGTCGCAAAACTAATTCAAATTCCCATTACGAGTATAACGCGTTGAATTTAAAAAGCCACTATCGCGGACGCTGTTAATTTTAATTTGGCGTTGTTATGAATGACAGCATTGGCGGCTGTACCACCAAATAGCTGCGAGCTATAATAGGGCAACACGAATATAGATTAGATTTTGAAATGTGTCAGGCTCAAATTGTCAGGCAGTGGATCAGGTTAAACGTCTTTATTTGCATAGAATGATAACATACAAAGAGATGACAAAATATTATTGGGGAATATTATTCTGCTATAAGTATTACAATACAAAACTAGTTATAATACTAGCATGCAAATAATTAAAACTTATCTAAAAGGAACAACTTTATATCAAAGAATTATAGACAAAATCTAGAGTTTCAACCTTTGCGTGTATGTCCTTACACCCTGTAAAGTATGCTGTCAGATACGTACAAGCCTTGAAGCCTTATCTAGCGATCGTAAGTCATCGTTCGCGTGTCACCGCGCAATACGTCATCTCCACTCAAAGCGTAACTTTCCGGATTTAATCAAGGTGCGACCATTGATTGATAGGATCCACCGCCCGCGGCTTTATGATCTATAAATACAAGATAACGTCGACATTATATTTCGTCGCTTCATTCTTCAGATATAATTATTAACCAGGTAGTTTCTTTAACTTGCTAGGCAACGTCACACGATTTTTAGAGTAAAAATTTTAACATTTTTGTAAAAAAGTACGTCTATTGACTTTTATGTCCCCCACTCTTGACCCAATGAGTTCTAACCGCCATATTTTAATCCTCATTCCTTTTTCGTGCGTGGCAACGAGCACACCTTCGCAAAAATGCCGAAGCCAAAGCGTAGTACTCGTGAAAAAATCGAACGTTACAAAAGAAAACTTGAAGATCTAGAAAGTGTCAACGTTAAAAAGAAACGTCGCCGTAGACTCCCATCTTCAGATGAGTCCGATGGTGACCAGCAAGGTATGACACAGAATGTTTTTTCCCTTACCTTTGTAACAAATATCATTTTACGATAAAATTGTAATAGGTACTTTATCACAAACTTTCCTAACGCTAATACGTTAGCACGTATACAAATTAGTTTTTTCTTTTTGTGATTCTACCCTCTTATTAATAAATAAACAGCGCCAGGGTTAACTGCGAGTTAACTGTGGCAACGAGATCAACTGCGAGTTGATTTCGATCAAAATAAAATACTAAAACGTGCAATCTATAAATAGATATACACGTTCACCACGATATTGTCTGCGAGACAATGTTACTGGTGATAACATGTACCATCTACGATGATGTCCTAAGTGCTGTTTACTTATCTTTTTAGGTGAAAATCACCTTCAAAACCAACAAGCAAACTCTGCGGTTGAAATCAATCAATCACCGATTGAAGAAATCACGTTTGATGATCCAGTGTTAGAAACACAATTGGACGGGCAAGGACAAGTGCTGCCAGAGCCTTCTCCTCAACCGATCTCGGAAAGTCTCGATCCGCGGGCAGAGCTATCGGCCGCTTCCGTCCCGACCGCACCCGCCGCCGTCCCGACCGCTACGACGCCTGATCAGGCAGAGCCTCCCGCGCAACCCGCGGTCACTACTGGCGATCAGCCGTCTCTGGACCCTGTGCTGCTTGCAGCTTTGGGAGAGTCCTCTTCTGATACACCTGAATACGGAACAAGTATTCATGATAGTCTTGCCAATATATGGTTGCCTCTCTTAAAGAAGGGTATGGCTAAAGATACAAAGGAAAAAATTCTTAAGGAATATTTAATTCCAAACAATTGCAAATTATTGCAAGCGCCAAAGCTAAACGCCGAGATATCGGCCGCTGTATCGGACGTTGTACGTGGGCGTGACAAAAAATATGTTGCTGTACAACAACAACTTGGTCAAGGAATCGCAGCTGTAAGTCGAGCCATGGATGTCCTATTAAAGACTGACAACAAGGTTGAGGCCCTCAAATACTTGAGTGATAGCTGTCGTATTCTATCCGACACACATCACTTCTTTACCAAGGACCGAATCAAATTAATCACACCGAGCCTAGAGAAAAGCTTTCTCCACGTTATTCAAGACACCGAACGGGACGAGTGTATTTTTGGCAACACATTATCAGAAAAGATTAAGGCCAGTAAGGCCATCGATAGACAAGGTCAACAAATAAAGAAAAATATCAGTGCACCAAAGGCTAGCACTTCAAATATGACGAACGCCCGGGCCTCCACTTCACAGGGAAACTGGTCCGGTCCTCCCCGTTATTCGTCGAACAGGGGGGGGCGCGGAGGAAATCGCAAGACGAATCCCCCACCGGCGACGCGTCGCCCGTACATCAACACTGCTGCCTCGATGAGGCCGCCGGCGCAGAGCAAACCACGGACTTGGACACATCAGTAGCCCAGGTACACGCCGGCCGATTAGCATTTTTTTTTCATAATTGGACAAAAATTACAACTAACCCTACTGTTCGATCTTGGATTGAACACGGATTAGCCATACCATTAAGCAAACCGGTATCTCAGTTTATGATACCTAATAGTAGTCTGACGCCAGAAGATTCAAATTTAATGGCCTCGGAAATTAATAAGCTAATTAACCTGGGAGCCGTGAGAAAATGCAATTCCAGAAATGATCAATACATTTCTAGTACTTTTTTGGTTCCAAAACCTAATGGCACTAGCCGGTTTATATTGAATTTAAAATCTTTTAACAAATTTGTAACCAAGTCCCATTTCAAAATGGAGGATTATCGAACTGATCGAATGGTTACATGGCTACAATAGACCTCAAAGAGGCCTATTTACTTATACCGATACGCGAGGCAGATCGGAAATACCTCCGTTTTCAATTTGTACCTTATGGCTCAACTGAAATTCAATTCTATGAATTTACGGCTATGCCGAATGGCTTGTCAGTGGCGCCCAAAGTGTTTACTAAAATTATGAAAGAGGTTGTAACACATTTAAGGCGACAGGGATTTAAATCCGTCATATACTTAGATGATATTTGCTGTATTGGAGATAATTACGATGATTGCGTTAATAATGTGAATGCCACCATTAACCTTTTAGAATATTTAGGCTTTATCGTTAATAGTGACAAGAGTGTGTTACAACCCTCTCAAAATTGCAAATTCTTGGGGTTCACTTTTGATTCACGAAATTTGATCATAGGCTTACCCCTAGATAAACGTGAAAAGATTTACCATTTGGTTGGTAAATTCATGAAATTACCTCGATGTACTATTCGGGAGTACGCTCAGCTGATTGGTGTTCTTATCTCCGCCTGCCCTGCCACCAATTATGGTTGGCTTTATACAAAATTGTTAGAACGACATAAATTTCTTAGTCTTCAACAACATGACGGTAACTATGAGGCCAAAATAAACCTTCCAGTTACTATACTGGATGATTTATGTTGGTGGAAAGAAAATATTTACACGACTTCGTCACATATGCGAACGTCAAGTTTTAAATTGGAAATTTATACAGATGCGTCAGGAATTGGTTGGGGCTCTGTATGCGGAAATAATAGTACAGGAGGGCATTGGAAGGCAGTTGAGAAGGAACACCACATCAACTTCTTAGAACTTTTGGCAGTATTTTTAGGTCTAAAGAGCTTTGCAGGAAATGAAACTGATTGCGTGATTTTATTAAGAGTAGACAATACTACTGCCATCAGTTACATTAACCGTATGGGTGGTATTCAATTTCCTTACCTTAATGATTTAAGTAGGCAAATTTGGCAATGGTGTGAAATGCGAAACATAATTCTGTATGCATCTTATGTAAATACCAAAGACAATCGAGCCGACGAGGCATCTCGAAAGTCCAACCTTGATACCGAGTGGGAATTGTCTCACCACGCTTTTCAGACCATTGTCAGGCGTTTCGGCCAACCCGAAATTGATCTTTTTGCATCTCGATCCAATGCCAAATCGGATATATTTGTGTCTTGGTTCCAAGAGCCTGATGCTTTTGCTGTTGATGCGTTCACAATCAACTGGAGTGAACATTTTTTCTATGCATTTCCACCGTTCTGTTTATTACTTAAATGCATACGAAAGATTATTGATGATGAATCAAACGGTATTCTTGTTTTTCCGTATTGGCCTTCCCAGCCTTGGTTTCCCATGCTACAAAAGTTATTGGTCTCAGAAATTATATTTTTCAATCCGGGTAAATCATTACTCCGATCTGATTGCAGACGACCACATCGCTTGCACACCAGCCTTACCCTGGCAGCCGCGATGTTATCAGCGCGGCCTTCTCCCGCCGTGGCGTTCCAATAGAAGCGATCCCATTATCGTTAGCTTCTCTTTCGGAGAATACATTGAAACAATACAATGTATCATTAAAGCTCTGGTGGGAGTTTTGCAATAATAACGGCCTAGAGCCAACAAACTCGTCAGTTTCGTCCATCATTCAATTTTTAACGAATGAATTCCATAGAGGCTGTGCGTACGGAACGCTAAACAGTCATCGGTCCGCGTTGTCTCTCTTGTGGCCCGGTCTAGGATCTGATGACCGCATCAAAAGATTGCTTAAAGGCGCGTTTAGATTAAAACCTAATCTACCGAAGTACAGTAACACTTGGGATCCTCAAGTAGTTCTTAATCTGGTATCTAATTGGTATCCCAACAAAGATCTTTCCCTAGAAATGATAACGAAAAAACTCGTTATCTTACTTGCCATCTGTACAGCACACCGAGTGCAAACCCTCTCATTAATTAAAATCGAAAATATCCGTATTTCAGAGGATGTTATTAAAATTTCAATACCTGATTTAATCAAAACATCTGCGCCTGGTCGTGAACAGCCACTATTGAATTTACCTTATTTTAAAAACAATTCTAGTATTTGCCCTGCCCTAACTCTCGAAGACTATATTTTGGTAACACAAAATAAGAGAATTAGGAATCATGGTGCACTATTACTGACATATAAAGCTCCCCACAGAGCAGCCACGAGTCAAACCGTGGGCCGATGGATACGCCAGGTATTGGGTACGGCGGGCGTGGACGTGTCCAGGTTTGGAGCGCACAGTACGCGACACGCGTCCACGTCGGCCGCGCGTGCCGCCGGCGTGTCCATAGAGGTTATCCGCAAGGCGGCTGGATGGACAGCATCGTCTCAGACCTTTTCTAAATTTTATAATAGGCCTCTACAAGACGGAAACAATGATACTACCTTTGCAAAATCTGTGTGCCTTAGACGTAATTCGTCAAATTGATTTTTTGTTATCGATATCAAATGTTTTTGTTGTACCTATCAGAAACATAAGAATTTGATTTACCATATATAACGAGTACTCGTGTATTATTAAAATAAATGAAAGACATTGATTAAAATGCTTTGTTTTAACTTAATATATTAAAACACAAATCAACAAGAAGCAAAACTTGCTTCTCTAAAACTCTACCTGGTTAATAATTATATCTGAAGAATGAAGCGACGAAATATAATAGATGATCAAACGAACTTCTTGAAGTGAAGTTCGATCACTATTATGTGAGTCGCTTCATTCGAAGATATATTCAGCACCCTCCCTCCCGTGACTTCGTCACATCAGAATTAAGAATTCTGAATCTCCCATATACAAGTTTTGCTCCTTACTTCAAAGGAATGAGGATTAAAATATGGCGGTTAGAACTCATTGGGTCAAGAGTGGGGGACATAAAAGTCAATAGACGTACTTTTTTACAAAAATGTTAAAATTTTTACTCTAAAAATCGTGTGACGTTGCCTAGCAAGTTAAAGAAACTACCTGGTTAATAATTATATCTTCGAATGAAGCGACTCACATAATAGTGATCGAACTTCACTTCAAGAAGTTCGTTTGATCATCTATTATACAGTCAACAGGGGAGGAAAATGACTAATACCAGGCGTGGTGCGCTCCGCGTTTAAGGCACTAACTTATACATCTTAACGTATACATAGTGGCATATACAAAATGTTGTTTATACGTTTAAACGAATACTCACCGGACTTGTCAAGCAAACCGAATACGTGCAGAAAACATGCAGGAAGATGCCGTGTGAACCCAGCCTTAGGGTGAGTATTTATCAAAGATGTGCCAGTCATCATCATCATCATTATATCAGCCGAAAGACGGCCACTGCTGGCCATTAGGCTTACCCCAAAGAATGCCACTATGACCGGTCCTGCGCCACCCGCATCGTGGTCGCCACTTGAGAACCTTCGCGCCGATTGTGCGGATGTTTTCACGTATTTGACACTTTGCATACTTGACAGTTAGGTGTGACTTGTATGGAATCACAGCTTAGCACATATCTAAAGGATACTCTGTCTTTATCACGAGTTGATAAGTGATTTAAAACGATTCTGGTCGTGTGGACTAAATTCCCAACCAACCTCATACCTATAAGTACTCTAATGTATTTGGTTACTATATCCGCATTTACGTCCTACTTTGTCCTATTTACAAATTAAGTAGGTAGACAAATCTAGCTGCAGCGGTATAAAACGTAAAGCGATAGCACCAATCGACCGCCCGCGTAATCCCCGCTTTTCACGGCTTACCTGCATTCAACATTAGGCTACCCGTACCACTAAACTTAATATGATTCAGGGATGATAATAAAATTTGACTGCAAAGGGGCCGTCTACAAGACAACTTTTCACGCAAAGCTTTTCTTAGATATTTTCCATTTTTCAAACAAGCGTTAGGACATGCAACTCATTTTCCCAAACAAAAAAATACATTTCATTTAAATCTACCTAACAAATGAACGAAATTTTACGCTATCGACCAGCCCGGTCTACATTGGTCAGATAAGAAGTCCATCCGTACACTAAGTCAGTCTATGATGTCGAGAGGAAAGCCCCCGCCCGCTGCCATGGGTGTGGCACAGCAGTAGAAGATGTGCGCCACACACTGGAGGTAAATATGTTTGGCGTGGAGGCCACAGCGGCACAATTTGGTCGCTATAGTGTGTAACGACCTCTCGCTGCCGACCATTGTATCGACAGTGCTCGACAGTTAGAAGTCCTGGGAAGCTATGGCCTCCTTCTGCAAGTCCGTAATGACACAGAAGGAGGCTGCGGAGAAAGAGCGGGACAACGGCCTTCCGCTCCTAATATCCGCAAACGGAGAGCGGGGCGTGCACGCCGTCTCTATGCGCTTTTGCTCCCCCCGCCATAGAAGGCTGGGTGCCAGGATCGGAGGACCCTAGCCGTCCAATAAGCCGGATTGTAGCGCCCCGAAATTTTCCCGGGGCGCCCTCCCTGGTCGTGCCCGCACAAACGGGCCAGTCGCGAGGGTCAAAGTAGAATGTCACTGCCAAGGAGGGCCAAAGGTTCGCTTGACACCTTTGGCCCTCCTTGGCAGTGACATGGTTGGACAATCGTTGGGGGTTTAGTGGGTAGCCTGGGCCTTCTGCCCGTGAGTCATACACACCCGTCCGGTCCCGCCTGACCGGGACGGTCCGTCAAAGCATGCCCCCAACGTAAAAAAAGGTCAGTTTATGATGGTCTTGGATCTGAGTCACATTGAGAGATGTAACAGTAAACTTGCCATTGCGTAGCTGTCACATCGACTCGTTAATTAGCCAGTTGATAAGAGAGTCACGTCATCACAAGGTTATGTTGCTGTTGAATCTCGCAAAGTGTGTCAAATCCACAACTCTTAATGAATTGACCAAAGTGTAGTTTCCGCCCTTTGGATTAAATTAAGGGACTGAAAATGTATACCTATTATCGACATTTGTAAAAAGCGTTGCATCTCGTTTTCTTCGTGGGTAACATAAAGGTGTCTCTGAATGTTAATATTTTAATTTACATTCTTATATTTAAGATAATGTTAAATATGTCCAGGGGGGTAAAAACGTAACGTTCCGAACGCGCGTCGGTACAATTTAACTGACAATTTTCCATATAAAAAGTGACATTTAGACCTAGCCGACGTTCGTACAATGCGTTACGTGATCGACCCCACTGGTCCCTTTTTTAACGTGTAACAATGGAAATGCAGTCATGTGACGTGCAAATCAAGGATCCACATTGTGGACTTCTTTTTCGCGTTTTACGAAGTGTCAAAATGTATGCAATTGTGATTCTTTGTATTTGCGAAATAAACTTATTTTCTTTTCATTCTTTCTTTCATATGTAACGAAAAGCGCTCGCAGCGCTCTAACTCGTGTGTTTGGCGTTAAATGGGTTAAAGGGTATCTGTACCCATGTAAATCGCGTTCGAGAATACATCGTAAGCCGCACTAAGCCAACAGTGTAATGCTGCAAAAACTCCTTCGATATCCAGCGCGATAGGCTATCGCACGCATATATTTCCATAGCATTACCTCGGTAATTCACTCTAAATGAATAATTCTGCATGAACTGAGCCGTTACAATATTCATTAGCCAGACACTCCAAGCGATTATAGGCTTTAAAGTATTAACGGTTGAGGCTGGAATGGTGTCTGTTGCAGCCGGTTAGTGTTTTGTTAGAGCTAGATTGGCAGCGTAGTGTGGCTCCTTGCATTTTTTATAGGCAATTTCGTTCTTGCGAGTGTGATTTAGGCTTAGTGCTTGTGCCACTTCATATGGATTTGGCAAAGGCTATAGTTTATTATCATACAAATTGGTATCAAGGAAAGTAACTGTAGAAAAGTAACCAAGTTGTAAGGTCACCGAAAAATAAGTTTGAGGACCTTCTTAATGTTTAGCGTTCGACGTGTTCAGGGAGTCGTTTTCTTTCAATAAAAAACAGAATTCTTCGAGTAATCGGGGAACATAGGTACCTACATAAAAATAAACGATTCCGAAGAATTGAGAACTTCCTTCTTTTTTGAAGTCGGTTTAAAATAACTAAATTTATGTATTCTCTATTTGGCAGCTTTATTTTTACTATACACCGATTAACAAATGGAAAAAACAGTAGAAATTGATATTTTACGACAAATCGTAAAGCCCATATGTGCCTTTAATAACACACATAAATAAACACTCAGATTCCCATTTACGAGCCCGTATAGTTTATATCGTGTATCCTTGCAAAGTCAAAAACACGTATGTTTGTAAAAGCGTCATAGTAACATAATGCCTTTTGACCTAGGGTGAAAATCGAAATACTTTGATTTATCTAGCTGCAGTTTTTCGGGCTCTTGCTCCGGTGTTGAAACTTTACGTTTTAACTTGTTTTTGGGCATTATCTGCATGTTCTGTGCTAATAAAATTCTTGGACACTATCGAGTTAGATAAAACGGCTCAAAACCTACGTTAGACGAACGCGTGTGCTTAAAACTCTATAGTCTACTGTAAATACCAATGTATATCAAGCGCGCTCCCGCTCTGACCCGTTGAACTTGGTGCGTGAAAAAGCAAGCACGCAACAGAAGGCATACCGATATCATATCAAAAAGTCGAGTCAGATAAACCACCCATTCATGTACCGTGTTAATAAAAATTCCTGGAAGCTATTGGTCGGGTTGACGTGTTTGAAAATTGTTAGCGCGTGCTCTAAAAATTATACCGGTGAAAGGTCTATCTATTCCCATTCAATGGAATTGCGAGTCTGTAAATGATTTGAACATGAACAAAATCAGTTCTATGGAAAAAAAGTTTTTGTTCCAGTCATAAATATCATTATGAATGAGCTTTGTACAAGTCACAATGAAGTCAATGAAGATTTTTTATAGGTTTCTTTTGAACACTAATTTTATAGGTTAATTGGCAGCCTTATAGTGCTGCCATAAATAATTTAAAATTTTTTGCTTACTCATTACCAGCTGCACTATCTTCATTACCTGCCGGTGGCCCTGCGTTGTAGGTACTATTGCCAGTTGGTACCATAAATAATTCTAATGTCTATGCTTACTCCTCATTACGAGCTGCACTATACTCATTACCCACTTTATGTAGATAACTGTTAGCTTGAGATAACTGTACCGTATGTTTATCGAACTGTATGTCCCTCAGCCAGGGGTCAAAGAGCAGCTTGTCCGGCTCGATGTTGATGGGGCTCTGTCGGCAACCCTTGTTGCACATGCTCCATTGCGGGTTGATAAGACACCTCGAAGGTGTACGGGAACCGAGGTTAGCCGAAGCAGCAAGAGGAACAGGCCTGGTAGTACTATTGCCAGATTATTATTTATACAATGTCGGTGGCAAACAAGCTTCCAGCCCGCCTGATGGTAAGCGGTCACCGTAGCCTACAGACGCTTGCAACTCCAGGGATGTCACATGCGCATGCAAGTTGCCGACGTTTCTTTTATGTAGACAACCGTCACCTGTAGAGGCTGTAGATAACCGATTTTAATTCATCTGCTTATTCATTACCAGATGCACTATCCTCATTACCCGCTCACGTTTCTAACCACGTAGGTACCTTATGTTTATCGAACTGTATATCCCTCAACCAGGGGTCGAAAAGCAGCTTGTCCGGCTCGATGTTGACAGGGCTCTGCCGGCGGCCCTTGTTGCACATGCTCCATTGCGGGTTGATCAGACCCCAGAAACCGGGACCTGAGGAAAAAAACTTTCTTAATTATGTCACCATATAACCTAATGAAAATTTAGATTTACATAATCCCGAGTCACAGGCTCAATCCTACATAGTTCGGCAGACAGAGGCTCACCCCCGGTAAACTTGTGACAAACCTAAACACATTTTTGTTATTACTAATAATATTGAAAATGTAATGTTACAATTAAAGCAATATCGATTATTGTTATTATTAATAAAAGTTTCGGAGGCCAAAACTCATGGTCATGGATTACTGAGCCAAAATAATTACCTAGTTTACTAGCTAGCTTTCTCTGTTAACTAGCTAAAATGCAGAAATGTAAAATTGACAGATAAGGAAAAGATTATCTTTGCTGCATTTTAAACTAAAATGGATTTGATGGCCGTTTATGAATAAGGAGACTCAATGTCTAAGAAAGGTGTAGATAAGCGCGTATTAAATATATATGCGTATGTAAAAAACCTGACATGTAACATGGTGTTATTAATAAAGTATTTGTATTTGTAAGACTAGAGCTCAACACCGGGATGGCAGTGATGTAGGTACGAATACAAGCTTTTGCTAGGCAGTTGGCTGTTAAATAGTTTTTCCACCGGAGAGTTAAACCGAGGACTGAGAGGAATTCTTGGGAAGTTTATCTTTTTTCTTGTGTTACTATTTATTTTCTTTCGATTATCTTCACCTGTCCGTTAGAATACTTCAATTACAGGTAAAAAATTACGTGTTATGTTGTTTGTATGGATGTATGTGTGTATATTCATATTTTATAATATCGTTATGGAGTCCAGTGTATCCCGATCCTTATTCAATATCCTAAAACGCACGCGAAGCGATCTAAAGATAAGCAATGCTGGAATAGAAAAGTTTACAGTTAGCAGTAAAGTTTGAAAGTTATCGATTGCCAACGATTGTAAATACTTTCAGACTCATTTATAGTTGCGTACTGCGTTACTACCAAAACCTGAAGAACTAGAGTGTGGGAAAATCTAAAAATAAGGTTGCAGTTTTGAGTTTTATTCCTCAGAGCATTGAAACGTATGCATAGCCGTTTACAGATCTGACAGCAAACGTGTAAATAAAAGCGGCCAAGTGCGAGTCGGACTCGCACATGAAGGGTTCCGCTAAATAAATTGCTTTTTACGATTTATGCCGTATTAAAAAAAACTACTTACTAGATCTCGTTCAAACTAATTTTCGTTGAAAGTTTGCATAGTAATGTACATCATATATTTTTTTAAGATTTATCATTCTCTTATTTTAGAAGTTACAGGGGGGGGGGGGGACACATTTTACCACTTTGGAAGTGTCTCTCGCGCAAAAGGTTGCAGTTTTGAGTTTTATTCCTCAGAGCATTGAAACGTTTGCATAGCCGTTTACAGGTCTGACAGCAAAAGTGTAAATAAAAGCGGCCAAGTGCGAGTCGGACTCGCACATGACGGGTTCCGCTAAATAAATTGCTTTTTACGATTTATGACGTATTAAAAAAAAACTACTTACTAGATCTCGTTCAAACCAATTTTCGTTGAAAGTTTGCATAGTAATGTACATCATATATTTTTTTAAGATTTATCATTCTCTTATTTTAGAAGTTACAGGGGGGACACACACACATTTTACCACTTTGGAAGTGTCTCTCGCGCAAACTATACAGTTTAGAAAAAAATGATGTTAGAAACCTCAATATCATTTTTGAAGACCTATCCATAGATACCCCCCCCCCCCACACGTATAGGTTTGATGAAAAAAAAAATTTTGAGTTTCAGTTCTTAGTATGGGGAACCCCAAAAGCTATTGTTTTTTTATATTTCTGTGTGAAAATCTTAATCTACATAATACATCTACTTACCAAGTTTCAACAGTATAGCTTTTATAGTTTCGGAAAAAAGTGGCTGTGACATACGGACGGACAGACAGACAGACAGACAGACAGACAGACATGACGAATCTATAAGGGTTCCGTTTTTGCCATTTGGCTACGGAACCCTAAAAACACCGCAAAAAAAAGATTATAACACATATATTTTTTTAATTTTGTATATAGCAGTTACGCTGCTAACAAAATTTATAAATTTCAAATTAAAGGAAACATTTTAAAATTTTGGCTCCAAGCCGGATTTGATCTGGCGACCACAAGCATACATGGCCTGACGCTACTAACCAACTGAGCTATCGGAACCATCTCTCTTTCAATCAGTTCCTTCTTACAACGCCGTCGTGTGGCGACATCTACCTAGAAGACTTAGGCTTGTTAACGGCACCAACGTCTCAAATTATATTGAGAAATCGTCAGTAACGATGCGCCACCCCATAAGTAAATTCATTTTGTATAAAGCAGTTACGCTGCTAACGAAATTTATACAGGCCCTTACAGGGTTCCCATGTACTTAGCACTTAAGATTTCTACCACCTTATGTAACCATGGTTTTGCAATAAATATATATGAATATGAATATGAATAAATTTCAATTTTTCCTTTAATTTGAAATATATTGTTTTCATCCGAACCCGACGACTTCTATTTTTTTTTACTATGGCGCTCGATTCTGGGTCAGTTTTCCCAATTTTTTTTTCTCAAAAACTATTTTTAGAAAGATTTTGCTCCTTCGCTATTTTAAATACCTATATACCTAAGGTTTGCTGACGATATCGTCATTTTGAGCGACAACCATGAGGACCTCTACTGCATGCTTCAAACTCTACATGAAGAAAGCGTCAAATGTGGACTGGAAATGAATGCGAACAAGACATGCATAATGACTAACGGCATTGAAATTGACACAATACTAAACTCGCACATGATTGAATATGTTAAAGAATATGTCTACCTCGGCCAAATTGTATCTTTTTCAGACACTACGAAAAGAGAAGTTGAAAGGCGAATAAAAATTGCATGGGCAAAATACTGGTCTTTAATAGTATTTTTCACAATCGTGTTATAATAGAGAGCTTTTTAGTCGAGTACCGTGTTTAGGCCACGAAGCTTGCTGAGTGGCCTAAGTAAGGTACGAGATTAAAAAGCTTGATTATAACACTATTGTGAACAATACTTTTTGTACGAGTTCATTAAAATTTATTTTCTACGAGTCAACTGAACTATCCGAGCCTATCGCTCGTACGCTCGTTGATATCTTAAAGGACATCAACGAGCGTACGACATCCACGAGTAAACTCAATAATCAAAGCGATTCTATTGGTCCAATTCATTACAGTTCGGTAAAGCAGCCACGTGATTGGTCGAATTTATTTTAGTTCTATTTTCAAGTTTTTTTCGGTTGTCTAGAGCGTATCGAAACAGTTATTTCGGTTGTTTCAGAAGTAACAGACTATTCAACGATGAAAAGAGTGACGTTGCAGTATTCTCTATGAAATCTTAATACACATATTTTAATCGTCGAGTACAAAAAACATATTTTTAAATCAAAGCTCCCACTACCCTTCAAGAAGAAAGCTATGGATTCTGTAATTTTGCCGACACTTCTCTACGGTTGCCAAACATGGGCGTTGACAAGAAAAACAATAGCAAGATTACAAATCTTCCAAAGAGCAGCAGAAAGAAGTCTTCTTGGAATACGTCTAAAAGACCGACACCGCAACGTCGATATAAGGAGAAGGATGTGCGTGACGGACGCAGCCGAGGAGGTCTGTCGACTCTAGTGGTGATGGGCGGGACACGTAGCGCGCGCGACAGATGGCCGTTGGAGCGAACGCGTGCTGCACTGGTGGCCGCGCGAGCAGCGTCGGCCGCGTGGGCGGCCCCGCGCGCGATGGCGAGATGACGTCGAGGCTACTGCCGGGTCCACCTGGACCAGGGTCGCGGCGGACCCCACCCAATGGAAACTGATGGAGGAGGCCTACACCCAAAGATGGGTACCCAAGTCGAACGCGACCAGTTAACATTAACAGTTTGGCGAGATGTGCTGATCATGACTAAAACACTGTTCCATCTATTGTTGTACCATGTCTCTAGCAAATAAATTTCTTTCTTTCTAACAAAACACAACAAATAAATTAGATATAAGTAACATAGGCAATTATGCATGTATTTACCTGAAAATTATTAAATGCTATTAATTATTAATTGCAAATGTTAAAATTTTATAAATTGCACGATGAATGTTATTTTACTTGGAATAAATGGCTTATAATAATAATAATAATAAGCCCAGCCACTAGTCCATCATTTTCACCCAATAACCCGTATTCTTTAGATTCCATCAACCAGCAATAGTCCCTATACACCCCAGCGGGTGCTGTCTCTGTGTGCGTCCCATGACACGGGCAGGGACAGCATCCGCTCGGTGTACTCCTTGCATTTCATTAAATTGTCAAAAGGGCCTCTACGTGTTGGCTCAGTTGGTACTTTGTAGGTACCTAGCCCCACGCACGCCTCCCAAAGTTCCGGGACATCAGTGTCCCGTGAGCGGGAAAGACATACATAATAATAATAATAATAATGGCGTAGGGATGTGACGGCCCCATCGTTCACCAGATTTCTGGTGCAATCAGTCAACGTAAGGCAGTTTGTGGCGGGCTGTTAGGAAGTAGCGACCCTACGTACCTGAGTGCTCCTGGGGGTGTCCTGTGGTCGGGCTGAGCCGATCGGGTGGTTAGTTGGACTCGCAAGAGTTGTTGCTCGAGGGTAGATGTGGACACCTAAGTGGCGAGTTGGCTATATGTTTTAAGTCCAGTGCCGCCTCTCTAACCCCCCAGCCTCTCTGACTGGTGTTGCCCTTAGGCCATTTTTTAATGTCGCTATTAATAGGGGCCCATCTAGCAGTTGGCGAGTCACCGTCTGCCAGAGATAAAAAATGAGACAGTTTATTAGGCAGGCGTCCGATGTTTCACCCAATAGCCCAGCCACTAGTCCATCATTTTCACCCAATAACCCGTTTTCTTTAGATTCCATCAACCAGCAAAAGTCCCTATACACCCCAGCGGGAGCTGTCTCTGTGTGCGTCCCATGACACGGGCAGGGACGTATCCGCTCGGTGTACTCCTTGCATTTCATTAAACTGTCAAAGAGCCTCTACGTGTTGGCTCAGTTGGTACTTTGTAGGTACCTAGCCCCACGCACGCCTCCCAAAGGTCCGGGACATCATTGTCCCGTGAGCGGGAAAGACATACATAATAATATACTTAAATACGCAAAATCGGTTTTTTTCAAGAAAATACTCCGAGCTTTTTTTCCATACTAGGTGCTGTGTTCTTTACTATTCATATCAAAGTTAAATTGTATACTGTATTGAAATAAAACCGGCCAAGTGAGAGTCGGACTCGCGCACGAAGGGTTCCGTACCATTATCTGTAAAAATATTTATTTTATTCTGTTTTTAGTATTTGTTGTTATAGCGGCAACAGAAATACATCATCTGTGAAAATTTCAACTGTCTAACTATCACGGTTAGTGAGATACAGCCTGGTGACATACGGACAGACAGACAGACAGAAAGACAGACAGACAGACAGACAGACAGACAGACAGACAGACAGACAGACAGACAGACAGACAGACAGACAGACAGACAGACATACAGACAGACAGACAGACGGACAGCGGAGTCTTAGTAATAGGGTCCCGTTTTACTCTTCGAGTACGGAACCCTAAAAATGATACCTCGCCGAGTTTTTTACGCCGGTTCTTCTCGCAAACACTTTTTTGTAAAGCTTAGCATACCTTATAGGACATCAGTATACCTAATGCTGTGTTGAATAAGAATTGTAAAGAACTGTTGCATCCAAAATGTGTTACTAGTTTTGAGTGAATCCCCGTTGAATTCGCGTCAATCGCTTTTTTGCGTAAAACCGATTTAAAAAAACCGGCCAAGTGCGAGTTGGACTCGCGCACGAATGGTTCCGTACCATTGTGTATAAAAACGGCAAAAAAATCACATTTGTTGTATGGGAGCCCCCCTTAAATATTTATTTTACTTTAATTAATTTATTTATTTTTAAAGTGAATATATAACTAAATATTCTGTGAATATTTCATACCTGTTGCCATTATCAATATCAAGACGGACAGCGGAGTCTTAGTAATCGGGTCCCGTTTTACTATTTGACTACGGAACCCTAATTAATGTTTATCGAATAATAAAGATTTTCGTAAAATACAAAGTCAGCAGCCATCGAGCTCAATAATAATTTTCACCTGAAGTCCTGTATCGACATAAAAACTATATTTCACTAAACCCTCATTTTACAACTGAATTAACATTCAAACGAATTCAGAGCTGAGCGAGCATATTTAAAACGATGACGTACCAAAATTAACCTCGCTCTAGTCAAACAGAAAAGCTATTCGAGCCCATGTAATACTATCCAATTCAATAGGAATCTGGGACCGCAAAATTTGGTCATCATAGTGCATTGGAACGTACGTAATGTTAGGGTGTCTCCGCTGTGTCATTACCAGGCTTCAGTCATTACCGTTACATTAGGAGATTTTTGTAGGTCGCATAAATAAAATATGTACGCACGGTCATTATTGTACTATCTAGTCAAATGGTAGTAAGTACAAGTGAAATTCAAACCAGAATATTTCTTTTTAGCTGTGAGCGGTTATAGAGAAGTATTATTAGAGGAGATTGGAGATACAGTATAATTAGGGTAGTATAATTATACGTGCAGGGTTTTGATTTACGTAATCGAATTGTTTGGTGTTATTCTAAGCGTTACTATTTTAATGATAAATCAAAAAACGTTCTCTCTTGCCGTGCAAGCGCTAATATCGAGACATGTATTCGAAATTGCACTTTACAAATACTATTTCTATTAGAATTGCATGTATTATTAATGAGTAGTGGAAAGGTATAAATAGCCTATCCTTCACTTTACCAATTAATAGCGTTTGGGCTATTGTCGCATTTTGTGTTATTCTAAATGTTCGCATTTTGCAATGATCTTGTCGATATTGTACTTTACGCTATAATACCGATGGAAAATATTAGTGATACCTTGAGTAGATGAATTTATTAATAAAATGTATTTTAACTTTATACTAGTAAATATATATATAAAAAGCATATCAATTTCAAAAGCCTCTCAAAAGCTAAACATTTTACGCGATCAATATTTAATCTCAAAACATGATCATCCATGTCATCAGATTTCAATGTGCCTTTGACTGTAGATAAATGTCACGGGTCGGACACTATCCAGTGTAATGATACGGGCGCTCCATTAAGATGGTATCTTCGTCATTACCCTACCGTCATTACCGTCCGTAGTTTTTCGAGTGAACGTGATTAGGACAATGAATGAGAATTGATATGGCCGTGTCATTTTGATGTCCACTATTTTGATTAAAAGTAAAGGCTAGTATTTAAAGGCACATAAAAAAAACCCTACCAACCTAAAAAATACTGATTTTCACAGCTAAAATACTAATCGTTCCTCAAAATTCGGTTTTGATCAGCAATTGTTAAATTTTGATGTGCAAGTCAGTATTTTTTTTCAAAGCGATAAAAATTTGAAAATGCGTTTGTTCTCGAATTTAGTCACATGGTTTTTTTTGGCAGTGGCGGAGCGCCGATACAAGCCGATTACCACCGGCATGCCTAAAATTTATTTTTAGCCTATATACTCAAAACAGTCTAAGCTCTTTCATAACTTGTGTCGCTTAACTTCAAATTCAGATAAATCCACTCTAACCACTTCCGAGATAATTGAAATGAAGTGATAAGCTGATAAGTAATAACGTTAATATGATGATGTGAAAGACAGTATTTCTTTTATTATGGCTAAACCATTAAATAAAGCCATCCTGTTTGGCAAATTCAGCATTAAAACCATCCATTCTTTACAAAAAATCAAATTTAGATTGGATTTACCTTCATTTGATATAATCGATTGTAATTTATCTATCTTTGAAAAAACTCAGTGTGGATCTGTATAACTTTGATTTAAAAGACCTAGATTTATCTAGATTTGAAAAAAAAATTGATTACAAATTGTCAGCCATGTTGAACAAACTTCTTTCGCTGATTGGCTTGGATGGACTTACCTACATTTGAAAAAAAACTGTCATATGGATTTATCTGATTTTGATAAAATATTATGATTTTAACTGTATTTTTCTCAAAAAACAGACAAAATTATACTAAACCGATTAAATTATAACAAAACTAGTTTCTTACCCTTTTACTTCATACCAAAATCTTAAAAAAATGTCAGAATTGGATTTACCCGAGTTTAAAGTTCTTACTCACTTATTGTGTTCCGGGTTGCCCATCGAACATTTTCACGTGCCGCCACTGTAACCCAGTTGACACTTACCCAATGACACCGTCAATTTGAATGCATAAAGGTGTCAACTATTGGGTGATTTACCTCATCGATACTTTAAAATGGCTTACCAGAAATTCCATCGTACGTCCACCATTCCTCCCAACTCCCTGATATATCTGTAAAAAAAGGTTTTCAGTCAGTACAAGTAGATAGATACTTACAATAATATAGCGACAAAAAAAATCTTCCAAGTCTTATCTCAATCGGAAGACCAAATAATACGTATGTTGGACTTGAACTCCGACTTTTAGATATATTTAAATTAAATATTATGTAACTGTGGAATATTTTACGTTAAACAAATTTTATTACCCATTTTGTCTTCTAAAATTGTAACTTGTTAGCATCGTGAATGGGGCCCTGGTAATATATATGTTGTTGTGTTGATTTGTGTTGATTATGTCTATATGTTGCTATACACATAATCAACATCGCAATATTCGCAATATGGTTTATGTTTTTATATGGCAATAATATTAACAGAAATTGTTTCCTTCTCTTCTCAGAAATACGTGATACACCTCAAATCTCTATTTTCTTTATTAAAATAACTCCACGGGCCTCTTTGATCCTTTAAAATGGAAAGCCGGATTTGAACCAGTCAATTCTACAATTTAGAGCACGTAAAGACAAAAATACTTTTTTAATATTAAAGTGTAAGGGTTATATTGGGGTGTAGGGGGACATTGTTATCTTTAAACTTGCTCTTGCTGCGGCTGTGTGGCAACGCCCTTACCTCCTATAAAGCTATTGTCTCATGAACCATTCTCACTAACCTTTAACTGAAACGCAGAGGAGTGTGAGGATGAATAGTGAGCATTGCCGCATGGTGATCGTGGTTCACCGCATCTGGTCTGGCGCTGTAACAACAGAGAACACTGTTAACAATATACTTTCAAAACAAGGTTTTAACCAACTTCAAATCAGTACCCAAATCGCTTTTAAGTGTGCCTGGGCAAGATACCCGCTCAAACAAAAAAAAAATGTTTTAATACAGTTGCTCAAAAAGTGGTACTTTTTGTAGCTGCAAATCGTGGGCAAAGTTGTATTTTGCGCACTAGTGCTTTTTACTTTTCCACGTGTATCGAACGACGTTTTTTAATACAGTTGCGAAAAAATAAGTAAAACAACAAGTAAGGAATTTGAAACTTTTATATTATTAATTCTGTAACATCATTGTAATACAGTTGAAAAATAATGTAGTTGTTCAAAAAAAACATTTTTTTAAATACTGTCTTCACTCGTCCCGAGTCTTACCACTCGCCTACGGCTCGTGGCAAGATATCTCGGCACTCGTGAAGTAATGACATACTTTCCGCACTAGCATCGAAATATACTATTACTAAATCGGTCCAGGCGTCTTCGAGTAATCGGGGAACATACGACGAATTGAGAACCTCCTCCTTTTTTGAAGTCGGTCAAAAACTTAACGTTGACATTTATAAACTAGATGCCCGCGCGTCCCCTTAATAGTCAAGAGGGTAAACCTAAGTCTGTCTGTCAGTCCTGAAATGGCCAGAAGCACTTGGCACATGAACGAATCAAACTGAAATGCGAATAATATGTCTCAGATTGAGTTCCAATCCAGAGGGGTAATTGCGTAACTTTGGGTAATTGCGAGCGTTAGACCAACTCAAAATGACATTTGGGTGGATTGCAAAAAAATTGTACATAATTAAGGGCCTTAATTTAATCTATGCTTTAACTTTTTTCCATTGTGTAACGAAGGTTACCCATATAAAATATATGGGTAATTGCCGTTACACAATGGAAAAAAGTTAAAGCGTAGATTAGATTAAGGCTCTTAACTATGTACAATTTTTTTGCAATTCACCCATTTGGATATACCGTAAACGTTCCGCAATCGATCGTTTTACCCTATGATACAGAATAGCGCCGACGTTGTTCAAACTTTTCTCAAACTTATCCAATCCAAACAGGTGTAAACTGTAATCAATTCACTTAATCAAGCAAACCTGTAATCACGGGCATTGTTGAGAGCTTATAAATGAATTCAAATGATAGCGCTCGTTAAAGGGTAGCCGCGCCGGAACCGCTGTTATCTGCGGGTTAACTTTTAGGCCCACGCGACGAGAGATAGCGGGGAATATTCTCTCTAACCCCCCACAAGGCGGACTGATGACCTGGTAAAGGTCGCGGGAGTCCGCTGGATGCAGGTGGCGCAGCACCGGTCATTGTGGACTCTGGGAGGTCAGCAGGACGTCTTTCGGCTGATATGATGATGATTATTCACTCTAACGTCCTGCAATCGTGTAACGCGTACGTACGTTAGGTAGATCTGCTTTTTTTTGTGCGGGAATATAATAGTTGGATTGTTTGAAAAGTTACGCAACTACCCCTAAGCAGTTCATTGCGTAATTACTTTTTACTTGTGTATATTAGATCGAGTTTCAAAACGCAAATGATAAACTTATTTTCTTCTTCTTCATCATCATCATTCTCCTAGCATTATTCCTGGTTGTGCCCTAAAAGACCCCAGGGTCCGCTTTGACACCTAATCCCAAGATTTGGCATAGGTTATAATAATAAATAACTAGAAAACACCAGATATACTTTCTTATTTTTTTTTTTTTATATTTGCTAAAATCTCTTTTTAGGGTTCCGTACTCGAAGAGTAAAACGGGACCCTATTACTAAGACTCCGCTGTCCGTCCGTCCGTCTGTCTGTCAGGCTGTATCTCACTGATATCGTGATAGTTCCAGCTAAAATTTTCACAGATGATGTATTTCTGTTGCCGCTATAACAACAAATACTAAAAACACAGAATAAAATAGTTTTTTATAGATAATGGTACGGAACCCTTCGTGCGCGAGTCCGACTTGCACTTGGCCGGTTTTTACCCCTTTATAGATCCCCCCCCCCTCGCTTTAGACTTCCACTTGTAGGTATTTCAAGTTACAAATCAATATGTGATAGGCTCCTATATCAGCCCACAAGATAGGTGGTTCTGGGTTCGCATCCCCGGAGCAAAAATATAGTTTCCTGAATATTAGCTGTTTTCTAGATATTTATAACCTGCTTAAAAACAACTAATGAATGAATTCAGTAAACAGACTTTTTCTCTACGTTTACAAAATTACTAACATGTTTAAAATTAAGCTAGTTCTCGCCATAGCGCTTATACAGATGAAGCAGTTATCGTACAGTGAAAAGTTATTCCTTAGGCAGCGTTTATATATTATGTGCAGACAGCACGGTAGGCGACCCTTCAAGCGCCTGACTGGAAATGCCACAGTCGTTATAAACAGTGATCGGCACGACCCGTGCAACACGGTGTCAATGACCTCAATCATTATGTTAATATGGATATTCCCCGGGATTCCGGAATTCGAGTCGGTAAAGGAACACAATATTTTCTCATTTCTGTTAAGTATATAACGAGGACAAGATTAATGGTTTTTACCATAAAATAAAACAACATGAATTTCACAATAGGTAAGTAAGTATATTTAATCATTAATCACAAAGTAAAATAACAAGTAGGTAACTACATCATCATCATCATCATTTTCAGCCTGTAATCGCCCACTGTTGAGCATAAGCCTCTCTTCGCGTACGCCACTTATCCCGGTCCCGTGCTAGTCTCATCCAGAAATGACCCGCGGTCTTTTTTATGTCATCAACCCATCGAGCTGGTGGACGACCAACGCTTCTTTTTCCTGCAATTGGCCACCAATCCGTTAACGTTTTGGTCCACCTACCGTCACGCTGCCTGGCAATATGTCCTGCCCAACTCCATTTGAGTTTGGTTATGACTTCGCCGACGTCACGCACCTTAGTGCGACGTCGGATCTCAATATTCCTCACTCGGTCTTGTAGCTTAATGCCGAGCATGGCGCGCTCCATGGCTCTCTGTGCTACCCGTACTTTATGCACAGTCTCCTTTGTGAGCGTCCATGTCCACTACAATAATATATAATTATGAACTCATACAATGCACTGTGCACTCAATATTTTACGCAATATATAATAAAATCAATGTATATCAATATTTTCTTTATTGAAAAATGATACAATTTATGAGTTTAATAAATATTCTGACTTCTATTTACACATTTATTAAATCTCAATAGAATTATTTTTGCGAACTAGATCACGGGATTATAATCATGCATTTCATGTCCATAATAATATTTCTTCTCGGAATCCCGCGGTGTTGCACGGGTCGTGCCGATCACTGGTTATAAATGTCGCCTAAAATGTCCCCCAACTCTTCGCCTGTACTTAAACGCGGCTTCAGTGTCTTTCGTATAGCCACTAACACAAATTTCATAAAATTACATGAAATTTGCGTCAGTCGGATGCGAGAACATTACGACATTCAAATTTCCGCTTGTCACTAGTTCTTTGCAACCTGCGCCAACGCAAGTAGGAGTGGCTAACGACCGAAGATTGCCTGCGGCTCTAAAAGATATTTGGCGCGAAAGCGTTCGTTTGAAGATTGTAATCGGCCCGCCGAGCATCGAACGTGTTTTACACAGTTTTCTTAAGTGATTACTGAAAAAATATATACATATCCCTTTATAAAAGTAGCTCTGTGGCTGATTTGTATGGTATCAGTAAGTAGTTAGTTAGTTAGTTATACTGGGCGTTTTCCGCAAGTCGACATCCATTGTGCCTATTTTGCGTGAAACGGCGGTGTGGCGCTACTCTTACCACCCCAGCTCGTCTAAAAAGTTGGTGAGTGCCTTGGTGTTACTGACTGCGTCCCGTAGTGTATTTGGAGAACCTAGGTGCTTCATTCTGTATATTTCGTATAGTCGTTTCTTCTGCCTCCATGCACGCTCTGCACATGGGGCTGTCTGTGATACCTAAGTTATAGAGGTGTCTGTTCAAGGTGTTGTGTCCTGTTATTACAAGTATACCCACTATCTTGCGCAGTTGGTTTCTATGTGTCCTTAGTAGTGTGGTTGTGAGTTTGAAGTCGCGTTTCGACAGAATTTCTTTGGTCTGTCTGCATGTGTCTATCTCCTCCCAGTATCTTTAGTGTGTTGGTCCAGTTGATTGTATATGTAGCTTTGTGGCAGGGGCAAGATTGGCTCCGGTCCGTATGCCGTTGTTTCTGAGCCTTTCCTGGCCAGTTCATCCGCTGCATCGTTTCCTCTTGAGCCACTGTGCCCCTTGATCCATTGTATAGTAACTTTGTTTTTATCTGCGCACACCTCTGTGAGGTTTAAGTGACATTCGTATATCAAGCTAGATGTGATGTTATCACTGCTCAGTGGTTGTAGTACCGATTTACTGTCTGAGAGTATCCGTATGTTTGTGTTTTCGACTTGTCGTCTCTTTATGGCATTGCAGGCTTCAATTATCCCTACGCATTCAGCCTGGAATACCGTGTTTTGTACACCCAGTGGTTTGGATATGTGTATGTTTAAATCTTCTGAGAACACACCACATCCTGTTCCCGTATTTGTTTTTGAACCATCTGTAAAGATTCTGAGGTCTGTTTGGTTTAACCCCTCTTTGGAGTCTTCCGTCAGTAATATTTCATAGTATTTCCCAAAGACTGCAGTTTTTGGTATTTTGTCGATTGAAGCTTCCATCATAGGTAGGCTTGTGATCAGTTTGTTGTGGATCTTCGTGTGGGGTATGTCTAGTTTCGTCCATAGGTTGAAGCTTTTTAGGCGTATTGCCGTCGCAGCCGCCTCTTTTTGTATGTGCATATGTAAAGGTAGTAGCCCTAGCATGACTTTGAGTACGGAACCCTAATAAAGAAATCTGGGTGATATCAGTAAGCTCTCAGTAAAGTACAAAATACCTCAAACAAATGCAGAAGTGGCCTTAGTCTTCTAGATATAACGGTTACAGAGTTTTTCTTACTATCACTGTACTTATAGGCTTTTTTACATAAATTAAAATAAATTCTTATGTAATTTGTTAACTTGGCATGGGCATTTTATGTCAAAGCAATATGGGTTAAATTTGAACCAAGAGGATTTTTCTTCATTTGAATTTAAGCCATGTCACTTTGACATAGAGTGCCCCTGCCATATACTAGTACAGCGTGGAGAACTCGGACGTTTACCTTATCTTTTGATTTTTTTTCAGAGTATAATTTAATTACTCAGACATGACAGTTTAAGTACCTTCCAAACGAAATTAATACTGGGAAGTTAATACATTTACAGTGTCAATTACATTTTCACTGGATGGCCTGTACCTGTAAACCATGAATCAGTGTGCTCATTACCAGCTATGCGATTCATTACCAGTATCGACTCACCTCACCACTCCCTCGTTCCTATAACTTGAGCCTGAGATTCTTAACAGCTATGCATGACCAAAGGTCAGGCTACGCTGGTTTTTCAGAGGTTAGTTGTGTGTAAGCGTTGTGAATACAGGCCTGAAGACAAATATGAGTCCGAGTTAATTGTTGGTGGACACGCCAACTGAAAAATGGGACGACTAAAGTAAAATTACTCCAACGAGTCATTTATCTACGGCTTTGTTGTTGCGATACAGCACATAACTTTTCTTATCGATATGCTATTGAGCTGATTAACTTTTTTTCTCAAATATGCAATGGAATATTTGTTCTTTATACTAGGATATGAAGTGACATGTATTGTCATAGCTCTCTTGTCAATGATAATTCTGAGTTCGCTATGCAATGTTTTATGCTGATTAAAGCCTTGTTTTCCTAAGGTTTTGTCGTATCTTATGTATCAAGAAGTATGACGTTTTTAGCGCGGCGAGACGAGTTATCCGTAATGAAAATTCATACAATATTGAAGGTCTAGGCCTGCAAAGTGACGTTCTTTTATTTCAATATCAATTCGCAACACGACGTCAAAGCGTTCAGCCATTAAAAAAAGGTTGGAGTTTTTTTTTAATGTATGTTTGAGAATAAATAGCACTTCGCACCTCGGCGTGAAAAGAGATGGCCAGCCTCGTCTATAACTACTCGGCCTTTAATCCATCCCTATGTTCCCGTTCTCTGCAGTAATGTACTTTGTACTAAATTGAATAAAAACAACATTTATTTTTTAGAGTAAAAACAAGATGATAATCAACATTAACTAATTTAAATTAAAACTACTACACACTGGCACCGTCCCACCTCCAACGGACTACTTCTAAAGCGGGTGCAGCGGCGAAAAACGATCAACTTCTGAAATGTAATAAATATAGAGGCTTCAGCAGAGAATAAGCTTTGTACCCTTTGGCGTCGAGACCCTCGGTCCGTGGGGTCCCGGTGCGCATAGGTAAGTTATTTGCGGAAATCGCGAAACGACTGGTTGATGTAACTGGTGACCGAAGAGCTGGCGGCTTTCTTGCGCAACGCATCAGCATTGCAATTCAACGAGGAAATGCCGCCAGCATCCTCGGTACAATGCCTACGAGTAGAGGGCCTTTTTTAGATTTAACGTAGTTTTAATTTAATTTAGTTTATGTTAATTATCATCTTGTATTTACTTTAGAAAATAAATGCTTTGTCTCACTTTGTAAAAAAAAATCTACGTTAAATCTAAATAAAACCGGCCAGGTGCGAGTCGGACTCGCGCACGAAGGGTTCCGTACCATTATCTATAATTTTTATTTAATAGCCTTAAGTGTCCCACTGCTTGGCAAAAGCCTCCCTCTTTTCCTTCCACGTATCCCTAACCTGGGCAGTCTCCCACCAGTCTTGGTCAAACACCTCAAGCTCGTCTCGCCATCTCCGACGAGGTCTACCGCGACGCCGTGTTCGGTTGTGTAGGACCCACTTGGTGGTGATTTTAGCCCACAAGTCTTCCGGCATGCGGCAGATGTGCCCGACCCAGTCCCACTTAAGTTACGCGACTGCGTGAGCTACGTCAGCTACTTGCGTTTTGGAACGCAGTATTGTATTTCTAATGCGATCTGTTAGTTTCACACCCAGTATTTGGCGTTCCATGGCTCTCTGACAAACCTTGAGGGCAGATTTCTGAACTTTTGTCAAAGACCAAGTTTGTGCAAGGTAAGGATTGGAAGAATGCACATGTCCATGAGTTTCCGTTTTAGGGATGTAGGAAGGTTTCCTCCTTCATGGACCAATAGCTCCACCAGGCGTTTTCGGTGCGTCTAGCAACTCCTTTGTCTTGTCGAGCCTGGAAGGAGACTATTTGGCCCAGGTATAAGTACTCATGGACATATTCCATTCCTCCGCCATCCACTTCTATGCTCCTTTGGACATGGTTAGTCGTGAGCTTGGTCTTTGACATATTCATCATTAATCCCACCTCAAGGCTTGCTCTGCTAAGGTCTTGTAGCATGACACTGAGCTCTGTAGCTGACGATGAGAAAAGAACGATATCGTCGGCGAAACGTAGATTTGTCAATCGCATTCCACCGACTTCGATGCCCTTGTTTCTCCACCCAGCCGCCAGCCTTCTGAAGACTTGGTCAAGGGTACTGGCAAATAACTGATAGATGGTTGACGCCCTTCTTTATATGGAACGACGGTCCGGGAAATTATCTATAAAAACGGCAAAAAAATCACGTTTGTTGAATGGGAGCCTCCTGAAGCCTAGTTGGTAGTGACCTACGAAGCCGGAGGTCCCGGGCTCGAATCCTGGTAAGGGCATTTATTTGTGTGATGAGCACAAATATTTGTTCCTGAGTCATGGATGTTTGCTATGTATTTAAGTATTTATTTATCTATATGAGTAAGTTTATCGTCGTCTAGTACCCATAGTAGGGTAAGTGCACCAGTGAATGAACACTTAAGGATATTTTTGACTTCAAAAATTGTTTTATGTAAGATAGCTGTACTTAACTTACTTGTGGCCATGACTGTTTGAACAGCTCAAACAAGTATTCTAGTTTGCTTAAATTACTTTGCTTTTGCAATAAGCTTCCATTATTTTAAGTTATATGACCTTTTAGGTAGAAAAATGGAAAATCACCAGTGAATGAACCCGGTTTTCTAGTAAATGAACAACTAAAAACCAGTGAATAAACTACTGTTATAGTTATAGTTTATTGTTATAAATTGCTGTTTAGCCATTTTGTTTGGAGTGTCTCGATATACCAACACACGGGATAGTAGTTAATGGTTTACTTTTTCTAAAACAATTAAAAAACTGTAACAAATGTTCGTTCATTAATTGGTTCCAAAAATAGTACATTACTTACCTAGGGCGGTTAAACAAAGAATGTCTCAGATCGCAGGTATTTGACGCCCGAGCCGAAGGCAAGGGCGATAAATATGCGCTCTGAGGCTTTCTTTATTACCGCCCGTGGTAAGTACAACATTTTACGTCTCTATCTGGCCAGGAAGTGGGGTTTTCCGCACGCATAGCGTGCGGTAATTACTACTTTATGGCCAGGTATGACGTAAACCAATAAACGAACTAGGTAATTATCGGGAGATGTTCATTTACTGGAAATCTATACACCAGTGAATGAACTAACTTTATGTTTGAAAATGAGGTTTGTTCGAACACTGGACCAACGATGGACAAACCATTGGTTGTTATGGTAATAAAAACTAAATCTGATTACAATTACTAGAACATAAGATATTGCGAAACATTAAAACAGGCGTTGCCAGTGAATGAACACTCCAGTTCATTCACTGGATTTAGGCGGTTTTTAATTCTAGTTATAGAACATCTACAAAAAAACGAGAACTAACTTTAAATAACTTAAACCGATGTTTTAATAGCATAATTTCGCTCTTATGATTTCCAAAAACCACACACCATAAGTCTCAAGTTTATAAAACTAGTACAACGGCACATCAAATAAAAGGTGACATTCTTGTCCCCTTATTACCCGCTCATACAAAAAATCCACGCCCATTGCCCGTCAACTTTAAGCTTCGCTCATTTAGTAACTGTTGCGACTGAGTTGATATAAATGTTACAAAATCCTTACAGTGAATGCTTCTAATCGAGAAAAAAATACCCGCTATGCCAGAAATATACGAAACTCTTAATTTAAGCAAATAAGCAGGTTTTCGTTCATTCACTGGATCCGTTCATTCACTGGAGCACTGACCCTACAAGCTTTGCTCAGTTTGGGACTAAGCCGATTTGTGTAAGATCGTAAAAAAAAACTGGTTTTTAGTATTTGTTGTTATAGCGGCAACAGAAATACATGATCTGTGAAAATTTGTTTGTCTAACTATCACGGTTGTTGAGATACAGCCCGGTGACAGACGGACAGACAGACAGACAAACAGACAGACAGACGGACTGCGGAGTCTTAGTAATAGGGTCCCGTTTTACTCTTTGAGTACGGAACCCTAAAAAGGCCCTCGAGGCATTGTACCGAGGATGCTGGCGGCATTTCCTCGTTGAATTGCAATGCTGATGCGTTGCGCAAA
This sequence comes from Epinotia brunnichana, assembly GCA_963854355.1. Classification (NCBI taxonomy): domain Eukaryota; kingdom Metazoa; phylum Arthropoda; class Insecta; order Lepidoptera; family Tortricidae; genus Epinotia; species Epinotia brunnichana. The sequence continues at coordinate 8,474,085 of OY977944.1, forward strand.
AAATCCGCCATCTACTAAATTAATTGCTCGTTTTCATGATTACGTGTCGATTTTATGATGGGGCATGTTTTTTTTTTTTTTTTTAATCTTTATTTATTACTAGCTGTTGCCCGCGACTTCGTCCGCGTAGAACTTTTTAGCGTCTTAGAAAATGATTTCTCTCAATACAAAATTTGAACCCTCTTTTAGGGGATAATTAAAAAAAAAAGTTGATGTTCATTTTCTAGTTTGTGAACAAACAGTCTAAAACCAAAGTTAAAAATCTCATACTTTAAAAATGCCTTGAAATACTCAAACTTTGAACCAATTTTAACACTCTTAGGGGATGAATTTGGAAAAACTCTGAAATCAGTTTTGTAGTCTTTTAACGTACAGAATAAGACCGAAGTTAAAAATCTCTTACTCACACTTTAAAATTTTATGCTCGCCATTTAAAATTTGAACCCCCTTTTAAACCCCCTTAGAGGTTGAATTTTTCTAATCGCTGAAAGAACTTTTTTCGTAAACTTTTAAGTCTCTAGCTCAAAAAAAGTGTTGCCCATACAAAGCTTTCTTAACCCCCTTAGGGGTGGAATTTTCTAAAACTCTGAAAGTACTTTATTATTAATTTTAATAAGTAACATTTTGAATAGTTTTAAGTCTAGTAAAAAAAAAAGTTTTCCCACACAACACTGGCTACCCTTCTTAAGGATCTTAAGGATCCCCTTAGGGATGGAGTTTTCTAAAACGCTGAAAGTTCTTTTTTAGTATTCTCATAAGTAATCTTTTTGCAAAGTTTTAAGTCTAACTCAAAAAAAAGTGTTGCCCATGCAAAGCTTGCTCTCCTTTTTAACCCTATTAGGGGTGGAATTTTCTAAAACGATTTGTGTTCTTTTTTTGTATTTTAATAAGTAATCTTTCTACAAAGTTTCAAGTCTCTAACTCAAAAACATAAACTTTCCCTGATAAAAACTTTGCACCCCTTTTTATCCCCCTTAGGGATAGATTTTTTCAAAACGCTGAAAGTCTTTTTTTTTTGTATTTTTATAAGTAATCTTTCTACAAAGTTTTAAGTGTCTAGCTCAGAAAAAGTGTTCCCCATACAAACCTTGCACCCTTTTTTAACCCCCTTAGGGAATGATTTTTGTAAAACGCCGAATGTAGTATTTTTCATGTTCTAATAAGTAATTTTTCGTCAAAATTTTAAGTCTCTATTAAAAAAAAATATGTTTTTCCCATACAAACTTTGCACCCTATTTTACCCCCTTAGGGGTGAAATTTTCCAAAACGCTGAAAGTACTTTCTTTTTGTATTTAAATAATCTTTCTACAAAGTTTTAGGACTCTAGCTAAAAAAAATAGTTTCCCACATACAAACTTTGCACCCCTATTTTAGCCCCCTATTTTTAGGGGTAGAATTTTCTAAAACGCTGAAAGTACTTAATTTGTATTCTGATGACTAATCTTTCTACAAAGTTTTAAGTCTCTATTTAAAAAAAATATTGTTTCCCCCATACAAAATTTGCACCCCTATTTTACCCCCTTAGGGGTAGATTTTTTTAAAACACTGAATCTAGGTACTTTATTTGTATTCTAATGAATAATTTCTCTACAAAGTTTTAAGTCTCTATTTAAAAAAAAGTAGTTTTTCCCATACAAACTTTGCACTCTATTTTACCCCTTTAGGGGTAGAATTTTCTAAAACCCTGAAAGTTCTTTATTTGTATTATAATGACTGATCTTTCTACAAAGTTTTAAGTCTCTATTTAAAAAAAAAATGTTTCCCCCATACAAACCTTGCACCCCTATTTTACCCCCGTAGGGGTGGAATTTTCCAAAACGCTGAAAGTGTTTCATTTGTATTCTAATAACTAATTTTTCTACAAAGTTTAAGTCTATAGCTCAAAAAAAAAAGGTTCTCCCATACAAACTTTGCACCCCCATTTTACCCCCTTAGGGGTAGAATTTTCAAAAATCCCTTTTTATCCCTAGCCCACGTTATAAAAGCAACATACTGTGCAAAAATCAACTCTCTAAGATTAGTAGTTTCGGCTGTGCGTTGATGAGTGAGTGAGTGAGTGATTGAGTGAATAAGTCAGTCAGGACATAGGCATTATTATGTATAAATAGATAGAAGATAATGAAACTCCCATTCAAATATCTCAAAAAATTATGAAGCTACATCCGTTTTAATGTCGCTTGTTAGAGTGAGAAAACGATGAGGGACTGTGACGTCAATATACTCGAGCGTCATAGTAAAAAACAATCGTTTCATATGAAGGTGCGTTTTGCGGAAAAGGGACAGAACATACCCCCTCTTAAAACTTTGGACTCTTATAACTTAATCATTACCTATATAACCTCTTGCTTTGTTTTTTTCTCCATTTGACTATATTTATTTTAAATTCTTTTTCGAGAAAATACATTATGATTATTTACCATATTTTCGATTCCTGAGCTATAACCACGAACTTCGGAATTCGAAAATATTCGGGTATCTCTATCTCTATCGCACTAACCATACTCGAGTGACAGGGATGCAAATATATGAACATTGAGTATCGGTTTTCGTGGTAGCGCCGCAGGTACTTTGGCTGAATGCGCCGAGCGCGTGCCATTGTCATTCAAAAAAAACAAATTCGTGTTAATTATATTGTTCAAATTTGTTGATTTCATTTATTGAAATTACGACATAAAACGACATTTGCGCATATAAGTTCTCATATCAGAATCGAATATTTTTTTATGGTTTATATTTTAGCATTTGTCTCGTAAAGGTCTATCGTAGACGGGATTTAAATTATTAATAAGTGAAAGGCAAAGCAATTCCGCCATTTTGACGAAAATTTGACGGTTCTTATAGCTGACAGTTGGAGCAGCGTTTGATTTCAATAAAAATAAATGAAAAATTAAATGAAGTCGTATATTTCGGAAAATTAATTAACTGTCGCAGTCGGATAAAAACTATCCTAAGTTGCAGCTAGAATAATAATGTACCTATATAAAATGTTTCATATTTTTCCGTTCATGGGATGCTGAGAACATTCGAACCGCGCAAAGCTTCGTTTCAAACTGGCTGATTCTTTTTTTAATTTAGAGATTTATTATAAGTGGAGATGAGAAGGGGTTTTGTCACGCAGTGACTATGCCACCCCCGTGGGCGAGATCAATGTACATTATAATTATATGCTAGAGGTAGGTACTTATTCTAAATTGGTAAGTTTATATTTATAACAATGCTTTAGAGTATAATTTGCATAGCATTCTGGCCTCGTCTGACAACGGTGAAGCCAGAATGCCATTACAACAGCCTATATTCCTTAATACTAGAAATGTCATCTGATGTCGTTGGGCCTCATTGCGAACACATTCCATCAACACATGTTGTACGTCTTCCACTACATCGCACTCATGGCAGTTAGGTGAGTCCGTGATGCGCATCAAAAATTTAAATTTGTTTGTCGGAATGTGTCCGGAGCGAAGCCTGAGGAGAGTTACTACCTCTTTCCTACAAAGTTGTTTATCAAACCATGGGACTCGAGGTGGCTGACACTGAATTGTTCGATACCATATTCCTTTTGTGCGGGACCGCTCATCAAAATATTCCCTCCAAACGTGTCTGCACTTTATTTTAACTTTGCATAGTATCTCGCTGTGTAAAGGTAAACAATGAAATGGAATACCATCAGTTATCGCAAGCCTCGCCGCACGGTCCGCCTCCTCGTTGCCCATGATCCCAACATGAGACGGTATCCATTGGATAATCACCTCTCTATTTAGTGCTTGAAGTTTACAGATAGATTGAAGAATAATGTAGGCTATCGGATGCCCTCGACCAGTCGAAGGTAGCCGAGCCAAATGTGAAAGGGCACTTTTAGCATCTGACAAAATTACACATTTTTTATGTTCTATAGTCTCTATAAATGACAATGCTTCGGCTATAGCTATGAGTTCACAGTGCATTATGGAAATTTCGGCATGTATATAAAATTTTGCGTGAAGACCTATCTGAGGGTCAAAAAATGCTGCCCCACAACCACTTTCCTCTTTAGAGCCATCTGTGAAAATTGAATAAAATGAGCTGTACTTATTTCTTAGGAAATCGGAAACTGTTTTGCCTAAGTCCTGTTTATTCATCTGTTTTTTCGCACATTTAATACCATCAACAAATATCTTTATATTGTCCGATAAATCGTAGCTGCTAATCCATTTGTCCAAAGAGTAAATTGGTAATTTCAGACTTGATTGAACAGGATAGCAATTATATTGGTTACTTGTTTCAATGAGTAGTGGTATTTTCTTTCTTCTCCAGTACATATTTTGACATGAATTATTTAATTCCTCTAGGACCTGTATCGTAACGTTATTGTCGAAGGATTTAGCTCTTAAGTAGAATTTGGCAGCTAGATATTTCCTACGAATGAAAAGTGGTTGAAGGCACAGCTCACTTTCCATGAAGTGCGTTGGGGAGCTTCGTATAAACCCGCCTATCACCCGCATAGCCTGATTTTGTACTTTATCCAGCTTACATAAATGACTCTTAACACTAACGTCGTACAGGAAGCAACCGTAGTCTAGTCTGCTGCGTAGGGTTGCTATGTATAGGCGTCTAAGATGCGTAGGATGGACGCCCCATTTAGAACCAGCTAGAACCTTAAATACATTTAAAAAGGTCTGTGTTTTATCCCGGGTTTCATTTATGTGACGACCCCATTTCAGGCTTCTGTCTAGCCACATACCTAAATATTTCACACTATCTACCTGCTCTATTCTACTGTTATTTATACTTAGTTCTACCTTATATTTGTTCGTATTTCTGGGATGCCCTCTAGTAAATACACAGACTTTAGTTTTTTTGTGTGATATGTTTAGACCCATTTCTCCCGCCGCGGCATTCAGTATATTTAGGGAGCCCTGGACGACTGTAACTGCATCGGTTAAATTCTTACGACTGGTGTAAAGTACAAAATCATCCGCGTATTGTGACACAAATATGTCTCTCAGTTGTTTACAAATGTTTATGGTAGCTATATTAAATAGCAAGGGGGACAAAGGGTCCCCTTGAGCTAAGCCCGTTCCCGTCACACGAACTAAAGGATTCTGACCCATCAACTCAATAGTCAATTGACGCGAATGCAGAAATTCCCACAAATATTTACAGATTTGATTATCCACTCCAAGATGATCTAAGGAGTTCAGAAGACTAATCAAGCTAACGTTATTGTAGGCACTGTCGATGTCAACAAAACACCCCACTGTGGCAAGTCCTCTGGTGTAGCCAGTTTGAATTCTAGAGACTAGCCTAGTTAGATTGTCCATGCAAGATCGGGATCTCCTGAAACCTGTTGTTTCATCTGAAAAATAACTACCTTTCTCCATGTACCATTCTAGTCTACGAGTTATGATTGTGTGGAAAATCTTGCATGGACAAGATAACAAGGAGATTGGTCTAAACTTAACATCTACATCCCCTGTGCCCGGTTTCGGTATAGGAACTATTCTAACGTTTCGCCATTGAATTGGGACAAAACTACAAACCATGAACACGTTAAATAGATTTACCATTGCCTGTTTAGCAGTAGCCGGGAGGTTTTTAATCATAGAGTAAGATATGTCATCAATGCCTGGTGCCGTATCTGATTGTTTTATGGCGTTCGTGAATTCCCGTACCGAAATCGGTGAAGACAACTCTAAGTTGTTATTAACAAAGGTAGGAGCCACTGGAGTAACATAGTCTGGAGCCAAACTACACAATAGGTCCTCAGCTTTATCATGGGATATGGTGCTCATAGGTCTTTTATAACCCTTGAGCCATTTCATCTTATTCCACATTTCGCTTGAAGACGTAGTACTATCGATACTGTCACAAAAGTCCTGCCATGACTTAGCACTTCCTTGACGCATCACTCTTTGTGCAGCACTGACCTTACTTTGTAAAAGAGCCAAATTATCCGGTGTAGGGTTTCGTCTGAATATTACTAGCGCTCGACGCCTTTCAGCAACAGCCCTTGATATGTCCTGGTTCCAGTATGGTCTTGGTGTGAAGTTTTGTTGACTTATAGGATCTTCGCATATTTTAATTATTGGGATAGATTCATTAGCAGCTCTATCCATCGCGTCAATAAAACTATCATATGCAGATTGCGGGTCCTCGGGTAAGGTAAATTCCATAAACTCCTTCTGTATAGCGTCTCTGTATTTTCCCCAATCAGCTTTTTTAAAGTTACGTTTCCTTTTGTGAATCTTAGACATAGATATATTAGTTTTTATTTTGATCATTAAATGGTCGCTGCCCAGACTTTCATTTAGTACCGCCCAATCAAATTTCAAGGCTATATCTGCTGAGGCTAGTGTAACGTCGGGGGACGACTTTTGTATCGTACCATTTACCAACTTAACTCTAGTATGGGTGCCGTTGTTCAAAGAAACATAGTTGTTTTCTAGACTGGAGTCAAAAATTTGGTCACCTCTTGTATCTATTCTCGTCGACCAATTAGTGTGATGGCCATTCAGGTCCCCCGCTATCAGTGAGTTACGGCTAACTAGAGTAAAAATCTGATCCCAATCGCTTAGTGAGGTATTGGTTGATGGTGGGCAGTATATAGATATTACATTTTCAATGTGCTGACAGTTAAGTACCTTAATGTATATTATTTCTATACGTGGATTTGACAATTGGACGTTGTTGCATCTCTGCGCTTGAATTGACTTGTGAGTTAGGATTGCCACGCCCCCATATCCATCGCCACGATCAGATCTAAAGATGTTGTATCCACTTATACGTAGTTGAGTGTCCGGGTGCAGCCATGTCTCGCTTATTAGAGCAAGATGTACCTTTTCCTGGCGTAAAAGCGATTCAAATTCTAAGCGTTTTGGGCGAATGCTCTGAGCATTCCATTGTAGTACATTTAATGACCTGTGTGAGTTGTTGCGATCCATAATTGTTTGATAAAATGTAAGCATGGCCAGTCTGTCATATATTGCACTATAAATGAAATTGCCCCTTCGAGAATGATACTCACGCAGCTCGTCAGTTTATCGCCCCAGGAACCACCTTCCTCTTCGAACATTTTTCTTTTCAGTTTATTGAGTAACAACTGCCAGGTAATTTGTTCCTTGCACTGCGCTCGTTCTTCTCGCGCCTGCTGTTGTTCCTTGGGGTCATTCTCACTGTCACATATTACAGACATATTATCAAACTGTATCTCTTGTTCCTCTCGTTTTTCTTGTTCTAACGTTATTCGAACTTCCTCATATTTCCTACTTTTGTTTGAGTTCTTTTTCGTAGTTTCAGAGGTATTTTCCCGCGTCACACTCGCGTAACTATCGCTTTCGGGTTGTTCTTCAGGAGGCTTCATTATTCCTAGTACAGCTGTCCCGCGAATTGGTGTATTTAGAGGCGGAATTTGCGGCACTTCGTTGACTTGTATAGGTGAAGGTGGAACGTATAATGTCAGGGCTCTCTTATACGAACAATTGAATTCGGTCATTAGATCCTTAAGTTTTCTCTCCTTAACATATACCGGGCAAACTTTGGCCATAGCCATATGACGACCCGAGCAGTTGTTGCAGTGAAAGGTCGTCGTGTCACAGTTGGGGTGACCCTGGGAGCATTTAGGGCAGATTATTTTATTAGAGGGGCACATCTTGGCTGTGTGACCGAACCGCCAACATCGAGAACACTGCGTTACTGGATAGTTATAAGGAGTGACCTTGGTTCTCATATCATAGATATATACATGTGTCGGTAAGGATGCCCCCTTGAACGTGATTCTAACCGCTTCGCTCATTTCCCACTTTCCATCACTAGTATTTCTACGCTTTAAACGTTTGACTGCTAGAATTTCTACGTCACTACGAAGGTCTTGCATAATGTCCTCTTCAGACAGTTCAAGGTCAACGTCAACAATGACACCGTATGACTGGCTAATTTCAAGCGTTCTCTGGCACTTAAAACCTTTCTCGTTAAAACTCTTGGATTGCAATAAAGTGTCAGCGCTAATCTCGTTATTAAAATGGATGAGCGCTTTGTACGCATTGATGTACTTAACGCGGCTAACACACTGAATATTTTCCTGTTTTAACATCTTAGCAAACCCGAATTGTTTAGGTAATTTCTCCGTACAAGTCACGCATATTTCTATTTTATCTTCTGGTATACTGATCGCACCGTTATCGGTTCCCATTCTCCCTAATCTTTTGGCCTTCCGCCCCACATTAGTCCACACTTCTTCCTCGTTCACCACCCTGTCTCTTTTTGAAGGTCGCTTCGACTCCATGTCTTTCCCGCTCTGTAGGATCTTACTGCTATCGCCAAACAACATTATTTCTCTGTCACTGTTTTCCGTATTCAACTCATTCTTCTCTCTTTTATCACAATCCGAATTCTCATCGCTCTCCATTAGGGAATAAAAACTGTTTTAACACCATTTCATTCGTAAGCAAAACAATACGCGCTTCGCGTACGACCTTGAGACGTTCGAATTCCCGGAACCGTAATATCGACGCGTCTGTCGCTAACCAGAGCCCGCGCGCAACTGATGGGGCATGTCGTAAGCATGTTAGCAGTAGGTTCAATCTTATATTCATTGTTTTGAAGAAACTTTGTTATTCTTGTCTCCTTGCTTACTGGGGTAGAATACCTATAAAAAACCGGCCAAGTGCGAGTTGGACTCGCGCACGAAGGGTTCCGTACCATAATCTATTAAAAACCGGCCAAGTGCGAGTTGGACTCGCGCACGAAGGGTACCATTATCTATAAAAACGGCAAAAAAATCACGTTTGTTGTATGGGAGACCCCCTTAAAAAAATATTTTATTTTGCTTTTAGTATTTGTCGTTATAGCGGCAACAAAAATACATAATCTGTGAAAATTTCAACTTTCTAGCTATCACGGTTCTTGAGATACAGCCAGGTGACAGACAGACGGACGGACGGACGGACGGACGGACGGACGGACAGCGAAGTCTTAGTAATAGGGTCCCGTTTTACTCTTTGAGTACGGAACCCAAAAAGGGGATCGGATTTACCCAATTGTATTGCCCCTGTATCACGTTTGCGTTGAACATATTTAAAACCGCTGGCAATCCTTGGCAATTTGGCCCGATTCGGCCTCAACGACGTGCGAAGGCCCAGCAGCGCTACCACGAACTTCGAATCTCGAACTTCGTATATCTCCGTCTCTATCGCACTTATGGTTCGTTTACTATCCAGCACCCAATCTGAGAGTAACGTTTCATATTTCAATGTGTCCGCGAGCTTGGATACATTAATTCGACGGGCATGGAAACGAGAGCAATACATTGATCGTTTTCCCCAGATTTACTTTAGACAAAGGATTTCGGATTGCAAGTACAGTAGGTTGATCACGTAACGCATTGTACGCGCGTCAGGTAGGTCTAAATGTCACTTTTTATATGGAAAATTGACAGTTAAAATGTACCGACGCGCGTTCGGAACGTTACGTGATTACCCCTCTGGTTCCATTCAAGGTAACGGACATCTAATAATACAATTATACATAATTACGCTGACTGACACCCGTCATTCTATACAAAATTGAAATTTCCTATACATTAGTGACTAAAAACATAGGAAGAATCTTATCAGCAAAACAATATTGCTTTAAGTACGAGAACGTTCCTTACTCGTACATAATAATAAATAATTACGGTCTAAGTTTGTAGGCTTCGCTAATATCTTCTCTATCCCAAGCTTGGAGCTATGCGGTGCTATAAATAAGTACAAGCACTTTAATTTGCTGGGTATTAGGCATTAGCGTTATCTGGGTAGGCACCGAGATACGCTTAATTTCCTCTGCAGAGTAGCTTTTTTGTTAAGGAAACGAGATCGTGGGTAAGGATTGTACGATAATACGGTGGAGAATACAGACTAATGTGAAAGTAGCTTTGTGTGCCTGTTTGTTGCCCTGCCGTTTAAACTGCTGACCAGATTTGAAAGAGATTTAGCATTGAGATAGATAGCGTCCACGAAAAAGAAGTAGGATAGGTACTTTTTATTTCTGCATCCATCCATCCATCCTCTTAAAAGGGGATTATATCGAAGTTTGTATGGGCGTGTAGCCTGCCAACAGCTACTAGAACTATCTAATAGTCCAGGCTAGGTATATGACTAGCTGGTTCAAGGCAGGGAGTTACATCTATATATTATTCATTACACTGATTTCACTGATATTTGTAATTTTAACAAGATTGGAAGTTGATTTTTGTTCCTGGAAACATATTTAGATTTTGTCTGGTTGGTTTGATTGGTGGGATTTCATTTAAAATTGCTAGTAGGTATAAGTGTTAGGTTAGATTGTCTTTATTAGGTACGTCTAAATATATCAGTATACACATAAGGTACTTACTTACTCGTATGCCAGTTCTCAAACATGGTAAATTGATTTTCATAGTTTAGTAATAGTAGATTTCGACAAAGTCCCATTTGGCAATGAGGTGAAGTCAGTATAGCTATAAGTACAGTACAAAGTATCCCCTAACAATAACATTTTGGCCCCTCCGTCGCCAGCGTGGCGGGCGCCAGCCAGTCTGGGCTTGTCTCGGGGAGAATCGAGGACAGCTTTCTTCAAAATACCTACGCGCTGCGCAGGACAAATTTTTATGTGTTAAATAAAACCCATACCTTGACATACATAATTGACAGCTATACATATAAATGCTTTTTGTCGAACATCGTGTCAAAAATCATCATGCTCCGTGCGTTTTTCCCGGAGCCCGCTTTGAAAAACATCGAAATACTTTATAAGTTTAAACTTTTTACATATACATTTCCAGTATGTTAAGGTATAAATTCAAGCACCCATATTCGTAACAGATCAAAAACTAAAGAAAAAATCACTGTTTTGAGAATTCATACATATACATAATGCCCAAGGTTTAACACGAAAATGTACTTAGCGGTAGTATTTCCACCGCCGGTGCGTCTAGCAGACAGAATGTTCTCATACTAGGGGTGTTAAAAGTTATTTGCTTCATCGCTTAATTTTTATATTAATTAAATTAAATCCTCGTCACTTTAGCGTAGTCAACATGGTCCACCTTGTGGATATGCATACAGCCCCAGAGAGCCCCAATGAGGTCACAAAACCACCGGGGTAATCGCATATCTTTTCGGGCGTAAGTTATTACGTAACAACTGTGATTAATTGAAAACAACATCATGGTTGATTAGCCTAAAATGCGATAAGTTATGCATTTACCCTGCAAGTTCAGATATTTTCACTGTGTTAGATACTGCATGATACTGCGTACATTGCACGTAGAACCGATGGCCGTTGGGGCGGAAAGGTTGACCTGGAAATGGCGACCACGTACCGGAAGGCGCGGCGTGGGTAGGCCCTCCACAAGGTGGACTGATGACCTGGTAAAGGTCGCGGGAGTCCGCTGGATGCGGGTGGCGCAGGACCGATCACCTTGGCACTCCTTGGGCCTATGTCCAGCAGTGGACGTCTTTCGGCTGATATGATGATGATGAGATGTAGTGTTCAGTGGCATCTTCCGTATATATTTAAAATAGATAAATAGACGACTTTTCACCGCCATGATTAAAAGCAAGATGGATGCCCTAATAAATCCACGCGCCACATCAAGAAAAAGGTTTTCCAGAGCTTGTGTACCTATAGGGTTCTGTACTAAAAATACTAAGTGAGTTTAAAGATACAGACTATACTTAATCAGAGTAAATGTTTACTATGCAGTTGTCTGCTAACGAAATTCTTTTATCTGCTTACTGCTAATATGGGGTAGGGTAGCGCATTGTTACTAACGATTCTCAATGTAGTTTGAAACGTTGGTGCCGTTTCAGAAGTTGTAAAACCTTCGCGGTAGATGTCGCTATGACGCTACATAAGGTAAGGTTAGAAGAGCGAAGTGGTTGAAAGATTCGTCGCCACGAGTGGAGCCCACGGTAGCTCGGTGGTTTAGTTAGAGCAATTGACGGATTCAAGAGGTCACGGGTGAAGATCCCGCACGTGGTGAATATAAAAATAACACTTTGATTGAAGTACAGTCGCCATCACATACATAGGTACACTCTAGGTGTTCAAAAATATCGGCACATGCACCTTAATGCCTTGAAAATAGAGGTGTGTTCCGATGTTTGTGACGTGCTTGTTTGCTCCGATGTATGTGATGGCGAATGTACCTCCTGGATCCTGACATTCCTGACATGAAATATGTCATAAAAGCCGAGAGTCCTTTATAAAGCACTTTGACCTTGAGCCCTGAACCTTCCACCGCTGGATTTAAGGTCTTAAATGATTGTTACCGTTTTTGCCACTATGGCCACATTTTTTAGCGGTAAATATTATACATACATATTATGTACTTTATAAAGTACACTCGGTTTTTTTTATGAGTTTATTTGCGTAGTGTCAGGACTTAAAGTGAGCGTCCATTTCGTCCTTTGTAAATGATGCGGGGATCCAGGAGGATAGTCAGAGTATCGTACTGCGAGTCGCTAACGCAACGCGGCAATGTCAGTCAGTCGATTGCGTAACGTTTCATACGTAAGTTAAGTAGATTTAAATGTTATTTGTTGCAAGGGAAGATGACAGTTAAGTTGTCCGAACGCTGGTTCGGAAATTTACGCATTTATCCCTCAGATTATTTGTACAGTCAGGGGTATATACTCGTACGCACATAAATAAGGACATAAATATTTGTACGTAGGACTATATTGTCACAAACATAAAGGCGTGTACAGATACTTATGCCCTTCTTTATGTACGTTTATTAATACCCCTGACTGTACTTCAGACGCGCTGTGCAACAAAAATGGTGCCATGCGACTTGCTAATGTCGTTGCGTGTGAATCCACCGTAAACCCCCTTTTGTAAATATTATTGATATCGTTGGGGCCATTATTGAGAACCCATTTCAACAACAAACTAATGTACAAATGTTGTTCGTGTTGCTGAAACAAAAAATCCCTCAAAACACAGGGGTCTCGGCTCCGGTCGAGACTTGGGCCATTGGGTCCAAGCGCCCGAAAACTTTTAACGAGCTTTGTAAAATGCTTGACGACACCACACCTCCCGCCTAACCTTGTTGACCTAAAAGCTTCCTCACACAGCGGATTAAAATTGCTATTCAGCGAGGTAACGCTGCTAGCATCTTTAGTACGATGTCACGGCCGTCACGGGTGTCCTTTTTAACTGACTTCAAAAAAAAGAAGGAGGTTCTCAATTCGGTTGTATTTTGTGTTTTTTTATAAAACAAAAATATTGTTTGTTACCTCAGAACTCCGTTATTTATGAACCGATTTTTTTTTTAATTGAAAGTAATTGCTTCCAGATTGGTCCCATTGTTATCAAAACTCCAGTTGGATGATGGGAACTATGAGGAATTGAGGGAACTCCTCAAAGATATTAGGCACGCGTGTAGTAATTTCGGTATTTTCTATTATAATTTGTGCATTTACACCCGGCAATCATAAATTTTGGGAAGTGGAAGTAATGATGAAGACCACAGATGGCCTGTGGGACTTCTCAATGATGTGCTTCAAACTATAAAAGAACGTCACAGTATCTGATATGATTCCGTTGAAATAACAAACAATGAGGTAACAAAGCTTATTCTGAGATCCTTGAGGAATCGACGGAAGTCCTCAAATATTATCGGCCCACATATAGCGATTTAGTTTTTTTCTCTAAAAATCAACGCATTTGCCCTAGGAAATCAGTTCATTACCCTGAGAACTTTACGGTTTCGCTCTATGAAAACACAACAATATATCGATATCAGCCATATTTTTACACCAAAAAATAGGTTGGGTAATTTGACTACATATTCATTAATAATCCACCTAAATTGAATACCGATACGGTAAAAAATAATAAAAGTAATCTTCATAAATTCCGTAAAAAATCAGGCGAAAATGGTATAAACTTTCTTTACTTTATAATTGACTACATCTATAAACGTTCTTTGGGATACGCGCATAATCCACTTATTTTTGTTAATGAATAAACTTTTCTATAGGCCATATGAAATTCAATATTAACTCAAGGTCATAAATATTTAATTAAAATGCCGTTATTTCCTGATGCATATATTTTTGGATTCAGGTAGTAAGTCTCCAAATTTGTGTACTCAAACATGTTTTCATTATAAAAATACTAATAGCATTGTTGCTTGCGGGTTAATTTTTTTTCCTATCTTCCTGTCCATAGAATTATTGGGCAGGTCAAATCTACCTTGCAATATAGTAAGTTAGTGTATGTTCTGTGTTCTGTGTATGTCAGTTTATGTTGTATGTTAAATTGTATGTAAGCTTTGTAATCAAACCTTATAATTAAAATGTAACTAACACCTCTTATATGGGTCGGTGAAGACCTGAAATAAAATATATTCATTCATTCATTCATTATTCATTTCAATAGTAAAAGTTGTTTAAAATAACATATAAAAGCCGTATACAAATAATTAGCCTGATATTGAATAATTTCCAAAAAAACCGTAATTTTCTCAGGGTACATGTTGTACATTGGAAAATAAATGTGTAAATGTTCAAGTGGCTTAGGGGAGTACTGAATTGAAGTCGGTTAAAACTTTGTTTTTAAAGTCAATTATTAGATAGGTATAGTTGATAATTTTAAATAAATTATAAATAAATAAATATTTGCGGACAATCTTACACAAATCAACCTAGTCCCAAACTAAGCAAAGCTTGTACTATGGGTACTAGACGACGATATAGATACTTATATAGAGAAATAAATACTTAAATACAGAGAAGTTAGCTTAATTTTTTACTAAGTTAGGCTAGGCTCCTTTTTCTTCCCCCCTTAGGGTGCTCGCCTTGTCGGGGCGGGGGGGCTTAGTAACCGTGGACTGGTCACCCACGGCGAAGCTAAGAGGCACCCAGGGCCGGCCTGTTTGGGCTGCCGGCTGGCCCGAGGAGGGCGCTCCTAGCGGGCTTGCCTAAGCCCGCTTAGGATGCGTTGGGGAGAGACCGCAGAAGAAGTTCTCACGCGCTATCTTCTGCGGCCGAGGTGGGATCGCAGGGGGAGAGGCGTGTTGGTATAACGGTGCGCCACTCTCCCTACCCCCTGCGAACTTGGCGGGGCCGTTCCGCTGACGCGGCATTGGTGGGACCGCAGAGGAAGAGGAATGCCGGTATTACGGTGCGCCACTTTCCCTATCCTCTGCGGCCGAGTCGTGGTCGGTGGCGGAACCACAGACCTGATCCGCCACAGGGTGCTGGATTTTCCGCACCCATGATCTCCTCGTAGTGGACTCAGGGGGGTCCGCTACTGAACAGGTGGAGATCGAGGAGGCAGGCGCGCCAAAACATCTGGCGTGCCTCTCGTGGAGGGCCCCCGGGCATCCGCGAAGGAGCCGCTCGTGGGGGGCTACCGCCGGCGGGGTCGCGGATGTGTGCGCAAGCGTTCCCGTGACCTCGTCACAAGGCGGCGAGGTGGCAAGTGGGGGGGTTTTTAGTGGGTACACCGTGGGTCTCATTAGCCCATACGGGAGTCCCACATAACCACTCGGGTCACCCCCTGCACCCGGGTGGTATGCGTAACGCATTTTCCCCCCTAAACAAAAAAAAAAAAAAAAGGCTCCTTTTTCTTAGTTATGGCACCCTAAAAAAGTATCTAGGACGTCGTAACATGAATAACGCCTTTTAAGAACTAGCTCATTAAATCTGAACTTGTTTCTGAAGAAAACGCGAGGAAATGTAGTAATAATAAATCTCAACCGACTTTCCGCGTGCTCACGCGATTTTAGTGTTTATTTTAAAGATAATATGCTTCAAAATGGGGTGGTTGGGGTGTTAAAAGTATTCCTCGCGACCGGATGTTAACAGCGGTTGGTAGACAAAGCTCGTTGTGCACCGGAAGTGGGTGTATCTGCAAGTTACGTTTCTAGTTAATGCAATACAAGTGTTTTTCTACCCTGTTGTTAGCTAAGGGATGGATTGTGAGGTTTTAGAGGTTGTGAATGTGTTTTTATGTAGCTTCTCATTTGTTGTTTTCTGGTTGGAAAAATACTACTAACCTTGATCATATTTGTTCAATCATTCGCTTAAGGCGCCGCTCGTAGGTTCATGGTCTTCTCTCCCTCTCACTGAGCATGAGCCTGAGCGAGATGGAAGTGCGTGTTCGAAAGCGCGGACATCATGTTTTTTGGGAATATTTCAGAAGAAGAAGAACGAAGAGGTAAATTTTTAAGAAATTTAAGTAAGTAAGAAAATAAAGTTATTGTCCATTACTTTATGAAGAAGATTATGTGCAGGACGGCATAGAATAAACCCGCTATAAACATAAAATTGTCAGTCGCGACCTAACTTGTAATAATCTAGCTTATAAACCTTCTTATAACATAGGCATTGCGCTACTATTGCCTTATGTCATCGGCACCTGAAATAAAGAATAATAGGCCTCACATTTCATTCCTACATAGTAAAAAAAGGGTAATATACCGCTGGTTTCCTAAATAACGAGTGGATAACACTAAGTTTCCACTAAGAAATATAGACAGACTAAAGGAAACCTAGAGATCCTACTCGCGCGCCAGTCAGGCAACGACTGATGGGCGAGCGAGGGGGGAAACCCGGTATTTATACCTCAGGTGGGGAACGAGGTACGTATATACGGGCGGACACGGAATTCCCGCGTTTCAGATGCATTTTTACGCCGAACGAGCAGGATCTCGTGTAGTAATGTATTATAAATAGCATAGAAATAGGTATAAGCACTGTAAATAATGTATTAGAGTAAGATTGAACTATAATAAATGAACATGTCATTTCGCGCCAAAATTTCCCGCGCAAATCGCTTTCCCGCCAAATATACGGGGCGAAGGGGCGTCCGGCCGAGGTAACTTAATAGTATAAATTGGGCGGCCAGACCCCATGAAATTCAGTACCTACAGTAGCAGCGAAGTGACATTACTTGAAAAAGTAAACAAGCCTTTCAATTCAGAACCCCGACCCGACCAAGTTCCTGCTAAGCCGTAACGACCAACGCCGAAGGTGCAGGATTTCCCTTCAAATTCTACTCAGCCCAGAGCCAGTCATAGGTGCGTCTCGCACATGCTGGTCCATCGAAAACCGGATTCTACATAGAGGATGCCCCTTACAAGATCGAAAACAGGAAAACGCACGTTCGGTCAACTTATCGCAGCGAACATCAGAGAAGCCATGCTGGAAGAAGCAACCACGTCCACGTCGGGAACTGCTACTACTCAAGAAGGTTCGAGGCCCTCGCAGGAGACTTCGCGAACAAGCACTCCTGCGACGCCGGCGCCTCGGCCAGACCTGCAGCCAAGGTCACCCATAGGGCAGCAACCTCATGATGCCGCGCAGTGGAGAATACTGCCTCATGAAACCCCACAGTCAACGCTGCCACCCATAGTGCCGTCAAGAACTACGTGTCAAGACGGCTCGAGGCCCTCGCAGGAAACCCCACAGACAAGCACTCCTGCGACGCCGGCGCCTCGTCCAGACCCACAGCCGAGGTCACCCATAGGGCAGCATCATGATGCCGCGCAGTCACAAACACTGCCTCATGAAACCCCACAGTCAACGCTGCCACCCATAGTCCCGCTGCTGCAGGAGAGCCTACACCCTGCAGCAACACTGCGGCAGGAAACCCCACAGTCAAGCCAGCATCCTGCCGCACGGCCGCCGTCAAAATCAGTGAGAACAACGTCGAGTCATCGCGTCCGCCGTCTCGCACAAGCGCGAGAAGAAGCCCTCCGAATCAAATTGGAGCTCGCGCAAGCGCGCATAGCCGCCATAGAAGCCGAAGACAGCGACGATGACACCGGCACAATATCTACAGTCCAACAAGAACGCCGCATAGATGAATGGCTCGAGACCAGCCAGAGACATGTCCTCGCCATCTCCAATGCACCTTACATCGAAGAACCCGAGCCTGCAACCCCACAGTACGCCGAGCAGGCTCGGGAGAGGAGCCCCGCCGAGGGCGCGGGACAGGGCGCCGCTGCCGTGCGCCCCGCCGTCCCCGCCCCTCCCCCCGCCGGGGGAACCCACGCTCCCGTTTTCACGCCAACGCCGCCGCGCCCACGCGAAACAGACGCATATCCGCCGCCGTTAATGTATTCACAAGCGAATGCGCAAGAAGATAACGCCATAGTAATGAAGAATCAACAAAGTGTGAACCTGAGTGAGCTCGCCTCTGCCATCGCCATCGCCGCGCGTGCCGGCCCGAGAGAGTCATCACGCTACCACGCCGAGTTGCCGCCATTCAGCGGCTCGCATCAAGAATGGCTATCATTCAAAGCCGCCTACAACGGAACCACCGCAAATTATAGTGAAGTGGATAATATAGCAAGATTAAGAAGATGCCTCAAAGGGAGGGCCAAAGAAGCCGTCGAGAGCCTCCTCATTTACAACGCTCGCGCAGACGAAGTAATGAGAAGCCTAGAAGCCCGCTTCGGCCGCCCAGACGCCATTGCCCTCGCCGAGCTCGAGCGTTTACGCGCCCTACCGCGCCTTAACGACGGGCCGCTCGACATCTGTGTCTTCGCCAGCCGTGTAGCCAACGTCATAGCCACACTCAAGGCTCTTGACCGCGCTCACTATCTACACAGCCCGGAGACGACACGGGCAATGATGGAGAAATTTACGCCCGCCCTACGCTACAGATGGTTCGACTACGCGAATACGCAGAAAAACGACGAGCCTGAGCTAATAAAGATATCAGCCTTCCTGCAACGCGAGGCGGACTACTGCGCACTCTACGCGCAGCCCGAGAACGTCGACGGTGCAAATCCTCATCCTGCAAAGAGGACACACCGAGCCTTCGCGACCACAGACAAGCCTTCACCTAAGTGCGCCGCCTGCAACAACACCGGTCACCCAATAGATAAATGCACTAAGTTTATCGAAAAAGCCGTTGAAGACCGGTGGAAACTAGCCAAAGATCAACGGCTATGTTTCCGATGCCTGCGCTACAAGAACAGGATGCACTCATGCAAGCGCACGAAGTGCGAGCGAGACGGCTGCGAATACTTCCACCACAAATTGCTACATTATCAAAGAGTTGAAGAAAGAAACGAGGCCGTCACATCGACGCGCGCCTCCCGAGAAGCGAGAACCTATCTGAAAATTATCCCGGTCACAGTCTCTGGACCGGCGGGAGCCGTCGAGACCTACGCCCTCCTCGACGACGGCTCCACGATAACACTTGTACAAGAAGGGCTCGCGAACGACTTAGGCCTGGACGGCCCGACAGTGCCGCTACAAATAGAAGCTATAACGAAAGAAAAAATCGACGCATCGAGATCACGCCGTGTTACGCTCAGCATCCGCGGCACCGACCAACCTTATAGGGTCGGTGCGCATACCATAGACGATCTGAGCCTATCACCACAGTCCGTTAAGAAGGAGGATCTCCGCGAGTGCGCACACTTATGCGACATAGAAGATAGCCTGCGGTACGAGTCAGCGAGACCTAGAGTGTTAATCGGACAAGATAACTGGCATTTACTCGTCAGTAATGAAACACGCCGCGGCCAGCGGCATCAGCCAGCGGCATCCCTAACGCCGCTAGGCTGGGTGCTACACGGTGCACACACACGCATCACAGGCAAACAAGTACATGCGACGCATCGCTTGACCACTATTGAAGAAGCCGAGAAAAATGAAGATTTGAATTTACAACTCAGTGAATATTTCGCGCTCGAAAACCTACTTATCGAGCCGAAGTTACCCCAGTCAAGCCCGGAAGAGCGGGCGCGTATCATGTTAGCCCAGTCAATAAAGACTACAGCCGACGGCCATTATGAAGCACCGCTATTATGGAAACAACCCGACAGCCGCTTGCCTGACAACTACGAAAATACACTGAGAAGACTTCATAACATAGAAAAGAAACTCGACAAAAATAAAGAGCTTAAAAGCAAATATAGTGAAGAAATGGACGCCCTTGTCTCGAAGGGCTACGCCGAGCCTGCGCCGCCCACCAAGTCATCAAGAGTGTGGTACCTCCCCCATTTCCCGGTGCTGAATCCTAGCAAGCCCGGGAAAGTCCGAATTGTCCACGACGCCGCCGCGCCTACAAGGGGCGTGTCGCTCAATGACCGCCTACTGACAGGCCCGGCCCTCCTACAGTCGCTGCCAGGCGTCCTTATGCGCTTCCGGCAACACCCAGTCGCCGTGGGGGCGGATATTAAAGAAATGTTCATGCAAGTGAAAGTCAAATCTGAAGACAGAGACGCCCTGCGCTATCTATGGCGGGGCGACCGGCGGGGCGACGACGCGCCGCAAGAATATCGCATGACTTCACTCATTTTTGGCGCTACTTGTTCACCGTCAATAGCAAATTAATATATGTGAAGAACGTCAACGCCCAGAAACACGAAGAAACGCATCCAGAGGCCGTCAAAGCGATAATAAGACATCACTACGTCGATGACTACCTACACAGCTTCAAAACAGAAGAAGACGCGATTCGAGTGTCAAGTGATGTACGCGATATACATAGAGAGGCCCATTACGAACTACGCCAATGGACCTCTAACTCCACGCGGGTCCTCCGAGCCCTCACTTCGGAGGACGCCACGTCCGCGCCCGTCGAACTGAATAAAAGCGAAATGAAAAATGAACGAATCCTGGGACAAATATGGAAACCCGCGAGCGACGAACTCGCCTTCAACTTGGACCTCAGCCGCCTACCTCCCGGAGCCCTGGACGACATCGAGCCTACCAAAAGGCAAATATTGAAAATAACAATGTCGATCTTCGACCCTCTCGGGCTAGCGGCGCCGGTAACCATCATAGCAAAGAAAATCCTACAAGAGGTGTGGCGGCGCGGAACTGGCTGGGATGACAAGCTGGATGCAGACTTAGCGCGCCAATGGACGGAGTGGACGCTGCACCTAAGGGCATTGCGAGACCTCGCGATTCCGCGCGCCTACCCCTACTACGGTGACGCAATCAAGCGTGAGATGCACATCTTCGTCGATGCTAGCGAATCTGCATATACAAGCGCGCTATACTGGCGCATAACTACGGGCGACGGGCGAGTGCACGTGTCCTTGATAGCTGCGAAGGCTAAGGTCGCGCCCCTGAAGGTGATATCAGTCCCACGCCTAGAGGTGCAGGCCGCGGCGATGGGGAGTCGAATGGCGGCCGCAGTAATAGAAGAGCACGACTTCAAACCAGACACGAAGACATTCTGGACCGACAGCCGCACAGTACTCGCGTGGCTGAGGACCGGGGCGCGCACGTACCGGCCCTTTGTCGCGCACCGCATTGCCGCCATAGAGGAGTACACGGCTGTCAAAGAATGGCGCTGGGTACCTACCAAGCTCAACGTCGCTGACGAAGCCACGCGCACAGTCCCGCTCGAGTTCAACACTGATCATCGGTGGTTCCAGGGCCCGGCCTTCCTGCGTGATGACCCGGAGACGTGGCCCACAGAGCCATCACAACCGCACGAGTCCGAAATAAGTGAAGAAAAGGTGCACACAATATCAGTCGTAAAGGGAAAACCCGGCCCGCTCGCCTGGCTACCAGACCCGGCCCGATTCTCGAGGTGGGAACGCTTGCTGCGAACTATAGGCAGAGTATTACAGTTCATCGACCTATGCCGAACCCGCAAGGCGCGCGCACATTACAAGCGCACCATGCGTAACAAACAGGCCGATCCAGACTGGAATAAACGAAGCAAGCCCGCCCCGCCGCAGCCGCCGTCTAAAAGGCTACAAAATAATAGAAAGTATAAAATACTCGATGCCACATACCTACGTGAAGCGGAACGCTTAGTGATACGCGCCAGTCAGCTGGAGTCATTCTATGACGACTTCAGTGACCTCAGAAATAATAAGCCACCGGGCTCACATAGCCGCCTACGACACATGGCGGTCGAACTAGTGAACGACGTTATTGTTATCAAGACGCGTATCAACGCAGCAGTGGACATCACCGAACTACAAAAACGGCCACCCGTGCTCGATGGAAATCATCCGGCAGTGAAGCTATATATAGACTTTATACACAGGCAAATGCAACACAACGGCGCCGAGGCTACTATAAACGAGTGTAAACAATATTATAGTATTCTACGCCTGCGACCCGTGACGAAAATGATAGTGCATCGATGCCTGCCGTGCCGGATAAAGAAAGCAATGCCGTCAGTGCCGCCCACCGGCGACCACCCGCGGTGCCGGCTCGCCCACCACCAGCGAGCGTTTACCTACACGGGCCTCGATCTGTTTGGCCCGATAACAGTAACCGTCGGTAGAGGGACTCAGAAGAGGTACGTGGCACTCTTCACGTGCCTCACCGTGCGCGCAGTACATCTGGAAGTAATACCAAGTCTCGGCGGGGACTCCGCGGTCATGGCGCTCCGACGCATGATCGCGCGCCGCGGCTGCCCGACCGAGATCTGGACCGACAACGGAAGTAACTTCCACGCTGCCGACAAAGAGCTCCGCGTGGCCTACGGCGACGCCCTCGAAACCGACGCCGCGCAACGCGGTATCAGCTGGCGCTTCATACCGGCGGGAGCCCCATTTATGGGCGGGGCATGGGAGAGGATGGTACGAGCCGTCAAGAGAGCCCTACACGCCGTGCTCAACGAGCGCCGCCCCAGCGAGGAGACCCTGACTACTCTGCTCGCCGAGGCCGAATATACAGTGAACAGCCGCCCCCTCACTCATGTGGCGGTTGATCCTGACGAGCCAGAAGCCATCACGCCGAACCACTTCCTCCTCGGTGGCTCAGCCCGGGCCCCCAACCCCGGGACATTCGACGACACCGCACTCATCGGCCGCGCGACTTGGCGGACGAGCCAACGCCTGGCCGAGCACTTCTGGGCCCGCTGGCTCCAGGAGTACCTGCCCTCACTCCAGTACCGGCGGGAGCCCTACGGTCATGGGCGGCCTATCAACGTCGGCGACATCGTGCTAGTGGCCGACGGGAATCTGCCTCGCAACACATGGCCACGAGGCCGGGTTACAGCTATATACCCGGGCCCCGACGGCGTGACACGAGCAGTGGACGTGACCACCAAGGGCGGAGTCTTCAGAAGACCGACCAAGAAGCTGGTGATCCTGCCGACGGAGCCTGAGAACCTGCACGCAAAAGAAGATCCAACGTTCACCCGAACGATGGTCGGCGGGAGAGATGTGCAGGACGGCATAGAATAAACCCGCTATAAACATAAAATTGTCAGTCGCGACCTAACTTGTAATAATCTAGCTTATAAACCTTCTTATAACATAGGCATTGCGCTACTATTGCCTTATGTCATCGGCACCTGAAATAAAGAATAATAGGCCTCACATTTCATTCCTACATAGTAAAAAAAGGGTAATATACCGCTGGTTTCCTAAATAACGAGTGGATAACACTAAGTTTCCACTAAGAAATATAGACAGACTAAAGGAAACCTAGAGATCCTACTCGCGCGCCAGTCAGGCAACGACTGATGGGCGAGCGAGGGGGGAAACCCGGTATTTATACCTCAGGTGGGGAACGAGGTACGTATATACGGGCGGACACGGAATTCCCGCGTTTCAGATGCATTTTTACGCCGAACGAGCAGGATCTCGTGTAGTAATGTATTATAAATAGCATAGAAATAGGTATAAGCACTGTAAATAATGTATTAGAGTAAGATTGAACTATAATAAATGAACATGTCATTTCGCGCCAAAATTTCCCGCGCAAATCGCTTTCCCGCCAAATATACGGGGCGAAGGGGCGTCCGGCCGAGGTAACTTAATAGTATAAATTGGGCGGCCAGACCCCATGAAATTCAGTACCTACAGTAGCAGCGAAGTGACATTACTTGAAAAAGTAAACAAGCCTTTCAATTCAGAACCCCGACCCGACCAAGTTCCTGCTAAGCCGTAACGACCAACGCCGAAGGTGCAGGATTTCCCTTCAAATTCTACTCAGCCCAGAGCCAGTCATAGGTGCGTCTCGCACAGATTATAAAATTTCATCTTTTTCTGATAAAAAATGGAGCAGTAAAATGGTTACAAGTGAAATAATAGGGTTCACTTTAGTTTGTTTTCTCTACTTTCTTTTGTTAAAATGGATTTTTACGAAAACTATTTTTTTCTCATATCTTGCAGATTATGATAATATATTTTTTCCGACCTGAAAATTGTCTTTTCACGATTTTTTTTAAGATGGAGCCTTAATAGTAGAATGTAAGTATTATTGACCAACATAAAGTATATTTAGGCCTAGTTTTATAAACATGCGTTACACCAAGTGCCACATCGAAGGACCATGGGGCAAAATAGACTAAAAATCCGACAGAGCTCAGAGTTAAGTCATTAGAAAGGCCTGCTTATCTACTTTATTTCATTCTATGGGCATAAAGCTAAATTCCATTGCAGAACTGAAATATTCATGTTTAAATATTCAGAGTGAATATGAGAATCATAAACTATTATCATTTACTACGACGCTCGGGGATAGTGACGTCACGATCCACGAGCGGTGTCTCTCTCTAACAAGCAATATTAAAACGGTTGTAGCTTCGTAATTTTTTGAGGTATTGGTATGGGATTTTCGTCACTAAGCATTTTTTCTTGCCTTCTTTCTTTTGGACTAATAATAAATTTTGAGTCTACACTACAACCCTATTGTGTCTCCGCCTTATAAAAGTAGATGCGCTCTTTTGTAGGGATACTAGACGCAGCGGGGTCATTGGCCCCGCGGCGCCCAAACGTCGCGACTGCATCATATCTCTATTGGATAAGGGTGGGTTCCGACTGAAGAGAGTTTTACTATTTCTTTGTGAATTGGCAAGTGAAATATCATGTATATTGGTAGCATTCATGCCATAGGACATCAGTAATATTCCTGTAGGGTATTGCTTAAGTAAAAAAAAAAAAATACAAAATTTATTTATTTACCTAATGAGTTACAAACAGGAAGAATTACAAAGAGCTTAGCTTAAGATTTTTAACATTAGTAAATAATGAATAATATATTATTATTATAATATATTATCATGACCTCGATTGTGTTATGTGTAGGTATCCAATTTTTATATATTTTCTTATTACTAGTTTTACAGTAGTCATCATTTAGTTAAGTTTGTCTATCGTCGTCAATTTTCTTTCTCTTAACTCATTAAGGGTACCTGGAAGAGATCCCTTAAAGGGATAAGTTCGCCTTTGTGCATTAATTATGTATTTTTTTTTACTTGCTGCGTTTTCCAAAAAAATACATTTACTTAGATAGGTACTACCTACCTATCGTACGTACATTGAAACGTTACGCAATCGACCAGCTACATTGCTTCCTTTGTCTAACCATCTACAACATACCGCTAGGTGGGCGCTATGCGCGTAGGCGCTTTTCTCTACATACGGTTTTTCACACGTTATCGGCTACGATCATACCGCCATAGTATAAAGAGTGTGCAGTAGGCTATCTCCGGTCCAATCCGCGATATAATTGACTACCGTACTTGCCTGTTTCAGGGTTATCACTTTTAGCTAAATTTTAATTCAGTGCCTAGAAATTGGCAAGGGCCGGGATGTTGTATTTTTTACTTGTGTTGTCTGGGTTCAGGGTTTTTGAGGTCGGTTTTACCTAAACGATGATGACATCTTTCACGGTGACAGAAAGAGTGACAGGCGATACCTACCTATGTGGTTGAGGGGCCAGCAGACGGGTGGCGCGGGGCGGTGATGAGCACGAGTACAGTCGCCATCACATACATCGGTACACTATAAGTGATCAAAAATATCGGCACATGCACCCTAATGCCTTGAAAATAGAGGTGTGTTCCGATGTTTGTGACGTGCTTGTTTGCTCCGATGTATGTGATGGCGACTGTACCTACGGTAGTTTACTGATAGTATTGTCAACCAATTCATTAGTTTAAAGCCCGGCCCTTGCCAAAGATAACACATCTCTGTATAACTAATTCAGTGATTCAAAAAAGTTCAACAATGGTTTTCCTAACAAATACAGAAATGTATTCTGAACTGAGATAACTCTGGAATCGATGAATTATTTAGACACCCAAACACAGAACAATAAGTTCTCCTGCGATTATCACACATTTTTCATTCATTTAGCGGTGCCGAAAAGCCGTGACGCGCGATCCTTATGCGGTGTTAGCCCCGACTGGCGCACTGAGAAACGGGTCGAGATTTTGTTTGAGTGTGCGTGCGGCGACGCATAGATACTATGGCGCACACATACAAGCCGTGCGTTGGTATGAATATAATATACTTTGCACTCTTTATCTCCGCCAAGTCGAGCAAAGCAAAGAGGCACGGCCGTACCATCCTTTTCTTGAAGCCATTCAGGCCATTTTCAACATCCTGTATTTTCGTGCTGGCTAAAACCAGAACCCTGAATTTTCAGCAACATATAGGGCATAATATAGCTTACATATATTCTCAATAACTTTCAATTTGAACGTTTAGTTTCAGAACTAATGCCCGTCAAAGTTCCTTAGTTTCGTAATTCTAAGGTACTTAAGGAAATTTTGAACATTATTAGTTTTTAGCCTATCCATTCATAAAAAACCTTAACATATTTCAGTTTCTGCCACGATTCAGAGATACTGCATAAGTAAGTTTGTAATCCTATACAAATACATGCGATTACAAAGCTACTTTTGCAGTTGCTTCCCGCAAAACTATACAAACGTTATATGCGGTTGGTAAAATAACATTTCCATACAAAGCTGATAACACAATAACTTAAAAAAGAATTAAGATCCCATAAAAACAATCCATGTAAAAAATAGACCAAGACTCGGAACTCTTCCACTGTAAAACTGTAAAAAGTGGCTTTATTTGCTTGCTTAATTAAATTTTGTCACTTGGCAATCATAATGATTGCTATATGATATAAGGTATGCAAAAATAAGCAAAAGCAGTAAGTTGTGTGACCACACCACTTTTTACTGTGGAAGAGTTCTGAGACTTGGCCTATTTTTTACATGGAATGTTTTTATGGGACACTATGATACCGCTTCGAGCTCATTGGCAGTGAATGTGTTCAGCTTACTTCGGAAATCAATAAAAGCTCGGCAACGCGCGTCCATACGCTACGAAGCCACCTTTTTTTTTTTTTTTTTACTTGGGGAAATGCCTTTACGCATCCCACCTAGCCGAGGAACTAGGATGGGTATGACGGGCTCCCGGGAACCCCCCGGACTACCGTCTAAAACCACCAAGGTATGCCCTCTCTGCCGTGTAGTAGGGGCGTCATGGGATCGCGAACATTTCACCACGACGCCCCTCGGCAACAGCCGCAGCTGCCCTCACTACTAAGGCAAAAGCCCCCCCTCCCGTCGTAAGCGTGCAGGGCGACACCACACGCTTCCCGACCCGAAGCCTGGTAACCTAGCAGTTTGTGCATTGGTACTGAAATAATGTAAATAAATCCACTGTTAAACTGTTTCCATCTCTTCGGGAATTTTTCTTCCCGAGTTTAACCGTAGATTTATTAGTCTTATTTAAGAGATGTCTTACGAAAGTTTAGATTGAATAGTTAGTGTATATTAGATTAACCTATGAAATTGGCGGTTTTTTCACAGATATTATTTTGTACGTAATTTATTCATTTCTATTGCAACTTCCAAATTATTTTTTAATTTCATTATTAGACTATGTAACAAAGGTTTTAAATACAAAAAATAGGTTTGAATTTTTTATTTAGTGTTTCAAATTAAAGCTTGAAAACCGCCCTTTTCATGTGCTGCTTGCCGGTTAAAGTGTTTCAATTACGTATAGTTTTATGATGCGAACTATTTTTAAGGAATGAAGATAATGTGTAAAGTAGCTTAAAAGTTTTCTATATTCCTACCAAAATTTAGTTTGCTTTGAATTTGACATTGCTGAATAATCCGCAAAATTCAATGTATGAAAGTTTTCATAAAATTCTCCATACACACCGCCAATTTCATAGGTAAGGACCTAATATTTGCCACCGTGGTAGTATTAAAAAAAACTTTAAAAACATAGGTACATAACTCCCGACTTGAACTCATTTATCAAGGGACGCTTGCACCGGCAAATTAGTATTGATGCAGCTCTTGGGACGCGACACTACTTTAATACCTTTGGGTCTATTTGTATTAGCGTATTGAATTTTGAATTAGCCTACGTACCGCGCTCGCACAGACGTAGGGCAATCGCCATTAGTGGGACGGCTTCTACGACAAGATGATCACGGATTGATGACCTCTGTAGCTTAGTTAGTGTTGAGTGACCCTGCCTCCTAGGTCCCGGGTTCGAATCCCGGTAAGGGCATTTATTTGTGTGATGAACACGAATTGTTTTTGAGTCATGGATGTTTTCTATGTATTTAAGTATTTATTTATCTGTATAACTAAGTATGTATATCGTCGTCAAGAACCCATATAGTACGAGCTTTGCTTAGTTTGGGACTAGGTCGATTTGTGTAAGATTGTCCCCTAATATTTAATTATTAGGTATTTATTTTTAGATGCGGTATTTTGTACTTTACCGAGAGCTTTCTGATGTCATTCAGCTTGGTAGATTGCGTAGGTAACGTTTTATACGTACGTTAGGTAGATCTAAATGTCAATTTTTGTATGGGGAGATAATAGTTGAGTTGTCCTAACGCTCTTCCTAAAAGTTACGTAACTACCCCTCTGACTTGACTACTTATCCCATACTACTTATCTTACTTATGAGCATCTATCCCTTCTTCTACATATCCATTATAAGTGTCAGCTACAACGGCGTCACTTGCATGTCACATGTCAGTTATACTTTCTCTGACTATAGCTTCGTAATTTTTTCGTTACTAATTTTGTTTTCCTCCCTAGTCGGTTATGACACTGCCGCCGCGTCGGATCGGTGTGCGGAGCGACGGTTTTCTCGTTGTATGGAAGTACCTCAGTTTGTGTATATATTCCGCACTGCACCGCAGCTCCAGCTGGCGAAATTTGTACGCGGCTCCGCACACGGCAGCGGGATGCGACGGCAATGTGATAACTGAATTTGGCATAGTTTTTGGTGTTCTATCTTGTGTCAAAAACCCTTGATTGGAAAAACGTCATCATTTGATTAAGCGGGTGTTGCAAATTCCATTCCACGCCAATAAATAAAATACGCTCTGTGAAATAGACCAAAGGTAAGTTAGTGCTACAGAAAACACACCTTAAAACGTGTTTAGTAGAAATTAAGACTGGCTTAAACTGTCCATTAGCAGTTACATTAGGGCTTACACGTTGCAATGAAGTCTGCAAAATTGGCACTTTAAACTCTTTAAAGTGTATTCGTTGGTACGTTACTATGTAGTGTACTGACGCATATTTAGATCTGCAAAGCCCGTGGAATATCTAAGAATGACTTTATCTTCAGAGGCGTGTTCAGACGGGTGGGTGAGAATATTCAGCGTTTTTTTTCGGCATTGTCATCGACAGCAAATACTAAAATAAGACGAATATCAGAGTCCACTTTAGATGAAGACGTAAGCCAATACCAGTAGGTACTGAGTCTTTTTTGATTAAAGTTTCCGCGGTATGTTTTACCTCTGCTGAAATAATCTTGAGCCGACATGACGTTAGAACCGAGCGGTTCAAATGCTCGGAGATTCTTCCGGATGAATTCATTATCATCATCATCAGCATATCAGCCGAAAGAGGTCCACTCCTGGATATAAGCCTCCCTCAAAGAGTGCCAAAGCGATCGGTCTTGCGCCACCCGAATCCAGCGGACTCCCGCGACCTTTACCAGGAACGTAGGTTAGGTAGATCTAAATGACACTGACACTTTTGTAAGGGATGACAACTGAGTTGTCGTCGTTCAAAAGTTACGTAATTACCCTGCTGAACCGCATATGAGAGCGGAGCAACTAATACTTTCTGAATCTATTTTATTATTCGTTTTTTTAGTTGCCAAATTCAGCTGCGGACCGCAAATTGCCAGAATTTTGGTAAAATAGGTGAACACATTCCATTCCACCCTTAAATTTAAAAATAACTGCTACATTACCTCGTTAATGTAATGCGGTCCAAACGCTAAATTCAAAAAAAGCCCTATCTTGTCTGTAAATACTAGTGATATACGGCCTTTTGTAATAAAGTACAGCGAGGGACAAAGCATGATGTTGTATTAGAGGAAATTAGATAGCGGAGGCCGGATGTGTCCATGACAAAAACGCGGAATGAACTGGTTGTTGACAATAGTGTTGATACTGGATTAACATACTCGTAGCTATCGCTAACATGTTAGTTTATACACGATGTTGGCGACTGCCTGTGGTGCGACCTTTTTGGACGCATATAAGTATGTCACAGATAAATATGCATTATCTTAATACTAATTTCACTACGGGCGACATGTTTCGAACTCTTCGGGAGTTCTTGTTCAGGATGAGTGTTTTCGCGGCAGTGTCGCTTGAATCACTGCCCACTTGCTTATTAAATTTAAATTAAATATCTACCAACTATAATAAGTATTTTCATCATTTCAACAGTCCGCACTCAGCCACCTAGCTATCACACGATATTTTGTAAATGGTTATTTTTAATTTATTGTGTACTTAACTGATAGTGCCAAAACAAACGTTTAAAGAACTACATAGTTACCAACATCATTATAGTATTTACAACCAAAATTATTATCACCTAGTTTTTTTTATTTTGTTAATAGAGAATTATTAAAGCACATAAATACTCGTAGTACCTATAAGGGTAGGTACGTATGGAGTACCACCACATGGGGCAAATGAACTCCACGTTTTTGCTATGACGCACGCACTCTATAATCGAAATTTTCCATGACTTTTGTAGTTTCTAAAAGGGCATTGGGCAACTTTTAATGACAAAAATTGTAATTTTTTGTGCAGTGGCCATGGTTTTGATATAACTTTTCAGTATGATCTGTGGAAATATATATCGCAAATATCTCGTCTCCCATGCATTTTAGAGTATTACATTTCATATCAAAATATGTTTGTTTTGAATAAATACATGTCAATCTATCACTTTTACGAGTGGCCGCTCACCTAAAAAATTTGACGACACTTTTACCCAAACCCCTTTGTTGAAGTCTTCGTTCAATGCATGGTTTTGAGTAAGGTAAACGTCCAAGTGCTCGACGCTGTACTAGTATATGGCATGGGCACTTTATGTCAAAGCAATATGGGTTAAAATCGAACTGACAGGATTTTACTTCATTCGAATTTAAGCCATGTCACTTTGACATAGAGTGCCCATGCCATATACTGGTACAGAGTCGAGCACTCGGACATTTACCTTACTTGTGAGCTGGTTGGTATGTACCGGTGACTTTAAATTGCCCCATATTAAAAACCCAGTATATCGAAGGCGGATTCACTTTTCGGACACTCAACTTTAGGAAACTCATATTACCGTCAACTTTAGGAAAAAATGTGGTAGGTACTTTGATAAATTTGTATGACATCATCATCATCACCATCAGCCTGTAATCGCCGACTGCTGAGCATAAGCCTCTCTTCGAGTACGCCACTAATCCCGGTCCCGTGCTACTCTCATCCAGGAATAACCCGCGGTCAGTTTACGTCGTCAACCCGAGCTGGTGGACAACCGACGCTTCCTTTTCCTGTAAATGGCCACCAATTCGTTAACATTTTGGTCCACCTACCGTCATGCTGCCATTTGAGTTTGGTTATGACTTCGCCGACGTCACGCATACCTTAGTGCGACGTCGGATCTCAATATTCCTCAGTCGGTCTTGTAGCTTAATGCCGACATTATATGATGTTGTATGACGTACCTATAAAATGTAATATTAGAAAATAGTTAGACCTAATCAAGTAAACTGCAAGATATTAAGTATATTATTATTTACACAGACAGTTCACGCGAACAATAATTTAGGACAAAAACGGTTTTGATCAAAGTTCTTTTTTCACAGAATGGAGGCGGTTAACCTAAGCGGACCCCGAAATCCTTTAGGGCACAACCGGGAATAACGCTAGGATGATGATGATGATGCGAGGCGGTTAACCTAAAAATAATAGAACAATTCCTGGCTTTTGGCCTAACATAGCGGAGAAACAATATGTCTAATCTTCAAATAAATACCTATAGCTTTTGATATGGACAATAACCACAGACACGTCGCATAGTCTGCGAATACTCGGTGACTCAGTGCCGATCACACGAGGGACATATCGGATTCCCACAAACGAAATACAAATAAATGTGACCCTGTATCACACCGTTACTTCCGAAATTATCAATTTTCAACGTTAACTATCTAATTACAAAAATTGTGTTGTATCAAGCAGGAACGCTGCTCACAAAATTTATAAATTTCAAATTAAAGCAAACATTTTAAATTTTAATACTCCGAGCCGGATTTAAACCGGCGACCACAGGCATACCTGGCCCGACGCTACTAACCAACTGAGCTATCGGAACAATACCTACGTCTCGGTCACTAAATGGTCATGTACCTATGCCTATGGTCGCCGGTTCGAATCCGGCTCGAAGTATTCAATTTTAACATTTTTCCTTTAATATAAAATATAATCTAATTACAGTTTGATAATTTTATTGAGTTTGCTTTGCAGTTTACTCTGCTTGGTTTTATTTTTATTAAGATTTAAGTATATTATCTGGCTCTGTTCGTATGTTAATTAAATATAGTATATAAGCATGTAAGAGTCCTTAAAAATGCAACCCATTATTCAGCCAGTTACCGGTATCGGATTGAACTAAAAGAACAACGAAATATGTGATGAATACTTTATTAAGTCGGATTATTGTTCCAGTCGCGGGAGTCCGCTGGATGCGGGTGGCGCAGGACCGTTCATTTTGGCACTCTTTGGGGGAGGCCTATGTCCAGCAGTGGACGTCTTTCGGCTGATATGATAATGATGATGATTATGATATAATACAATACGCTACATTCAAGAATATATTATTCGTTGTTTTCCTACACCTTCACTTACTAACTTACTTAGGTACTTATTTATTGCTGTGGCGCAACGGCCCAAAGTGGATCTTGGCCTCCGACACTAACGGCCTGGCCGCGACAATGCGCGGCGGCGGCAGCGGCAGCGGTCTTTGTAATTCATTGCTTCTGATCCCAACTAACCACAGTGCGTTGCGCGTCTCGACCGCGCAATGAACAGATAAAACGCTTGCCCCGCCGCAATTCGCGCAATGTCGTGGCCGGGCCGTAAACACCGCCAGGCTTCCCTGTTCAAAGCCGTTTCAGTCCAATCGACGGCCCGGAGTTTGTTAACCCTTCAGCTGTGGTGACCCCTCTGCGGGCTTCACATTTTTTCCTGCAGGTCTGTGGAGACCCCTCAGAAGGCCGCAGGCCTTACTTTATTAGGAGAAGTAACAGCCGATCGTGTATCGATCTCGTTTTAAGCCATTGAGACGTATAGATAATGAAGCGAGACAGCTAGCAAGCCATAATTTCAATGGCCAATAGACGAAAAATTTAATTTGATCGTTAGTCTAAAACGGTCATTGACGCGTATGACACGGTCGGTGTTCGCGAGTGTAAATTTGTGGGTTTAGTGCTGAATTTTAGTGCCAGAAAGAGAACACTTAACAAGTAATCTATCGTTCTTCATTAAAAAAAAATTAAGTTGAGCCCACTCTCCGTACTAAACCTGTGACTAACATAACATACCTACTGAAGGTCAAAATTTGCCTACACGTTATTTAGCGCTTTTCTAATAATTTGATATCACTAACAGCTAATAACATTACCGTTATTTATCGTAAATTCTATTAAAATGAACCTAAATGGATTAATAATGCCCCGAAAGTAAATAAATCGATCAAAATTGGTAACGATCATAACAAAGCCCTCAGAGGGCCGTTAACAGGCCGGTAGAAGGCCCTCCGAGGGGTTCCCACATCGCACCTCGTGACGTCATCGACGCTGCGCACTCATACTAATCATGACCTTGATTTGTATCGTGTTTAGATCATGTTTTTATGGGATTTTTGTTTAACTGGTGATAAGATTATAATTAAAACTAAAAGTATATTTAATGGTAATATTTAGAAACCTAATTTATCTGGTTCAAAACATATGGTTGCTGTGATAATTGCAGTCGATCGCAAGTGATCATTTTGGATGAAAGTAGATAAGCCTTTTTTCATTTATCTCTAAAATAACGTCTTGTGCACCTACAATAAAAAAAATCTCTGGAAACACCTAGTCAATGACCTATGTTTACTGTTTATGTATGAATTGAATAAATATAGTAAAAACACACTTCAGTAATAAACATCTAAATCAAAGTCCATGCAAGCATCTTTTGAGTGTAGGTCCCATTTTGGTAGAATACTTTAAATGATCTCCTGTAAAAAAAATACTTTTGAGCCTGCCATTTTATGGTTTTTGAATGTGTATAACTCCAATATCATAAAATTAATGCCGTTCATTAACCCAGAAAACTAATCTAACATATTCAAAATTACAAAAATATGTAGTAAATTTTGGTGCCCTGGTGATAAGTCCGGTTAGATAGCCTTAATACGACTTTAGTGTAGTAATGATACATAGTTGCAGTTAAATAATTTAAAATTGATTGTGTTTTATCTAAAATCTAGCCTGTAATTAGTTAAAAAACTGATAAAAATTCAATTTTACCAAATCACGTATCGCCAGAAACATTGTCTGTGAAGCGGCCCTCAGAGGGGTCCACAGACAGGGGTAGGTGGCCATGTTTTTTCGCCACAGTTGAAGGGTTAAGATCTTTTTGGACTTCGTCACCCCACCGGTACCTAAGACCTGCAACAAGTCAATTCAATTCAATAGGGAACTTGCATCTTTTTATTTTATTACGAAAATCAGAAGTATAATCCAGCATTAAAACAACTGTAGCACTAAAACTTTCTTATGATTTATTTTTCTGATGTTATATGCATTTGAAATCTGCACGCCCCGGTACCCCCCGAAAACGCTCTATATTAAACTGGCTTATGCTATGACGTCACAACATATTCTCGGCGCGTTTACTATGGAGTAAGTCATAAATTTGCAATTATCTCCACAACATTTGCGTTTAAGTCTATACTTGTCATACAAAATATCATTTCTAATTCAATATTCTGTGTAATAAAAAGTGACTATAAAAAGAAAACCTAAAAAGACTTGGCTTACAAGAGGTCTTAAGATATCATGTACACATAAAAGGCTTCTAAAAATACACACAAGTAAAACCAAAAGCCCCGTCCTGAAGGCACACTATAAACATTATACAAATGCCCTGAAAAAAGAAGTCATTAAATCGAAAAAAATGAATTATATACACGAAATGCAAAAATCAACAAATAAAACGGCAACTATGTGGAAAATTATAAATAATATAAAAAAATAGAGTAAAGATATAGAAAAAATTAAAATTAACAATTATGCCTCAAAATTTCGTTACTGAAAATCCTAATATAATAGCAAATACTTTTAACAACTTCTTTGCCTCTGTTTACGACTGCCAAGGAGACCAGGAGAGTACGCCTGATGTGTTACCACCGCGCGGACGCCCTGTTTGCTCTCCTTTTGAGAAATCGTTATATCTTCAGCCAGTCTCCGAGTTTAAAGTACTCAAAATTGTACGCGGACTTAAAAACACACATAGCACCGGAATAGACGAAATACCTACGACGTTATTGAAGTTTTGTGCTAGTGAACTAGCGCCGCCACTATGTAAGCTAATCAACCAATCTTTTAATGAGGGTGTTTTCCCCTAAGAGCTAAAAGTAACAATTATAAAACCTATACATAAAAAAGGAAATCCTCTTGATACAAATAATTATCGGCCAATAGCACTCCTCTCCACACTATCAAAAGTTTTTGAAAAATCGATGTATAATCGGGTCTACCATTTCCTGGAAAAAAATCATATATTACATGACAACCAATATGGTTTTAGGAAAAATCGCTCCACTGCCCTCGCCGTTAGTAATTACACTCAGAACATTCTAAATACCATAAACAATAAACGAATTGCTGTTGGATTACTTTTAGATCTCACAAAAGCATATGACAAAGTCTCACACAAGATTCTGCTTAGTAAATTATATGGATCGGAAATTAGGGGCATAGCATACGACTGGTTTAGATCTTACTTAGAAAAGCGCATGCAGCTCGTTCAGGTTGAATATGTCAACCCGACGTCTAATACGTTGGATATTGTCCGATCTAACATAACTGAATTAAGGGGCTCAATTCCACAAGGAAGTGTGCTGGGGTGCCTACTTTTCTTATTATATATTAATGATCTTCCCAGAGAAATAGATGCCAATTGTACTTTATTTGCAGATGACGTGTCTATCCTTTTTGACTTTCATAATAATGACGATTTTAACGAATTACTATCAAAAACCTTGCACCAAATCAATCACTGGATGAATGATCACAACCTTTCAATTAACATCAACAAAACTAATTTAATTCAATTCTATCCTCATCAAAGGACGCCACCGCCTCTGAAACTTGAGCTGAACAACAAAGAAATAGTACAAGTAACAAACTTTAAACTCTTAGGCATTACTTTAGACAGGCACATGAATTGGAAAACACACATTTCAATTACTAAAACAAAAATATCCCAGTTTCTATATGGGTTATTCACGCTCCGCAAAACAACAGACTTTGCCACAGCACTCTCTGCCTACTACGCCTATGCCCACTCGTGGTTCAGGTACGGCATTATTTTGTGGGGTGACAGTACAGATGCTCATGACCTATTCATAATGCAAAAAAAATGCATACGTGTACTGGTGGGCATACGAAACCGGGATAGTTGCAGGCCCTATTTTACCAAACACGGCATATTAACCTTGCCCTGTATGTATATATTGGAATTATGTATATTTGTGCGGAAGAATATTCACCTGTTCAAGGAGCAACAAAATAAAAGACTAAAACATAAACTTATATTACCTGTCCCAAATCTTGAAATATTCCGAAATAGCCCTCAATATGCAGCAGTTAAATATTATAATCATCTCCCAAACTATTTAAAGGCAGAAGAAAAAGACACAACTTACGCAAAAAAGTTAAAATCATATCTAGCAAACAAAACATATTACACAGTAGAAGATTATTTTAGTGATAGATAATAAGAGCGAAAGTATTTTTTATTGTTTTGATTTTATGTGAATATACTATATTGAATTTAATTTAGATTTATATAAGCTATAGTGTGTTTTTGCTTTGTAAATTTAGCTTTTCCTAATTCTGCCTACACACACTAGCAAATGTAGGTAACAATTTAATAATTTAAGTTTGCTATACCCGTCCAGGGTCCATGAGACACATACATATTGTAAGAACTTTTATTTTACCATGGTGCAATAAACAATTATGATTATGATAACTGTTATGTTATTTTATCAAAAAATATATTTTTTTGTCGTTTTAATGTGAGATGAAACTAATAAATACAATAGTTTTTTTTCTTCTGTATGATATTTCTAACTACGTATATCCCCATCAATTGAGTGCAATTTATTCGAAATTAAAGTCCCATGCAAGTTCCCCATTATCGACCAGTTGTCCCGAGTATGCTCTCCGGACTGCACGATCGTCACCTCTTCGGATTACAGTACTCGAGCCATCGGAGTCTTGAGGATTTCGTTTCTATGATATTCGGCTCGGACACTAGATTTTCTACATTCTTGCGTAATCTCCAAGTGCCATCGTCTCCACGAGTGGGTGCCAGAATTCTGTGTTAGATTTTCCGTTCTCCTTCACAAAAATAAAAAAATGATAACGATTTGAAACGTACGTTGTGAGTGACGGCCTGATACAGCGAGTTAATTTCGTTGAGTGGATTTGCTGGCATTGTCAACGCTTGTTTATCGTCGGCCGACTAATGGTATTAAACTTGAGAAATAACCGCTCTTTTATAAACTTATTCACATGAACGGTCAATGGAATGTGTGTTTCTATAGCGTTTTGTTGTTTTTGTGCCATTGTTATTGCCACTTTTGTATAGTACCGTGTACTGGAAGGCGCCAAAGTTAAAATTCCGAATTATTTTAATACTAACTTATATTTCTATTGATTAAAATATTTTTTGTATTACGAATCTAGGCGAAACCTTGGGATAAAATGTAACCTGTGATGTCCATTCCAAAAGGCTCATACTAATATACTGATGTTTTTTTGTAGAATCATATTTCCGGAGATTAAATCCATAAAACATTTACAAAATTGCAACCTCACCGACTTTTTTTCTTCATAATTTTATTTATTTAAACTTTATTGCACAAACTAAAAGTACAAAAGGTGGCCTTAATGCCTTAAGGCATTCTTTAGCAGTCAACAGCAGTTGCCATAATAGTAGTTTATGTGACTGTACATAATGAAGGGCATTAAACACGAGTGTGGGCTCGCCTTTGGCTCTTTTCATAATAACATCACACTAGTGTTTTATTGCCTAATTATGTACAGTTACATACACTGCTTTATCTATTCACATATCATAAGCCTCCATGATGCATTCACAAGCCGCACATTAAGACCGGCATTGTGGCGTTGTTTTCTGGCAGCTGTCATAGTTTTTTATTAATTCAGAGACAAACTAGAGTCAGCTCTTACTATCAAATCGTTCGATATCTTACTTACGTGCGTCATTTGCCAAATTTGTATGCAATTTGACAATTCATTTCGAACTAAAAGTCATCTCGACTGATATTAGAACAGACGTCAAATTAAATTTCTTTGTTTTTCGAGATGTTCGAAATTTAAATGAAATAATATTATCGAAATCGATGTTATTATTTAGCAATAATAACATTTTCACAGATAACAAATTTGTTCTAACAAAACAGTCTGTTTTTATGGTGGTCATAATGTGCGGTTCTTGAACGCATCGTGGAGGGTTTATGATATTTGGATAGATAAAACAAGTAAAAAGGCAGGGTAAATCTAACTAATGAATATCGGTAGGTATATTAGTATTTTTAGACACGCTGCTCGCGCGGTTTCGCCCGCGTATTGCAAAGAACGCAGGCAATCTCACAGGATAAAATATAGCCTATGTACACCCAGAAAGATCATTTTATACACAGATGAAAGAAATTTTTAAATCGAATAAGTTGTTCGGTGATTACCTTCACATACAAACATACGAAGCTACTATCTTTCCTTCATAATATCAGTAAAGTATAGTGTAGATTACTTAAAGCCTCGCAAAATTGACACAAAACACACATTTCTGTACCTTAATCTGTGCAAGCGACCCTAAAGCATCATACATTCCTAATTTCTTTTATTCTAGCAGCAATCTTTCCCGTCTCACTTTCTTTCCAAACGTCGCATCTACATTCCAGTCTCATGATAACATACGACCTTTTGCATTTGGAGCATACCGTGTTCCCCCAGAGTAGTGAATAAGCCAGAGGCAGCAGGGCTTAATATTGCACACTCTAATTATCCTGGATTACGTTACACCTCCGTCTGAGATGCTGTGAGATTGCGCCTTTTGAATTAATAAGCACCGTGTAGGACGTTGCAGGTAAAAACTGGGGGAGAGAGGCTGAGGGTTGAACTATAGCGCGCTAAATACTTATATTTAGCTAAAGCGTTATCTCTTATCTCAACTGCCGTCGCTTAAAACCTTTCTACACGTGTGATTCATTTAAAACATACTAGGCGTAACTATTATATTTCCTGTACACAATACTAAGTATAGTTAACGGTTTATTAGTCATCATATCAGCTGAAAGCCGTCCACTGCTCGACATATGCCTCCCCCAAAGAGTGCCAAAGTGACCGGTCCTGCGCCACCCGCATCCAGCGGACTACCCACCAAACCAACTCATAAAAAAAGTTTTGGCCCTCTTTATCATTCCTCATTTCACACATTCGAATTCAAATAGGTACCTACAGTCAGCATCAAAAGTAACTACGCAATCGAAGACGTCAAAAGTTCTTATTCCCTTTTCAACCGACGAAAAAAACGAAGGAGGTTCTCAAGAAGTGAGTGGAAATGTAAACAAGTTTTTTGTCATTGAGGGTAGGGAAGGCTGAGGCTCCGTAGGTAATTATGATGAAAGACTTGTTTACATGTTTACATCACTTGCTATTCCTTGTTACCGCTAATAATAAGCATAAAAAATAAAATAATATGTAGATTACACATAATATAGATACCAAAACATAATTATAAAGAGTGTATATTCGCCAACAAACTGTTATGCAGTTTGGCGAAGATTTAGAATAAGATTATCGTAATTTTTGTTGAGTTAGAAATAAATAAAAATAAAAAAGTCGACGCGTAGGTATATATATGTTTTTTTATGTATGACCACGCATAACTTTTTACAGAGTAGCTTGTTTTATTGGAAAGGGTATACCCCGAAGTTGGTCCCATATAAATTTGAAAAAAAAAACAACCTTAAGGGTAGGAAAATAGGGGATGATTGATTTTTCGTCGGTTAAAACTTTGTTTTCAAAGTAATTATAATAAAGACTTTTGACTTCTTCGTTTGGCTAGCTACTTTTGATGCTGACTGTACCTAATAAAATGTGAATTGGTAATTCAAATATTAATAAATGACTATCAATATTTAATTAGTTCGCCTTTCGTATTTGTAACTTCTTAATGTGCAATAAAGTTTAACTAAATAAATAATAAATTACTCTGATTATGAGATTTAAGTTTAGTTTGTTACTGGATAATCGTTTAAATACACAATAATGTATCTTCTCAAATGGTTTTTATTTGAATACCTACCTTTTTTGATCTCTCTTTGTTGTTTACTTCCTGTCTTTGTTCATGTTAAACATAATTAATCGCCAGAGAATGAAACGGCAAAAGCTGTTGTTTCAAGAACGGGTCAAAAGCCATTTATAACGCACTAATTAATACTAATGATTTTATACAAAACGACCGAATGAGATAGGATGACTCGCTTTTATGCTACTATGTATGACTCGGCTTACTCATAATTAACCTTATGGTTCTCCCTTGTTAGACCTAACAACTTCAGCACTAATGTTTAATTAGACCTTATGTTTCACTAGACCTAAAGCATTTTTTTCTTAAATAGTAAACTTTATAGGATTATTGCAAAACAAACCTAAACTAACCTAATGACTTCTATTTGACGATATTCAAAGAAAACACGGAATTTTCACTGTTTCGAAGGAAAATTCATTAGGTCTAGTGAAACATTAGGACTAAAGTTGTTAGGTCTAATAAGGGAGACCCCTATTTATACGTGCTCTAATTATCATCATATATTTAAGAGCCAGGCTCTTGTCGGTGGAGCAACTTCTATTCGTTTCTATTCTCAGCTTTCTTCTTGACATCTTAATACGACACTGTCTACTTTTTCCTTGGTCCGTAAAAGATCTTCTTGGTCTCCCTCTTTTCCTCTTTCCATCTATCTTCCCTTTTATCATAGTTTTCATGTAATCATCGTGTCGTAACAAGTGTCCAAACATCTTGCCTCTTCTGTTCTCTATGATTTTTAACAACGTCCTTTTTTTCTTTCACCCTCTAATTATACATAATGTTAAATATCATGAAATGGTTTTGTAAATGAGGAATGAGTATATTTAATAAACTTACGGATAAAATCCCCAAAAATCTTCTGAAAGCATGCCTACTTTGCCACCAGGGGGAACTTTGCCCAAAAAGCAAATTTTAAAATTTTCCTCTTGGGCAAAATTTTGCCCTGGTTGTAACTTCCCCCCCCTTTTTTATTAATTACCTATTAATATAAATAATAATAATAAATTTGTATTGGCCATGTGATCTCTACTACTACGTTATTCCGAACAACCCAAATTCTTTTATGTGTAGCAAATTGGACCTTGACTCCTCTCTATCTATCTACCTACTCCTTCGTTCACCTACTGCATCCTAATTCAAAATAATGTACCTGTCAAATCAATTAATATAAATATTTTATATGTTTTTGTTAATTTACACCAACCTCCTATTAATCATTCGGATAAGCAAGATCGTAGCTCTTAGATTTTCTATTATCTTGATTATTTTGACACCTTAAACACACTAATATTCAGCCTATGTATTCATATTTTGAACAAAGTCTTAGCGACGAGTTGTGTGGTAATCTTTTACTCACACAAAGCTACTTTCTTGCTTAGGATGGAGTATGAATGATCCTACCTTATTTACCTGCCTAGTTACCTCATGAGTTTAAGACTCTACGAGCGAATCTACCAGTATTTCGTACCTGACGGTTTGAATAAGAAGAAATACCGAAACAAACTCAGACAAACCTCTTTATTTTAATATTGATGTGTTATAAACTTAACAATACAGGCAATATAACGCCTATTTCTCTATATATTTGCCTTTATATCGTAGGCATTTGAAATATCGAATTTATTGTAATCGAATGTGTATTCCACAAATAGTTATGTACGAAATAGCTAGTAGTTATAAGGGTATTATTTCGCCCGTAACTACAATCATCAGCGATCTGCTCTGCCTGTCACTGGTCCCTATAACAGTTTTGCTTCTTTCTCCGAAACCAAACTGTTTCCCTAACCAAATAAAATATAAAATTATATTACCATACCTGAATGCCACATTCAACTACACAAACTCTACATTTCTCCTCATTTAAGACCAACCATTAATTTCTCTACTCATAATAATCAAATGAATCCTACAAATTAATATTATTGGATGAATAAACCTTGTTTCCTAAGTCCCTATTACCACGTATGAATTTATACCTAATCCTACCTACCGCTAGACCTTAGGCTTATGCAAAACTCCCATCATTACTTTTATTAGTGTTATGTGATGTGTAGGCATTTGAAATATCGAATTTATTGTAATCGAATGTGTATTCCACAAATAGTTATGTACGAAATAGCTAGTAGTTATAAGGGTATTATTTCACCCGTAACTACATTCATCAGCGATCTGCTCTGCCTGTCACTGGTCCCTATAACAGTTTTGCTTCTTTCTCCGAAACCAAACTGTTTCCCTAACCAAATAAA
Organism: Epinotia brunnichana; assembly: GCA_963854355.1. NCBI lineage: Eukaryota > Metazoa > Arthropoda > Insecta > Lepidoptera > Tortricidae > Epinotia > Epinotia brunnichana. The sequence goes on from OY977944.1 coordinate 8,516,977, forward strand.
ATATGAAATTATATTACCATACCAGAATGCCACATTCAACTACATAAACTCTACATTTCTCCTCAATTAAGACCAACCATTAATTTCTCTACTCATAATTATCAAATTAATCCTACAAATAAATGTTATTGGATGAATAATCCTTGTTTCCTAAGTCCCTATTACCACGTATGAATTTATTCCTAATCCTACCTTCCACTAGTCCCTAAACTATTGTATGCAAAACTCCCATCATTACTTTTATTAGTGTTATGTGATGTGTAAAACCTAAGCTAGGGATCTACGCTGTAAATCGTTCGGCAGGCTAATCCGAGAAGGCAACCTATAGCCGGTGTAATGTACATTTCACAACGGTCCGTGGACAAGGTTCTGTGAAATGCACTCCCTATCGCGTGTGTATAACATATAAATATATATTCAATAAAAGACCCAAGCCTTAAGCACACACAAAACCTTAACGAGTGAATAAATTCAAGCAGTCGACTTATTTTAAATTGCGACCTCTCGCTTCAGTCCTGCGGCAAACCTTAAGCCAAGGAAGAGGCCCATTTATGATAGGCTACACCATCTATGCAAATAAAGAAGACGGTGCCCAGGTATCTCTGAGCCTGGCCTACTTCTAACAGGATCCCATTGTATACGCTGTTGGCACCGTTAGGGAGCGTGTACAATGTTAGATTGACATCCAATCAAGGCATTGATCTGGTTCGAAATATTAATAAAACTTTCCAAAATAAACTCAAAATCTAATAAGAATCGAAATAGTTCAATACTATGTAAAATAATCACACAATATTGAACCTTCTCGCCTTCACAATAAAGTATCTATGAATGTTTACGTTACGAATTTAGGCTCGATCCAGTTTCAACGTCAATCCAAAATATAGCTAAAGAACGAATGGCTTGAAAGTATCAGTCAAGATTCTCCTAACCCCATTAAAACACTAATTTAAATTAAAGCAAACTCCATCAAACTATTATACTTTAAACCAATTAACTCTAGTCAAAAATAATCACTATTAACCACTCTTAATTGAACACAAAGTAATAACAGCAAGAGATTCACTAAAAATCAACTTCACAATAAACTTTAAAATTTACACTATTTAATTGAGATGAAACCACCAAATTAAGTATGTAAGTTCAATAAATATTTACGAATTGAATTCTCCCTTTAAATTACCATATGTTGTGTCTGATCAAAGACTAAACCAGCGCAATCGAATATTAGCACAATCCATGCCCAGACACAACTTAGGTATCCTAGATTGAGACCTATTTCCTTCGACAGAGATCCCCGACCGATACCCTCAAGCTCCAAGATTTGAATGTCCAGCCCCACGCTACCCCGTCTAAACATCAGCTCTGAAAACACTCCCCCCAACCCCCGCACAATCGGCGTCTAAAACTAGTTGACAAATTACCAATTAAATATAATCACGTCTATTTTAAACTCTATTCCCTTTATTAAATACGACCCAATACAAAACCATAATTAAATTTGTACAAAAACAATCTCACGCTTTACCTACAATTCCTATGAATGACCACTTGAGGTTTTTTCGTCCAGCCGTTTTTGCCGTCTTAGCCCAAGCGAACCTATTCGACCATTTCCATATTCCTATAAGGATAGTGTTGAAATTGGCTTACATTATTATTTGATCTCCTCAGATTCAACTGTAAAGGTAAATTGGCGCCATTAATTTATTACCTCGGTACTCGAAACTAATACAGTCATCTACTATAGCTCTCCCATTAAGAATGCGTATGTTAGAACAATATGTGAATGTAGAAAAGCCCGTTACTACTTTGTAATAAGATTCATTTTTGAATAAAATACATTTGCTTTCCACGATTACAGTAACAAATTAAGTTTGCATTGTAATAAATTTTAACCACTCAAGACATGTGTGAAATATTATTCTCTAGAATGCGTCGATAGTTAAAATCGATAAATATTAAGTTTTTTTTGCTATGCGTAAACGTTGGTTTACCTATGTTTTATTATATTTTAATCCCTGTTGTATTGAATTATTACCTCATTTAGCATTCATTAAAAACTATAGATAAACGAGATATACTTAGTCATAGTTCGAGTTACATAATCGCCCCCTCGAGGAATAGACGTGTAATTACATGTAATTCACGGATAGTCCTCGAACTACTATTTATAAAGAAAATATCTCCTAGATTTGTTAGCGTAGCAACCCCCCATCTTAAACGTGTGTTTGTGTGAGGTGTGTTTAAACAATACTCATTGATTGTTAATGACTCGGTATAAAACTCAGTTCCTTGAACTTCAATAATGATACATGAAAATCCTTTCCCCAAATCTTTTCCATTTGCACGAAGTACTAGTTTGTGAGACTAATAGGACCTAACGCCCCGAATTTGCAGCATCAAACTGAATCTTTGGATCTGGCTGGGCATCCTCCAATTCTATCCACATTGTTCGGAAATGAGTGATTCCACAGACTCTCCACGCAAACCAGAAAAAACCTTTATATAAGTATTGAGATGTTCATTTCTCATTAATTAAAGTTCGAATCAAGTCTAGATACGTTATCACCTTTTTCAATCAAGTTTTCTTGGAGAGTGTCACATGTTTGAATGAGATATTTGACTTCAGACTCCTTTCCACCCCAATATATAAAATGTCCATTTATAAATCTAGTTAATCTGCCATTTATCACCACAATGGCCCGACATCACCATCCATCATTAAATACAATCCAACAATAAAATGAAATGACGATCAGAACATTAAAGTTCAAAATGCGATTAACTATGATAATTGCTGATAATTATCTAAAAAAATTATAAAATCCTAGAAAACGAAACTTAACTTGTATGTCAAATATTGTACCACAATGCTACTATATTATGATGAACATGTCATCTCTAGGATGAAAAGTAGTCCTACTTTTTTATCATTTAAACCACTGTTATCTTATTAAAGATAACCTCTCACCATCGATCAAAACTTATGAAAATATCTATTAAAATAACTAAACTTTACATTAAACCCTCAATTTAAAAACCTTGAAGTAAAAAAAAATCATTTTCAAAAACTGAATGTACATCGACTATTCATTTTTGAAATAATTCGATGTCAAATATCCTTCTCCAAAATGTGGTGTGTATACCAATTTAATCTCAGCGTATGTATAGTGTGTAGTCAGTAAAAACTCTCATGAAATGAGCTAATCGTAATACGATTTGAACCTACGGATAAGCTTTTTACTAACTAATATGTTATTTCGATTCCCCCAAATACCAACAAATCCAGGTTGATTACTATCCAACATTTGTCTATTTGCAACAACCCATTTTCACAAAAGGTTCCCCCAAATCTGCACACTCTTTTCTAACTTCACCTAATTTTCATCATCTCTGAGTATATATGTCACACACTCAAGCACACATCAATTCCTCATTCGCTTGTTCACTAGATTGTTACAGGTAGCCAAAATTCCAGATATGTAATCAATGCAACAATGCATACTATCACCGATGATTCTACAAATTATTTATTTGTTTATAATAATTATTAAAATTAAACCCTTTTCCCTTAATGAATGCCCAACAATGCAACAACATTTAAAATGCACATAAAATGCCTTGTAATTTATTTTTAGTATAAAAATGTCCAATTACAACATTCAATTTCAATAATCTAAAAAATAAAATTGAAAGCAATAAAATATGTTTCTTCTTTAGGTGAATGATAACTGCAACACTTTATGACACCAATTTCTTATTACTAATTAAGATTCAGACTTCATTTTAATTAATTAATTACTTATATATTTAAAATAAATATTAATGTTCAATCTGTCTTGGCTTGATCTATCTGATGTAATGAGCTATGTTTTTGACTTCTAATCGTATTTGTTTGTATCTATTCATTAATAATTTATACAAGTTGTTCCTATAGTGTCTAATTTCTAATTATAATCTATGCTGCATATCGACATAAGTCAAATTCACCGTTTAATTTTTTTCTCATAACTTGTATCGATCGATACCAATTAAAATATCAACCACCTATCTGTATTAAACGATACAAACAAAACTGTCACACTATTCACAAACTAATTTCCTTTGGAAGTACTGTGAAACCCACATAATGTATTGATTCCGAATCAAGTCTTCAAACACTTATTGTTATTTAGTTGAAACCGTCTCATTACACTACTATTTATGCTCCAAAACTGGAATTTATAATACAAAACTAAGTTTTCTACACCTTTTTAAAAGTAAATACGACATCTTGTTGTTTTGACATTCGCAGTACCTGCACTCGACTTTGGGACGCAACGTTCGGAAAGTATTCCCCTTTTTTTTTATATTCACTACAATTTTTAGTGATGCCGAATTTTTTTATATTAAAACTTCAGTAATTAAATATTTCTCAAGAAATATCTATAGGTAGTCTTGTAAATATGAATGTATTTTTTTTTAGCTGTTCACCAAAAAAATCCCTTAGTTGACGCCTAGTATTGCTATACATGAAAATAAAATAAGCTTTCTACACATCGCGCCATCTTGTAGAGAGTACTCACGAGTACTACTCTTGATCGAACCATAGATAATCGATTAAACGTCCCTTAACTTATAGTAATGATGAATCATCATTTACCGATGATTATTCTTTGTGATAAATTAAAAATAGACGTACCAAGTTTTTTTTTATTTTATTCCGATCTTCGTTTGAGAAAAATAATCTAATACGATGACTAAGATTTAGCTGGACCTTGCGCAGCTGTCTAGACGGACCTAAATCACGACTCATATTGCATGCAAACCGACTCGTTCAAACGTCCGGACGCGGCTTATCTGCTAAGTACAGATTGCCTTGTCTGTGGTTTTGTTTACATGAAGAACCGATAATTTTGATCGACGATCTTATCAAGTGTTATTCTAGAATAATTAAAGTACTTTTGCCTGAATTTAGTGTAAGTGTAATAAGTGAATCCCTCAGTACATGAGACAACAATGATCTTAAGCTTTAGTAACAGAAAGTTCTCAGCACAAGTGAACCAAACACTACATGGAATGCACGAAAAAAACTTTACTTCACAATGGACAACTATAAGGCACTTGAGAAAGCGTCCAAACACAATCACGCAAGTAAGTTCCATTTATATTTATACTTATTTATGATCTTTTAGTAGTTTAGCTCGATTATACCCTTGCTAGAAATTCTCAAATACTTACTTCGAAACAGTTTGTTACTAGTTTTTTTTTTCTACCATAAATGTGGACAAAAGATTGACCCACGCTTACATTCCATAACCATAACGTACCTACAAAAATGTATCAAACAATTGCCTAACCTAACTAAACCTAAGCCAAGTAAGAGGCCCATGTGGTATTGGTTTCTAATTATAGAAAGTTCATTTTTTTGTTATTATTGACAAATGTGCGAGCCATAAAAAGTACCATGAATTTTTAAAGCGCTGGCAGTGTTGTTAAAAATTGCTTTGTTTATTGTTATTTTTGCTCAAAAATAATTCTAATAATTCTAAACTATGACAGAACCTTTGTTCCTTTCTTACAACTACATTTTAGAATCTTACTACTTAAAAAAGTGACTAAAATGAATGTATGGTAATGTGATACCTGATGTGATTTAGAAACAACTTGAAAATTCCGTCCTTCAAAATAACCAATCTTCCATATATGTTTTTTTTTTGTATGTCTGTTTCATATTTCTTTTTGCTATAATTACAGGAAACCTATGATGATGATGATGATACCCTAGGTTATTAAAAAGCAAAGCAAGCGAGATTATGGATTTCCAATATTCACCCCGGTACATGAAAGTGTGAATTCTTCTGTTATAAAAGGTAATTAAATATCTTATTACTTATTTTTTTTTTAAGCTTAGATAATTTTATCTACTATTGAAATAAAACTAAATAATTTATTATAAGATAAATGTAAAATCCAAATTTGATTTGACAGCAGAACAGCAGCGAGTCTAATTAGTCTATATGAAAAATATTCTAAATCATTATATGTATTTATTTATCAATTTAAATTGAAATCCTTGATAAATTATATATTAATATTATTTATGGATTACTTGCGATATCTAGTAATGCATTCAAGAACCAGCAAGCCCGAAATCTATCAATACTACAAACACACTCAGTTGTTTGGTCCACAGCTGGTAAGCGCGCTAGGATCGCTCCAGTTTGTTACTAAAATAATAGCCCCTTTTATCATAGTTTTAATTATAGAATATTTCTAACGATTTCACTTTATTTACTTCAAGACTTATCAATGTCGTTATAATTCCTGCTTGCAAATGTCTACGTACTCGTAAGTTATAAAAGTAAACAGACGAAAGTCGACAGCAAAGACACCTTTTTTTCTTAACTCAGAAACTACCTGCGTGTACCAGTGACCCAATTTTTTTTTTGTTCTCAATGCACGATCCCTTTTCAACTGTTATCCAGTGTCCACAAAAACAACAACATATTTACACGCGTTCGGCGGGAAACGCGAGTACGCCCCCACTGATACTAGGGTAACACATGTGCGTTGCTGACTCTTAAATGTTACATGAGAAAATTAAAATTTGTTTCTTTTGCGAACTTTATTTTCACATTGTTTAACTACCTTACACATACATACATACATACTAAACACAATTTACGCCCCCACGCCCCCTATAGTTTTAGACTCTAAACCCTTTTGTACAAATATGAAAATGACGTCGTGAACTTCAAACACTAACATACTTTATTGTATATTTTACTTTAGGTGCAGATAAAACATACAAACATACCTACAGCAGAACAACGAGAATTTGCTGAACGCTACGTCGATGGCAAACGAGCGCACGGTCCGTTCGATATCAAGCGATCATCGCAACCCATGACCGCGCACAACTCCAGACAACCCTCACATATTTACTAATTGTACTACCTATTCAATGTAATTTTGAAGTGATAACAATAAATTATACTACTTGTTGCATTAAACTTACTAGAAGGAAGAGTCAAAGCCCTAATATGCACACATTTCCATTCCACGCCAACAAAATGTAGCCTAAAATAGGCTACTGAAATATCCTGAAACCGACCTACTCAAAATGTAACTAAACAGTTTCATTAATTATAAATATATGAAGATCCTTGCGTCACGTCACCAAAATGTAACTTCCCCCCCTTAAATAAACTTTAACTAACTAAATAAAAATAATAAATAATGGCCACCTGATCATCTACTACTACGTTATTCCGAACAACCCAAATTCTTTTATGTGTAGCAAATTGGACCTTGACTCCTCTCTATCTATCTACCTACTCCTTCGTTCACCTACTGCATCCTAATTCAAAATAATGTACCTGTCAAATCAATTAATATAAATATTTTATATGTTTTTGTTAATTTACACCAACCTCCTATTAATCATTCGGATAAGCAAGATCGTAGCTCTTAGATTTTCTATTATCTTGATTATTTTGACACCTTAAACACACTAATATTCAGCCTATGTATTCATATTTTGAACAAAGTCTTAGCGACGAGTTGTGTGGTAATCTTTTACTCACACAAAGCTACTTTCTTGCTTAGGATGGAGTATGAATGATCCTACCTTATTTACCTGCCTAGTTACCTCATGAGTTTAAGACTCTACGAGCGAATCTACCAGTATTTCGTACCTGACGGTTTGAATAAGAAGAAATACCGAAACAAACTCAGACAAACCTCTTTATTTTAATATTGATGTGTTATAAACTTAACAATACAGGCAATATAACGCCTATTTCTCTATATATTTGCCTTTATATCGTAGGCATTTGAAATATCGAATTTATTGTAATCGAATGTGTATTCCACAAATAGTTATGTACGAAATAGCTAGTAGTTATAAGGGTATTATTTCGCCCGTAACTACAATCATCAGCGATCTGCTCTGCCTGTCACTGGTCCCTATAACAGTTTTGCTTCTTTCTCCGAAACCAAACTGTTTCCCTAACCAAATAAAATATAAAATTATATTACCATACCTGAATGCCACATTCAACTACACAAACTCTACATTTCTCCTCATTTAAGACCAACCATTAATTTCTCTACTCATAATAATCAAATGAATCCTACAAATTAATATTATTGGATGAATAAACCTTGTTTCCTAAGTCCCTATTACCACGTATGAATTTATACCTAATCCTACCTACCGCTAGACCTTAGGCTTATGCAAAACTCCCATCATTACTTTTATTAGTGTTATGTGATGTGTAGGCATTTGAAATATCGAATTTATTGTAATCGAATGTGTATTCCACAAATAGTTATGTACGAAATAGCTAGTAGTTATAAGGGTATTATTTCACCCGTAACTACATTCATCAGCGATCTGCTCTGCCTGTCACTGGTCCCTATAACAGTTTTGCTTCTTTCTCCGAAACCAAACTGTTTCCCTAACCAAATAAAATATGAAATTATATTACCATACCAGAATGCCACATTCAACTACATAAACTCTACATTTCTCCTCAATTAAGACCAACCATTAATTTCTCTACTCATAATTATCAAATTAATCCTACAAATAAATGTTATTGGATGAATAATCCTTGTTTCCTAAGTCCCTATTACCACGTATGAATTTATTCCTAATCCTACCTTCCACTAGTCCCTAAACTATTGTATGCAAAACTCCCATCATTACTTTTATTAGTGTTATGTGATGTGTAAAACCTAAGCTAGGGATCTACGCTGTAAATCGTTCGGCAGGCTAATCCGAGAAGGCAACCTATAGCCGGTGTAATGTACATTTCACAACGGTCCGTGGACAAGGTTCTGTGAAATGCACTCCCTATCGCGTGTGTATAACATATAAATATATATTCAATAAAAGACCCAAGCCTTAAGCACACACAAAACCTTAACGAGTGAATAAATTCAAGCAGTCGACTTATTTTAAATTGCGACCTCTCGCTTCAGTCCTGCGGCAAACCTTAAGCCAAGGAAGAGGCCCATTTATGATAGGCTACACCATCTATGCAAATAAAGAAGACGGTGCCCAGGTATCTCTGAGCCTGGCCTACTTCTAACAGGATCCCATTGTATACGCTGTTGGCACCGTTAGGGAGCGTGTACAATGTTATATTGACATCCAATCAAGGCATTGATCTGGTTCGAAATATTAATAAAACTTTCCAAAATAAACTCAAAATCTAATAAGAATCGAAATAGTTCAATACTATGTAAAATAATCACACAATATTGAACCTTCTCGCCTTCACAATAAAGTATCTATGAATGTTTACGTTACGAATTTAGGCTCGATCCAGTTTCAACGTCAATCCAAAATATAGCTAAAGAACGAATGGCTTGAAAGTATCAGTCAAGATTCTCCTAACCCCATTAAAACACTAATTTAAATTAAAGCAAACTCCATCAAACTATTATACTTTAAACCAATTAACTCTAGTCAAAAATAATCACTATTAACCACTCTTAATTGAACACAAAGTAATAACAGCAAGAGATTCACTAAAAATCAACTTCACAATAAACTTTAAAATTTACACTATTTAATTGAGATGAAACCACCAAATTAAGTATGTAAGTTCAATAAATATTTACGAATTGAATTCTCCCTTTAAATTACCATATGTTGTGTCTGATCAAAGACTAAACCAGCGCAATCGAATATTAGCACAATCCATGCCCAGACACAACTTAGGTATCCTAGATTGAGACCTATTTCCTTCGACAGAGATCCCCGACCGATACCCTCAAGCTCCAAGATTTGAATGTCCAGCCCCACGCTACCCCGTCTAAACATCAGCTCTGAAAACACTCCCCCCAACCCCCGCACAATCGGCGTCTAAAACTAGTTGACAAATTACCAATTAAATATAATCACGTCTATTTTAAACTCTATTCCCTTTATTAAATACGACCCAATACAAAACCATAATTAAATTTGTACAAAAACAATCTCACGCTTTACCTACAATTCCTATGAATGACCACTTGAGGTTTTTTCGTCCAGCCGTTTTTGCCGTCTTAGCCCAAGCGAACCTATTCGACCATTTCCATATTCCTATAAGGATAGTGTTGAAATTGGCTTACATTATTATTTGATCTCCTCAGATTCAACTGTAAAGGTAAATTGGCGCCATTAATTTATTACCTCGGTACTCGAAACTAATACAGTCATCTACTATAGCTCTCCCATTAAGAATGCGTATGTTAGAACAATATGTGAATGTAGAAAAGCCCGTTACTACTTTGTAATAAGATTCATTTTTGAATAAAATACATTTGCTTTCCACGATTACAGTAACAAATTAAGTTTGCATTGTAATAAATTTTAACCACTCAAGACATGTGTGAAAATATTATTCTCTAGAATGCGTCGATAGTTAAAATCGATAAATATTAAGTTTTTTTTGCTATGCGTAAACGTTGGTTTACCTATGTTTTATTATATTTTAATCCCTGTTGTATTGAATTATTACCTCATTTAGCATTCATTAAAAACTATAGATAAACGAGATATACTTAGTCATAGTTCGAGTTACATAATGGAACTCCCCCTGGTGACAAAGTAGGCATGTTTGACGGTAGCATCTAGAAACGAACTTTAATCTCAGTTTTCATACATTAATTATTTAACCAGGCACACAGAAAAAAAAATATAGGTACCTACCTACTTACTTGATGCGAGGTTAGTATTCTTGAACCAAGTATTTTATTAGGAAGATGGTTAATTATTTCGAATGATACGAAATTATCTTTAGTCCAGATTTTTTCCTGTTGGTTCGAGAGAATCATCTCATTTCAAGAGGATGTCTGTTTAATTCAAAATATTGACGGTCTTCTTAATTTATTTATTAATTCAAGTAATACTTTTTCTGCGTGCAATTTTGAGATATTTATTTAATAAAAATACAATTATCGATAGGTAGTATAGTATCCTACCAAACCCTGTTTCCAAAAATGTCTAAAGAACAGAAAACACAAATAAAAACAGGCTAGCCAACATTAAAAACATGATAGTACACAACCGACCTAATCAGGGAAATGATAGGCCACAGTAGATTTCCTTTTGTGCCTTTATTGTTCCAAATGGGGTGTAAACAGGGGTTAACAGTTCTACCCCCGGAACACAGGGTTCGCAACCGTTTAATTTTACCCTTTTTGTGGTAAAAAACAAGGACTGCGAGGTTAAAAGTAGAAATTTGAAATATTCATACTAATTTCAGATGTTATCTACGACAATTTATCATTGCTCCCAAATCGCACAAGTGAATCATGGGTTCTATTTTTATATCGTAAACGCGAATTCAAATGGATTTTTGTGATTATTCTTTCTAACACAATTTTTGTTCATATAAGAATTTAATGCCTTCGTGCGTGACCTATATATAACTGTTATAGTTTATATCATACTAGCGACCCGCCCCGGCTTTGCACGGGTACCTATGTATTATACATATAAACCTTCCCCTTGAATCACTCTATCTATTAAAAAAAAACGCATCAAAATCCGTTGCGTTAAATATCTAAGCATACATAGGGACAAACAGACGTTGTTTTTAACCGACTTCAAAGAAGGAGGAGGATCTCAATTCGACTGTATTTTTTTTGTGTGTTTGTTACGCGATAACTCGGTAATTTATGAGCCGATTTGAATTTTGTTTTCTTTGTTTGAAAGCATATACTTCCAGATTGGTCCCGTTGTAACCAAAATCTAGTTGAGACCCTGGAGAAATCGAGGGAAATCTTCAAATTGTATAGGCAAACTTGAAGCAATTTGGCTACTGATTTGAAGTCGGTTAAAACTTTGTTTTTAAAGTAAATTATATACAATGTTGTGGTGATAGTCATGAAGTAACGTAAGTTAATCCATAGTCACAACTGCGTATTAAGCAAACGAGATTGAGTATCAAAACATAAGCAGATAACTTGAAACACAAAACTAATATTCACCACCCTTAATAAAGCTGTCAAAATACCTAGTTCACCCACGTTATCTCACGAACAAAGTTCAACACACGCCCGAAGTGTTAAAGAAAAAGAAAATTTAATCCAGAAGCCATAACTTCGGTTAAAAGTCTTACAAAGAACCTACTGGCATGACTACGTCAAAAAGTTACTCCTATCTTTGAGTTGGGCGATGCGAGAAGAATTTTAAATACGGTACTATTTCTCCTTCGAAAAGGTATAGTTTAGGAGTATCTTTATGGGAACTACAAGTCTAGGAAGTTATACTTCGGGTTAAGGTAGTGTTATAAGAGTAAAGAATGCGTGTAATAAGTGAAAAGTTTGTGTAAGTTTTGTGCACCACTAAGGTCAAATTTGTTTGTATTATCTGAAGGCTAATCACCCTGAAATAGAGATTATGTACTTACATCACATTCATCACATTTAGCGTATATAAATTTTACGATACCTGATAATAAAATATTGTGGTCCTATCCGTTGACAGTACCTACATATATTATAGTTAATACCAGTTATGAACAAAATATCACTGTAAAACCACATCCAATCTTTCATACATTACGTGGCAAGCCGTTTTAAGTTTTTCCATGAAATTGAGTGCGGAGGGTTTCTTTAATATAACGTCTTTCACCTCCGCAAACAATATGCCCAACTTTGCCCACATACCGTCGATGTATAAGAGGTTTGTATAGGTTTGAATACCAATCAGATTTGATTCTGGTAAAATATTTTAAGGTAACGCTTGATAGGCAAGCAAGTAATTAGACAAGCATTTTTTCACTATTTTTGTTGAATAAAATCGCTTTTTATTCTCTAGTGCATAAAATAAAGTACGAGGTGAAGTCGTACTAGTTTAATAACCACATCCTAATGCTATTATATTTAATTTACTCGATGATGGAGACAGAAGGTGGCCATGGGAATTCAGTACGTATAACCGACGTAACCCCGTCGAGTTTGGGCTCGTTAGAATCGTCTCAATGAGTAGATGATGACGGCATACAGAAAAGTACAGTTGGCAATAAAAGCTCGTACCAAAAATGACAATTTTGACAGAGATTCGATTTAATCTTCCAATTGAAGAAAAATATCTACATCCTTCCAATAAGTAATCCGATTGTGTCATCACAAATAACTTTTTTTGTAAGTATTTGAACACGCCGCAGGAGTTTGTATCCTGATTCGGTTGGATTAGCATATTTTAAAGGTGTTCGCACCTGCGAGCTGTGAAGTTGGGAAGACTCGAGCTGTCTGTGGTTAGCCGCAGTAGCGAGGTTACAGTAGGTCCACTTAAAACCATAATGGCATTATTCATAAACGTTCAACAAACCTATTTTAGCTAAAATGCCGTTAAGATCGGTTTGTCTGTATCTGTCACTTTGACATTTATGTTCGTTAGAACAAAGACATTTTACTTATCAGAGGCTTTTTATATATATTTGATAATTTTCGGAAATAAAGGGTTTAAATTGGCATTATAAAGAGGAAAGGTCAGTGAGATTGCAGCTTTGTACGTGTGTATAAATGGGCTAATCTCAGGAACCATATATCTCAGATTTCATAAATTATTTCACCTGAGTAAAATGGACTTTGGGGATGGACTTAGGCTATATTTAAGCCCAGGTGTTGCCTGCATTTTTTGCAATACGTGACCGGAGTCGCACGGCAACTGGTCTTCTTATTAAGACAATTAGCTGCCTGCAAAACATAATAATATAAGGTAAGCGTCCGAGTGCTCAACGCTGTACGAGTATATGGCAAGGGCACTCTATGTCAAAGTGACATTGCTTAAATTTGAATGAAGAAAAATCCTGTCAGTTCGATTTTAACCAATATTGCTTTGACATAAAGTGCCCATGCCATATACTAGTACCGCGTCGAGCACTCGGACGTTTAGCTTTGCTTGCCTACTGTTTATGTTTCCACTATCCTACCAGCCGCGTCTCACTTCTCGGGTGTTAATTCTCAAATTATCATACCGGTGAAATGAGTTTGTCGAGTGATATTTAATTAAGACTTATTCGGGGTATTGTGCATGGCCATTGTTATGACATTACCGTAGGTACGTACCTACTCGTTGACTGCTTGACTTATTTACTAATATCGCTCGCCTTTAATCGAAATCCATACTAATATTATAAATTCTAAAGTGTGTCAGTCTGTATCTCACCTCTTCACGCTCAAATCACCGAACCGATTTAATTATTCTTAATTATAAGGTAATAAATAAGATATGTAGGTACACAAAACAAAAATATATTGTAAAGAAAGTGAGTGCAATCTTCGCCAATAAACACTATGTTTGGCGAAATTATAAGTAATAAAAAATGTACCTTATTATTTTTGGAAAAATAAATTAAATAAAATGAAATTTGGTATAGAGATACATAGTTTGAGTCACGGGGAAGGACATAGGATATATATAGTTTTATCCCGGAAATCAACCCGTAAGGGGGTGGAAGTTTGTATGGAGCTACTATATAGAGTTCCACGCGGACTCTGATAATATTACACTGATGTTTTTTATTGTTTTGACGCTTAGAGACCGTATACATCTCTAAGAACATTAGGATAATTATTAATTGTATTTGGACACTCAGAGAGCTTAAACATCCCTGGGATACTAAATTAATATCATGTTAATTCTGATACAGACCTTATATCGAATGTAATGGATCATATTTTGCAATTTTGTTTTGTTATTCCATTAGTGACATTTAGTTTGTTAAGCGTTTTTCGGTCGTTAATCTGCAATTTTTAAATGATTATTGTGTAAGATTATTATTATTTTATTGTCAATTACCGTGTGATATGTAAAAGTGCCCTTGTGGCCTATTTGCAGAATGAATAATTGATTTTGATTTTGACGAAGCGGGCACAAGCTACTAAATGCGAAAGTGTGTCTGTCTATCTGTTAGCTCTTCACGCTTAAACCGCTAAACCGATTTAGATGAAATTTGGTATAGAGGTAGTTTGAGTCCCGGGGAAACCCATGGGGGGGAGAGACATACGATGGGACATCCCCTAAGGGGGTAAAATGGGGAGTGAAAGATAGAAGTCCTGATGCTAGATACCTTACCTTAATGCCTAATAGTCGACACCTATTGTTTTGACTTAACATTGAAATTGTCATATATTAGGCCAGTGTCTGCCATTGGGACGTTTACCTAATTTCTTTATCTTACTACAGAATCCTAATTGGCCATCACATGAGGAGTAGGTACATAGCTATAAAATATACATGAAAATTAAAATTTAATATCTTAGAACTTAGATTATGCAATTGACTCAAGGACGCGTATTGCATCACGCTCATACGAGTACATTATGCGAATTACTACTAAAGGATGACTCACGCAAGAAAGGGCCGTGTCCGGCCCGCGACTTTTTCTAAGAAAAGCGACGGCGTTTTTGCGCGGCCGAGCTACGGCCGGGCCGTGCCGACACTGTTTCTTAGAAAAAGGTCCAGGCCGGAAAAAATAGTGTGAGTCATCCTTAATTGTCTGAAGCCAGAAGTGTGTTACATCTTCTTTTCCGAATTTAAAAGTACCGAATTGCCCAGTACATACATACTCGTATCTATAATACTCACGCATGCATTAAATACTAAAAGGGGTACTGCATGACATTCACACAATAAGTTTTCCATAGTCTCATCCTCCTCGCCACACATTCTTCAGTCTAAACTATCCGATAGTCCCTTGAGAACCCAAGAGATCCTTGACCCCGAAGTGACCAGTGAACACCCCAGATATAATTCTGAGCTGCTTCCTACTGGATTTCCAGAGTTTTCTGGTCCAGCCCGAGTCCACTCCTTCTATGAAGAGCTAACAGTGCCTTAAGCCAGCCTCATTCCTCCACTCGTGTTGGTGTTTGGTTTTGGCGTAGGCTTTAAAGGCCGATATTATGGTTCCCTGCGAGAGTCCCACAAATGGTTCTGGACCTACAAAGTGATTTGTAGAGCCCCCTCTTGAAAGCTCATCTGCTCTTTCGTTGCCGATGAAGCCCTTGTGCCCTGGTATACAAACTAGTTGCACCTTATTGTGCCTTTCAAGCTCCAAGCTTGAAACGTGTATACATTTATAATGCTGACTGTATAATTAAAATCTCGAATTGGGTGAAGTGTAACTGGAGCGGATGCCAAAACGCAGTCAGAATCTGTGTGCTGAATGATTATATTATAATTTGTAATTGTACTCGTTAATTTGTATGAAGGTAATATTGGCACGAATCACTAAATCGATACGAAAACACAGAATTAACATGATTGTTTTGAAACTACGTATAAAACGCTCGGATTATCCACATTCGTGGTTTTCTTGCAACAGTTGTTGAAGAAAACGGTCCAACATGAAGAAATTTACTTGTTTAATTCTGCTGGTTGCTGGCTGTTTGGGGCAGAATTCGGGGGGACAAAATATGCCATCGGGCGGGTCAAACATGGGATCACCTAACTTCGGTGGACCAAATATGCAGCAGGGAGGACCAAATATGCAACAGGGAGGACAAAATGACCAACAGGGAGGGCAAAATGACCAAAACAATAACGGAGGAACGGGTGGCACGCCATCTCCTATTGGAGGTAAGAACGATCTCTTGATTTAACCCCTGACAAAACAAGGGGTGTTTTAAGTTTAACATGTGTCTATGGCATCGTACGTAGCTCTCAAGCGGATGGTCTGATTTGAGTGTGGTTCTTGTTTAATTGAACGTCGTGCCTGGCCAGATGGCTCAAAGCTATGTTTAAGTGTATTTTGACCATTTTTTTGTAGATAAATAGGATTCCTGTACCTAACTTGAATAAATGCATTACAAACCAGCCCGTGTGATAAATTATCTTTGTAGGTACTTAGACGTAAATGATAGTCTTATACTTATTGTATACTTTCTGATATCAACAAAAGTTTGTTTCAAAATGAATACCCTGATAAGTTTATGGTGGGATGTTTAAATAAATATTTTTTTTATAAATTTCGGCGAGCAACGTGTTTTTTAGATATTGGTCAATTCAACCACTGATTGTGAAATCTATTGAATTAAAAATGGGAGTGTTAGTAGTAAGCTTACCAATTAACCTAACGAAATAATAATACTCATGGGTATCAAATCGTGCATGTCTTTTTAGCGGCGTATTTTATTTCGATGGCTTTACTGCTGAATTACTCGTGTTACTTAAATACCAATTTTACTCCAGCTCCACCGATGTGACGTGCTTATTAAAAATTCTAAATTTATGTGGCTACTAGCTTCCGCCCGCGATTTCGTATGTGGGATAAAAACTATCCTATATTTTAATCCAGGATGTAAACTATTTTCATGCAAAATTTCATCCAAATCGATTGAGCCGTTTAAGCGTGATTGAGTAACAAACATCGAAACATCCAAACATCTAAACATCCAAACTTTCGTATTTATAATATTAGTAGGATAGTATAGGTTAGGATATTCGGTTCATTTTCAGAAGTTATTGTATAGCGAACTTCTTTTAAAAGTTAGTAAGTAGTTTTGTTTAACTGGAAATGTATGTATACCCCACAATTTATCGACATAATATTTTCCTTTAACTTTGCAGCTAACGATTCAAGTCGTGTGCATCTCATAGGATTAACTAATCCTATCCTATTCCGTCGCGCAATTTTAGATTTCAATCAATCAATGAAAGCAATGCTTACATTACTCGTACCTATCCACAGTTTATATTTAAAAATGTGAATCTTATGTAGGTGATAACTACTCATTTAATTTGACTGATGGCATTTCTATTTTTCTCAGTTAATCACAAGCGCTGCAAAGGGCTTGAAACGAAAGTCCGTTTAAATCGTATAATTTTATTAAATGAAGTACCTACTCAAAGAAAAGACGAAGGGAACAAATGACTTGATCAGACCTGACTGATCAAAATCGCCTTTTGCATCACGCAGCCAATAGCATCACTACGACTCTCCATCTTGCCACTTAGGCTAAACTCGGTTCCACGACATTGCGCGAATTGCGGCGCGGCAAGCGTTTTATCTGTTCAATGCGCGGCCGAGACGCTCAACGTACTGCAGTTAGTTGGGATCACACGTAATGAATTACGAAAACAGCTGCCGCTGCTGATTCCGCCGCCGCGCAATGTCGTGGCCGGGCCGTTAGGCTCCTCTAAGGTGCTTATTCACCGTGACAATATTGTTCGCATATAAAGCCTGAATCACACTGGCGCGACTTGACATTAACTGCCATGTTTACTATTGACCGCCACCGCAGGCCGCGCCAGTCTGTGACAGGCTATATTTTGTAGTATAGGTAATATTTTGTAGTGCTGGTGTTGTTTTTGTCAGTCGCAGACAACCTTAACTAGACGAAAAATAAGACAAACATCGGTCATAACACGCACCAAAGTATTATTATTTATTCTGTTGCATCACGCTGAGGTTGTAGTGATTGGCTGATTGGACGAGTCATGTAGTTTTGTTTGTTAAAAAAGATGATGGACTATTTCTGCAGGTCCTCCAAACGTGAACCGTCCTTGCCGCCGCTATGACCTCCAGTGCTTCCGCTACTTCTTCAAGGACCACTCGCACTGCAAGCAGCCTCATGGAAAAGTGCCAGACCCTCTGTACCGGGCTATATCCAACCAGTTCTATCCAGCGTTCAACCTTACAGTCACCAATACGAATACTTATTACACTGGGTTTAATAGGGGACGAGTAGAAGATCTCTTGTAAGTATATGAAGCTTATTGTTGGCCTCTCAGACTTATATGCGCTTAGCAGTTAGGTATATGAATAGATTAACTACAATACTTTCTCG
This sequence comes from Epinotia brunnichana, assembly GCA_963854355.1. Lineage (NCBI taxonomy): Eukaryota > Metazoa > Arthropoda > Insecta > Lepidoptera > Tortricidae > Epinotia > Epinotia brunnichana. Next base: position 8,535,754 of record OY977944.1, read on the forward strand.
AATCCAAAATCCGAAACGTGTTTTTGGAAAGGAACAAAAGACAATTTGTTCATGCCTAATAATTCTTTAAGTAAATACGAGTATTTTGACGCATGGTAATGAATTATGAATAATAGTAGGGCAGTTTAAGGTGATAATGTGGACACGCTGTGCACAAAAGCACCAAATTTTTTTCAGGTACTAGTTAGGTAAGTAGCTTTAAGTTTTTGATAGGAACCAACTCCTCCGTCGGCCATCTTTTTTTTATGGGGTCAATTTGAATTATAGGTATATTATTAATATCTTGGCCTCTAAATCACTTAGAATAACAAACTTGGTGTCTGAATATACATATTTGGGGTCAGAGAATTCAAATAGATAGTTTTTAGGGTCGAGTTTATAAAGGATACCATACGGAACCCGTTACCAAGCCTCCGCTGTGGGTCCGTCTTTCTGCGTGTCAGGAATACCTAGCCTGTAAATCTTATTATTTTTTTTATTATTTGTAATTATAGTAGATATAGTTATACATAGTCTGCGGAAATTTCAAGTGTGTATCTACTACGGTTCTAGAGATATACTGTTTGTAATGGGCGAGAAATAAAACGCCTTAAATGTCTTTCAATGTATGGGAGCACTGTTTAATTTTTAATATACGTATATATTTTTTTTATTAATTTTAGTTATAAAATCAATAGAAATACAAACACTGTGAAAACGTTAACAGTCTAGCTATTACTGACACGCAGATAGACGGACCCACAGCGGAGGCTTAGTAACAGGGTTCCGTTTGCTATCCTTTGGGAATTCGACCTCAAAAAAAATATCTAGTTGAATTCCCTGACCCCAAATATGTATACTTAGACACCAAGTTTGTGATTCTAAGTGATTTAGAACCCAAGATATTAATAATATACCTATAATTCAAAATTAACCCTTATAAAAAAGATGGCCGTCGGAGGAGCTTGTTCCTATCAAAAAACTTAGCTATGTACCTAACTAGTACCTGAAAAAAATTTGGTTCTTTTGTCCGGTGTTTCCACATTTACGACAATTTGTTCCGGCAGTCTGCCCCCCACTATAATGTATCGTTGAGTTTGCAAATGTTCATTGCCTTTTTGTCATAACAGTAAAGTAAATTAATTAGCTGAGCATTGAGATATTTTTTACCAAACTTGTTTTACTCGTCTGTACATTGCAGGTTAATTTATTCGAGTGGTATAACAAAATAATTGTCACTTGCATACTATTGTTAACAACGACCAAATCTTAGGAATGGCGACCTGTCTTGGTTCATGATTCATGAATGATTATGATCAGATTGTAAATATGTTTTTTTATAATCTTGATTAAATGGGAAAATTCGGCAAACAACATTTATATCGTAGGTCCATACAAACTTACTTTCGCTCCCCATTTCACTCCCGTAGGGGATGATTTCTGGGACTTAAATCTCAATCAATCTTTCTCGAGATTCAAACTATCTCCATACCAAATAATAATCCATACCGTGAAAAGGTAACAGACAGACAGACAGACAGGTAGACTTACTTTCCAATTTATAATTTAATTTATTACTTTGAATTAGATTTATGTTATGGTATTTTCAGTGTCGACCGGGAGACAGACAAGGTAGTGGTCACAATAGACTTCCGTGACCTGAGGATGTACTCGAAAGACGTGTTCTTCAGGTACCACCGGCGGGCCAGGGAACCAATCATCACTTATGGCTACAACAGCTTCGAATATAGTAAGTGGCCGTCGTTATTATGGTCAACCCGTAACTTGCTAATCTACCAGTGGGAATGCCAATGTCACCAACGAGGATGCCAATGTCACCAGCGAGGATGCCAATGTCACCAGCACCACAAATGACCGCCACCGCGCCACGATTATGCCACCGTTAGAGGAAGACAGTAACGGAGGCACGGGTGGTACTCCATTCCCTAATCACCTGCTTGAATAATTTCCTAATGTCCAGCAGGATGGACATACCTACTCTTTAACCATTCTCCGGGTTTTTTTTCTCACCAGAACCGGTTGAAGTACATTTTTGTCAAATGAAAGGTTAATGACGAGAAGCATTACAGTTTCAATAGGGTTCACTATTTAAAAAAAAACTTTTGACAAAATTATCATTTGAGAAACATTTAATTTTGCAAACATACCTATTTTGAAAAATCGAACGATGCAAAACAAGCCGTAGCCCTCATTCAATCTTAATACAGCCTTTTCGAATACAGTAAAATTTTATGTTTTTACAACTTTACCTTCCGTACCGCAATACAATTGCGGTTCCTAAATTTGGCAACAAGCGAGCATGGTCCTGATCCATCTTAGATGTCAACGTGCTCGTACTTACTAAAATTTCATAATAGTAGGCCTCAAACCAAGAAACTTTTTTTCTTGGTCTGAGTACAAAAATTGTGACATTCTAACATATATTTGTTTTAAATCCTCTTCCAAACTGTGATCGTATGTGACCATTTCAGAGTCGTTACTTGTAACCGTGACCATTCCCCAAATTGACGACCTTCGGCTAGACAAGGCCGACGCATTTGGATATAGTAACTCACTGCCTATTATCGACATCGATCGTAGGCTGGGAGAAAGTTCAGGTAAGGCACTTGGTTCTTTGAGCAAGCTAGTTATTATTTAACTTTACATTTATACCTATTTTAAGTTATGTTCAAATTTTACAAGCTAAATTTGGTCAATTTTCACACCAATAGAGATACGTTCTAAGTCAGATAGCAATGCAACATATGATGGTGTAACGGAGCTGTTGTGATGCGGATGGAGGTTCCTGGTTTCGAGCAATACAGAGCACGTTTTGATGGAGATGGTTGGAGCTAGGAGGAAATAATTTAGTGTTACCAGCGCGCAATGCGCGTTCACAACATTACAGGAAAATCACCGAAGCGCTAACTCTTTATTCCAGTGTCTTTCGTGTGGTCGTGCCGGAGGGTTCCCCTGGATATTCCCCGGACTATAAGCTCCCACGACGCTTTCCGATCGCTTTATTGGGTTAGTCCTATAAAGCCACAAGCAGAATAAAAAATAAATAAATAGATGTGTATTCACACACTGGCCCATCATTGAATTCATCAAGAATTAAAGAATTCTTGACGGTGTAGTCATTGTTATTACGGTAGATCTAAACTTAAGGGAATTAATATTTATTGAGTAATATTCTAATGATTTTATTGATGCTTGGTAGATCCGGTTGTCAAGAAGTCCTTTGACCTCTACCTCTTTGACTTGAAAACGACAGCAACGGAGAACCTCCTTACAGAATCAAGCTACTTCGCTGCGGTTTACATACAAAATGTCATCTGCGATTTTGGATTGAAACTTGTTTGAACATTGTCTGGTATGTTTATACTGAATACAGTTTTTACGAATTACTTTGTTATTTTATTATTTCTACAACATCGCCAATTAGTGGGCACAAAATGTATTCACAATTTTTCTCTCTTCGGGAATGATTATAATGATAAAAAGTATCCTTTGTCTTTTTTTTCATCTTCACCTGAAGACTCGTAGAAACTATTTGAATCCGGAGATCAACTAACAACATACCTACTATGCTCGACGTGTCAATTTTGAAAACTTGCGTCTTGACCCTCTATTCATAGATTTTGTTTTTAGAAAGCTGAACAGGGATTGAAAATGGTGAATAGCCCTCACTGATAAATGCCCAATAATAAACAGAAAAGCTAAAATAGTTTGTACAAAATTGTGTGTTTATTTATTTACCAGTAAAACAATGTTCAAGTTAACTATTATCAAACCGATAATGTAAGTATTTACTTACGGCGGCAAGAAAAACTCCTAATATTAAACATTTATTCATCCAGAGCGAAAAGACTTTAAGTGAGATCTAAATATTTTTTTAAGTATGTTTCTTAATAAGTCACAGAGAATCTTGAAGGGACTCTTAAGTTTGACGTCTGTCTTATAACAAATCATTAGGTGATGAAAAGTTTCTGGACCTTGGGTCCTACGAATAGGTTCGCCCTTCAGTCGTCGTAGCTAGACCATGAGCCCTTCAGAAACCATCAGCTATGGTTCTTAGAGTCCACTCTTGCGGCCGCAACAGTTATTATAGTAGTTTATGTGACTGTACATAATGAAGGGCATTAAATACGAGTGTGGGTTTATGAAACTCGCCTTCGGCTCGTTTCATAATAACATCACACGAGTGTCTTAATGCCTAATTATGTACAGTTACATACACTACTTTATCTATCTACATATCATAAGCCTCCACGATGCATTCAGGAGCCGCACATTATGACCGGCATCGCGGCGTTGTTTTCTGGCAGCTGTCATAGTTTTTTTCTTAATTCAGAGACAAACTAGAGTCAGATCCAACTGTCATATCGTTCGATATCTTACTTACGTGCGACATTTGTCAAATTTGTATGCAAATTGACAATTCATTTCGAACTAAACGTCATCTCGACTGATATTAGAATAGAGGTCAAATCAAATTTCTTTGATTTCAGAGATTTCGAAATTTGAATGAAATAATATTATCGAAATCGATGTTATCGATAGAAATAATAACATTTTTACAGATAAGAAATTTGTTCTAACAAAACAGTCTATTTTTATGGTGGCCATAATGTGCGGTTATTGAACGCATCATGGAGGGTTTATGATATTTGGATAGATAAAATAATTTAAAAGAATCATTCGAAATTTTAAAAAGGCTCTAAGCAACCTTCTATTTTTAAATCTGGGAATTAGGAAATGCGTAAGAGATATGGAGGGATTGCAAATTTTCGGTCATTTGCTCGGCTTTTCCGTCGAAATAAAAGGATAGTCCTTCGGCCTAGCTTGGAATTGTTAGAAAAGATACCTTGTTGAATGAAGGAAAAGGCTCAAGGCAAGGCAAACTGCTGGCTTCATGGCTCTCATGAAGAAGAGATTTTTATTATTTATTGAAGCGAATGATTTAAAATCAAGGATTAGCAGAATAGTCTCGTTTCGATCAGCCAAAATTACTCATTGATCAGCAAACATTAAATAAATGATCAACAATCAATGTCTTACTGGACTACTGCTCTACATTAAAATGATTAGCAAAATGTCTACGTCATAAGAAGCTTATGATCAACAGTCATTTCAAAAATGGTCAGGAAGTTGTTAATAACCAGACGCACCACGAGTCGCAGTTCTAACAAAAATAAAAATCAGTTTCCATTTTTGTTTTGCAAACATAGTATAGGTACCTACTTGCATAATAAACATTTAAGCTGCAGAATAATCTCTTGATCAGCAAGATGTGCATTTTTAAACTTACCAATAAAATAAAATAAAGATTAAGAGATAAGTAATACACTCAAGAGCAAAAGTTTCGGGTCACCCTAAATTAAATAACCGCAATAGGTTTTTTTAAATATTTTTCACTAGTCTTATTTACATAACACACTAGTCTTCGTAATACTCAAATGTATTAGCAATTTCCGGGAACCTATCATAAAGATATCAACATCCAAAAATGACGATTTTTGCGATATCTCGCTCCGTTAACGTTATTTTTTTCATGGGTTTTTACGAGTCCGATTTATACCTGGTAACGTGTTTCTTTTTTACTGTTAGTTCTGCAGTTTAGATGTAAAATTTAATAAAGATCATAAAAAGATTAAAAAACTGTACAAGATTTGGACTATTTTAGGAAATATGACGGTATTTTATCGACCCGAAACTTTTGCTCTTGAGTGTATTGGAATCATAAATGTAGGTCAAGTTACGTCAGATTCTTCTATCAAGAGATTGTTCTGCAGCTTAACTGTTTATTATGCAGGTATACTACATATGTTTACAAAACAAAAATGGAAACAAACTTTCATTTTTTGCGAATCTAATGATGGTATGCTGGTCAAATGATAGTAATAATTTCTTGCGTTTATTGCGAATAAAATACATAAACGCCAAATAAAAAGAAAACCTTTATGTTATGAAGTCTCGACAATGCGACTGTTGCTCGACAAGTCTTTAATTTTAAGCTCGCCTATTCATTTGTGGTTTTGTTTGTAACATTGTTTGCAGATCAAGAGTTGCAGCATGATTTTATTTATTGCAAATTAAATCTTATTTCGGTGGTCAAATTAAATTATGGATTATTTTAGTTGTTAAACAATTTTAATAACGGCACGAAAAAAATCTTCTTTCATTAAATATGGTTCATCAGATCCGCAACTAACCGATAACTTATGCGCATTACGTGCTATTACTCAGTTAAGAGGAACGGACGTAATCAACGATTACACCGCATAATTAAAATAGCGTGTGTTTATTGATATTTAAAAACAGCTATTCTCCTCCATCATTATTCAATAATTGTTCATTGATTGATTGAGAAACGTTGTACATTTATTTGATTGTTATCTGCTCTGAATCTATGCTCCGCTCAGTTCGGATTTAGATTTTAAAAGTTTGTTGGTGGAAATAGTTCTTTTTTAGCACTAGATTATACTTAAGTCTTAAAATACGTCAGTATCATTATAATATTGTCTACAACATATCCATTTTATGAAATTTTATAAATTTAAATCGGGGCTAATGAGGCTTTAGGTAGTAGAATGTCATAACGCAACGTTGTTCAAGCACAATATTAGGTTTAAAACTCTTTACAATTTACAATATTTAAAACTTTTACTTAACACTTGGGTAGTCCACACAATTTCTGCATAACTCCCACCGCAACTATACTATTTTTTTAATAATTTCATTGATAAGTTCAAAATTTTCATTCAAAATAAAATTTACTATCACTTTTTCCATACCCTGTCAATTTCTGCAAACTTTCTTAAGACTTTTTCAATTTAAATTAGGTACCCTAACTAAAAAGAGCAAAGTTTATATTAAGTCTTTGATCCAACTTTGTTCTGAAACTTCCCAACGAAGCAAACGGCGAGGGAACTAGAAGTGTGAACTCTTAACAATAATAAGTTAGAATTCAACACTCCACACAGAAATACGGTCCTGAAGTGAATTTCCAGTAAAGATAGGACCTTTAGTGCAATGCCGTTTGGAACTCGTGACTAGCAGTAAGTTAGCGAAGTTGCACAAATAATTGATTTATTTAGTTTCGAATTTCAATGCATTTCGGAGTGAAATATTGAATTGAGTTCGCATATTAAGCATCCATGTGTCGATAGTAATTGTAGATACGTGAAACTTAGTCGTAAGATAATTTAGATACTTTTACATTGTTAATAAGTTGCATCACCGATTTTAATACAGCAACGTCACAACGCAAAGGTATTTAAAAAAGCTTTCTATATTTAAAAGGTGTTCCTTTTTACTTCAGTTTTTCACATTCATAATTTTTTTATCCTATCACGAGAAAAGATATCCATCCAAATCGCATTTAAATAAAATGACAGTGACGAAGTTGCCGAAGCCAACCGCACATACGAAACCAAGCCGAAGATAAAATAGCACAAGAAAAACTCACCCTTCAAAACAAGCACACACTTAACATTCACTTTTGAATCAAAAATTCGCACATCCAACTCTGAAATTCACTTACGAAAAAGTTTATCGTGATTTTTCGCGACAAGCGACAATGTCTCCGAACACAGTCACCCTCGCGATAGCTCGCGGTCAACTAACACCAGCCTGTCTCTACTTTCACGAAATGAACTGAAAGGTGGAACGTAGAAACAAAAGAGCTTACAGCAAATTTTATGATAAATAATTTTCGAACGTAAGCGCAAGCATTAGAGCTCTGTTTAGGTTGAACTCTATTTTGTTTTCGTAGTACTTCGCTGTTTGTTTGGGAGGGTCGCAGAGGCGGGAATGAGTGTGTCGAAAAAAAAGAAGCCAACCACGACTCAGTGAGTTAAGGCTTTGGGGCGGGTTTTCACTGAATATCTTTAATTAAAACGGCAACTTTGGTTCCAGTGTAATGAATTGAAGTTGGTGAAAAAATCTGCAATGGACGAAGTGGCTTCAAAAAGAGATGAAAGCCACGTAGTACCAGCTATTCCCGTGAATGGTTTCGTGAAGTTTCGTTTCTTGTTTCGTTTTTCACTAAAAGTTATAGGCGAGTTATTTCATTTGTTTTTAGGCGTTCAAAAAGGTTTTTGTGTTGATTTACAGACGAAATCTTTTCGTTTGCATTTTCTACATTCATTTTAACTTCAGTAAAGTTGTGACTAACTCTCATGGATATCCCAGCAGTGCATTGATGTTATTGTGCAATTGGAAATGGATACAATTTTTAGAAGTACCTGATTTAATTTTTGATGATAGGAATAACGTTCTTTAGCACCAGAAAAAAGTTCCAGACTTATCAGCTATGTCAATAACTTTTGAAAAATATAATCAGTTTCCTCACTTACGTTTTGGGTTTAGGACTGCGAATGAGACACTTTGCTTGATACGTCTCATATTAATGAAGCCCATGAAAGCCCTTTTATTTATTTTTTATTTTATTTGGATCACTGCGGCCTTTATTGATCTATTGTGATCGACACATTCTATAATTCTTGGGCCCGCTATTTAAAAAAATGTTTTTTCTGGTGCTAAGGAACGAGGCACTTCTAAAATGTTCATCCATTCCCAATTATACTCACATCATCGTCAAGGGTATGCAAGGGTGTGGAGCAAGGGACTGATAGTGTCAAGGAAGAAAGAGTGAAAGACCTCGAGGCCGAAGTCCCATTCGATGGTGAGATCAGACCATTAGAAAATGTTTAAATTTATTTTCTTATCGATTTTTATTGTTCGTCGAAAGTAGGTAGATTGGAATAGCTTGTCATTTTGTGCAATATTCGCATAATTTCCTGTATTGTCCTCCAATTTTATTCCATTGAGTGACAAAAAGTATGGGATTTTATAAATTAGTACAAATTTTTGTACAAAAGTTTAAGGTATGATATTGTATTGCATAGTCACGTGCTGTTCCAACCTAACCTAATACCCACTTTTAACGTATTCTGAAATATTTTTTTTTTTTTTATCTCACAAAAACTTAAACGCTAGTTTTACAAAATATGTTCCGCCAAACTGAGGACAGTTAATTACACATAGTGAAGTTCTTTTAACAAATTCAGACCAACTTACAAAGTGAGTTCAGGAAAATGAAACCGACAGATTCCTTAGTCAGTGTAGGAGTTTTAAAGTTATAAGGATGGACTTTTAGACGGGTATGTTTGAAATTTATTGGTAAATTAACTTTGTCGTTTGAAAGAATTGGTGAAATCATAAAATAATGGAACAATTTGAAAGTCCGTTGGTGATTCAGGAGGCTCATGCATGATGGATCCCTTTCTAAAACTCACCCTTATTATCACAGGATGACCCTTAAATTCCAAACACTTTTATGTATTTGGCTATCCAGAACATAGATATAATGATAATACAAACAACACATTTCTTAATGGCGTGAGAGTAAGTACCTATTAGTAAAAATATAAAAAATGAATTTAAGTTACGAGAACAATATCCTTTGCTATTACGGTAAAACACTTTATTTTTGCCCTCGTAACTTATCATGGACTTCTGCAAAGTAATAATCAAGTAAGTAATCAAGAATATCAAAGTTATCATAAACAATGTTACATAAATTATAACGAGGACCATAATGTTAGGAAAAAAATAAAGTCTTATAAACATACAATTTGACACTAGGCTGAAGCATGTTACATTTATCTGTCTTACAAAACCATGTTACCGTGAATTTATAATGTTAAGTAAACATAAGATAACATAACATTAAGACGCAATAACCCGGCCTTAACCTCTTCTCAGATAATAATGCTAAACATAGAGCCGATTAAAGTCATACATTGCAACCTCGCAAAACTTCTGAGCAAGATTTATAATGCTTCATGCGTATTGTACATACTTTTTTACCGTAGGCTTGTGGTTTATTTAGACCTCAGAGCATAGAATACTAGAGAGAGGACAAGCCGCCGGCGGCCGTGTCGCAGCTGTATGCTCAATGGGCATACACTGCCATACTGTGCACGCGTGCTGATCGCAGAGAATATTACGTTTTTTCCCAAAATGCCTGATATGATGCGCGTTTATTGTCAAATAAGCGTGTAGGTATACAAGAGTGTGTGTTTTAGATGTGTGCGTGCTTTGTCTTGTCAATTACTTGGGCGTTGTGTGGGTTAATGTACTTGCGACAGGCTCACTCTATACAAATCGGCCGCCATGTCCGATCTCCTTATATTCATACATCTGTGATTTATACAGTAGGCCTAGGGCGGTAATCACGTAACGTTCCGAACGCGCGTCGGTACAATTTAACTGTCAATTTTCCATATAAAAAGTGACATTTAGACCTACCCGACGTTCGTACAATGCGTTACATGATCGACCTGCTAAACATATCTTCTAATCTTTAGTTTTATTTATTCTTTTTTTTTAAGTTATAGTGATTGCATTTATGTTAGTTTTAAAGATATTTTAAGTTGTATTAATTTATATTTTATTATGTACTTAAATATATCTGTAGTTTGAGTTAGTAAAATTGTATTTTTTTTGTTTCCAAATAAAATAAATACTTATCAAAATATCACTAGTGTGAGGTGTAGAACTCACGAGCTTGTCTTTTTTTTTTTTATATTATAATAAGTGAATCGACATAAAAAATCGATATACCTAATTATTGCACCTGCTCACAAAATTTCTCTAGAATCGATTGAGAAATGCGACCTGTAGAGAAGAACAGCTAGACAGCGGGACACCGGACATACGAACCCAAGCTGAAGCATAGAACTTCGTTCGCATCGCTCGCTCGTTCAAAAAGAACTCCTCATAATCCTCCAGCTGACCTTAAAGACTTCGTCTCAAATTTATCTGAAATCAATCTCAAGAAGAATCAGATTAAACTTTTCTGAAGCTTGAAAATGATATTCATCTCTTTCCCTCTAAGGCGTGGCTTATCTCCGACGCATGCGTGGAGAAAACTTCTTAAGAATAAGAATCGTCATTTTCTTCCCAAGGCCGATAATACATGAGTATATATTATATAGGGATTTATATACTTCAAAGGTCTGTATATAAGAGACGGGATTCCCTTTATGCCAGCCTTTCCGTCTAAGAGTTTGGATGATATGCGATCTTATCTGCCTTCAGGAGGATTGAACTATTGAGGTAACTATGGAAAGTAAGTATTTAGTTCCATGCATGCATTATAAAAACACACAATGCACGCAGAACTAATGGCCGCTGGGGCGGAAAGGTTCTCGAGTGGCGACCATGTACCCGAAGACGCGTGGCCACAAGGTGGACTGATGACCTGGTAAAGGTAGCGGGAGTTCGCTGGATGCGAGTGGCGCAGGATCAGTCACTTTGGCACTCTTTGGGGGAGGCTCATGTCCAGTAGTGGACGTCTTTTGGATGATATGATGATGACGATGATAAAAACACAAAACTTAAGTAACGAAGACTCGACGAAATAACTAGAATGGCTTTTTACAGGTGTTCTAGCCTATCCCTATAGTTAATAAATATTCATGACAACGGTATACAAAAGATATTACATTTTTAATTCTATAAAAACCAACTAAGCGAACGACCACACAAAGGCACAATTCCATATGTTTTAATGACAACTCGTGATATTACCATTAGTCACTTTTGACAAGTAGCGAATGTCACCAACGGGCTAGTTATAGAAAAATAAATGACAATGGTACTTATACTTATAGCAAATTATCACAGCTGTCATGATATCATTTAGAATATTCCACTATAAAACTTATTGGATTATCAAATTACTGATAGGTTACTCACTGTACTCAAGTAGTTTCGAGCTGTCATTGAAACTGGTCGAATTTAACCCCTGAATACGCGATTATTCAGTGTGGGTAATTAGTTTCCATGACGTCTTATCAGTGGCACTAGATACTGAAGTGTCCATGAACACTGAAATTACAACATTAGTTACATACAATGTTGTGAATCTACTCGTATTAGGCAATTAAAGCAACGCGCTTCTGAATGCTCTGCACAGTTAGCAGATGCCCGCGAGATGTCTCGCCGCAAGATACGAATATTCTTCTCTTTCTAATTAGAATACTTAGAAAGAGACGGGTGGTCTGTCTCGCCTCGAGACATCTCGCGCGCCGTCTTGCTCTAACACTGTGCTGGAGTCGCAGCGTATTCGGAATCCTTATTTAAAATAAAACCTTTGCTGATTTATAGAGTTCTCGACTTTAATTCGACTGCTTTAATCACATTCCTATGAACGCTAAGAACATATCTACGACATCAATATTTTATACTTATTTGGATAAAAATAGTTTTATTGTACTCAAATTCTGAAACCCTTTCGATTTTCATAGGAGAAAAAAGTGTCCAAGTTAATCATACAGTTTTGTGTTTTCCTTTCCGCTACCGTCCTATAAACCTCTGTAACGGAAAGAAAAAACTAAGGACACATTTTCTGCTGTTAGAAACTAAAGTGTAAGCCGATTCTAAGTAGCATAATCCATTTTTAACCATATTTAAAAAAAAAACTTTTTTTTCCTGGCGAACTGCATTTTTTGGAAAACGCTTAGGTACCTATATTTTCCCTTGATTGTCGTCGATATCTCATGCTGTAAAAATAATGCCAAATAAAATTGCACAAACTACAGCTATATTTGGGTTTGGGGAAGCCAGATAACTAAGACGGTAAAGTTGGCACTATGCCAGTTCCAATCCTTCACGGGTCCAATCTGAGCAGTGGATCTCTTTAACTACCGTAGTCAATTCAAATCAAATTGATATTTGAAACTCAGTCGCTTCCATTCACGTCAAGCCTAACGCATTAGAGCGAGGACGCGCAACAAAAACCAATTTGTTTTCAATCCAATACGTGTAGCCAAATAGATCCCCAGAGTAGAAACGTTCCATCAGAAAACAATACGAAGTTAGGGCTTATTGCTACCAATAAGACTTTTTTCGTTCGCTTTTTGAACTTTTTAGTAATTTAGTACGTAACCTTATTTCTTTGATATACGACCTTTTAATACGTGAGTGAATTTGGATGGTCCTGAATTCAACTTAAAGTTTGTAAGACTTGTTCACCCTCGATATCAATGCATTGTTAATTATATGATTAAAGTAGTACTTACACCTAATTGCTGGATCCATTGGGTTTTAGGTTACCTTGCAATGTAACCCAAAACCCAATGGATCCAGCAATTGGGTGTAAGTGCTGCTTTAATTTGCATGTATTTTTAAAAGAACTTTTGTAATTTGGCCATACGAATAATGAAAAATATCAAATCAACATTACACTAAACATACTTTACTCATACTTAGTTACAACTTTTTTGATCAGTTTTAATGAAATTAAAAGCAAAATGAGAAAACTTTCGATAAATTGTTAGCGTCAGTTGAACTCGCTGTTCCACCAAAAAAACTATCTGTGATAGACTGAATCTGGCATAGAACATTTTGTTCCTCTCACGTTTATTTGCTAAAGTATGTTCATTTATTCAACGGAGTAAAATGACAGGTAGAATTAATGTCAAACACAACAAATAATGATACCAGCTTATTACAAACAGTTAGGTGCTATGATAGCGGTGTCTGGTTTAATTTTCAACAATAGGTAATAAAATGATTTAAAAAGGGATACAAATGATGCTTTTGTTATAATAGGGTATTTTAGGCCTAGCACACACAGGCGGTATTCCATAACCAAATTCCGATTTTTATTTAATCGTATGACATAGAAAAACCAAAGTCGTTATTACAAATTTATATCAAGATTCTTCACCCATTGGGCTGCGTCTTCACTTGGAGCAAAGAGGTCCAGAGGGCCACCACAGTACTTCCGTTTTGGGCAGTCGTTCATCATGTGGTGGATGGACTGCACAGGCGCGCCACAATCGCACGCTGGAGACTCCCGCCACCCACACTGAAACATGTACTCCCTACAGAGTCCGTGCTCAGTACGTAGCCTGTTCAGCTGACACCATTGCTGTCTGTCTGTTGTGCCTGCGTGTGGCGCTGTGGATGGTCGCCTAATTTTCAATTCAATTCAATTCAAGACATTTATTTCAACCAACTGGGACCAAGTTAGTTACAGTTTCTTAGCCTAAAGTTAGTAAGTACTATAACCTAATACATATAAAATCTCGCCTCATTAGCATCGGACGGTCGCTCGCTCATTTTCGACTAATTTTACTGCCATATTGGTTGAGGTTCGCTTATAGCCTCCCAGAGTGAAGATATACAAAACTGTTGTGATTTGTGCTACGAGTATAACATACCTCTAAGAACATTTCTTCAGTGCGTATTTTGGTTGGCCAACCACGTCGAGACCAGACAGCAGACCAGAAATAATCAGGTTAGTGCATTGCCGATCCTTTCTCCTGTGTGCCTAAAACCAAAATACCTAAACCTATCGCAAAAAATACAGACTCGTGTAAATGAGGACTTGTGTAAACATACAACCTACCCCTTTACACTTTTCGGTAATTATCGGTTTTAGCACATCACTAGTTAAGAGATGTAAAAAACTGACAACACATAAAACGTCATCTTACTCCGTTGAATAAAATGAACAGACTTTAGTGAAGGACGAATGCTTTGCGTCAGACATAGATGTGATCATGTTAGTTAGAATGACGAAATGAGATGACTTGGCTACATAAATAAGTTCTCCAATTTTATTATGGACCACTAATAAACAGTAAACATGACAATCTGTATTCCCTAAAAAGGCAGGCAGAGCGCAGACGGCACGGCATGAACGACTTTATTGAATTCCACGTCTGACGCAAATACCTCCAAATTTACTCAAAGCTTTTCACCAGCCTCGCAAAATACATTCAACGGCGACCTAGCGCTACAACTGAATACGAATTCGTATATCAACTAGTTATTTTCCCAACCTCAAATTCTATCACAGCCCATCAACTCTCAAACTTACGCCGCTTAATTTAAGGTTTCATTTGTCTTAAAGCAAGTGAAATGAGAGGATTGGAAAGTTAAGATACGTATTTTGTTAGTGTTAAACGTGACATATCCACTTATTGCGGAGTTCAGTCACGAAAGTTCTACGAGGTTTCGCTACTGGGCGAGAGGTGGCGCTGCCGATTGACAGTGAAAATTGGCGCCCAACGTTGTGACTAGACGTTTTCTTCGAGACTGCAGGAACGTGTTGCGAACTAAATGGATGGTTTAAGGACAAAGTTTTTAAAGGTAATACGATTATGATAGGTAGGTATAAATGTTAAATAGGTAAACTTAGAACCTTTGTAGGGTTCCGTAGCCAAAATGGCAAACACTGAACCCTAATGATTATAGGTGTATTTGAATGACATTTGGAATATATGTGTATTTTGTTAGCCGCTACATAGTATTGTAATCAAATGACAAAAATAAATAGGGGTGACAAAATGAAATACATAAAAAAAAACAACAAAATATTTATTTATTTACATAGCTACATATAATTATCATTACAGGCGGCCCAATGCGATAATTTTGCGCAACATACCTTCTAACTAATTAATTACAATAACAAATTTTAAACAAACCGACCCTTTTTTACCCAGTTTATAGAAGAATAGATCTAGGAGTAGATCAGTCACTATGAGGTTCAGAGTGCGCAGCGCGCACGTCATTGGCGCCTCCGCAGCAGCCTACGTGCGCGCGCGCGGCACCGACAGCAGCGGCGGCCGCCGCCGGCGCCCCACAACGCTTATACCTACAATCTTCAATATTGTAGCATTGTATACCAGCTTGCCTAAAATTTATCTTTAAACAAGCCTATAGTTATATACTCTAAACTCTCTCATAACTTTTTTTGTTCCGGGTTGCCCATCGAAAAAAAAATATTAGGTGTACTTATTTTTATGAATATATCCGGAAATAATCGATCCAAAAGTCACAAAAATCCCCCATCTACAATCGAATCGCGTAAATAACTAAAAAAAACATGGACATAGTACTTTTAATATACTTTAACAGAAAATTATTTTGACCAAGTTCGGTCTAAAAGTTTCTGAGTTATTGCTGAAAAGCTGCCTTGCTTAACGTTTTCGTTAAACAAGGCAGTAAAGACGTTAGTGCCATTAGTTTCCTAAGAAGATAAAACCTTTTTAACTTACGGTTACCTACTGATTTTAAATGTTGGTTAACTAATAGAAGGTGCGGCGGAACCCTTCATTGTGCGCATGTCATATGGGCATCAATATGAATACTTATAAGTCAATTTGAATTCGTTGTATGAACTCGGCAATCTATAAACATGAAATAAATCAATTTCTATGTGCAGTCAGAAAAAAATACTTCATGTTGATGGGAACAATCCTTAATGGATGAGGACATAAATTGGCTGGGTAGATAAATGAACATTACTTCAAGACAAATTATGGTAATAAGTATTTAAAAAAATCCGTAACATCCCCTATTTCACTCCTTTGGGGGATAATTTTCCAGATAAAAAGTTTTCTTTGTTTTAATATAATGTGTATGCTACATTTCATTGAAATCCGTTTTTGAATGAATGAGTAACAAACATCCATATATCAAAACATTCAAAATTTCACATTTATAAGTACATATAATAAATACTACTAAAACCAACTCTAGCATGATGCGTTAGTTCAAAGTAATGACCGATGTGGAAAACAAAATCAAAAAGTACAAATGGCTTCCTTTTAAAAGTCACCATTCCATAACGACCGTACCATTTCCACCACCATTTGGAAATATTAACGAACCGTGGAAACACGATCACTACCTATACTTAGCAATACAAAAGAGCGTTCAAAGTTCCCCCGAGAGTTTTCAAGCGATTAAAGACGAGCGTTTGATGTATTCATCCCGACTGAAGAATGCCCGAGATAAAAGTACGTTCCCCAGAGAACGAGTCGGTAAGTGAATCGCGGCCGACTTTGCACCGTAATACTCGTAACCGCATTTTTGAACCGCGCTCAACTTTGCCCTTCGTCAGCCCATTGATGTGTTCTATTTTGAACCTTGACTTAATTAAAGGAAAGCGTTATTTCCCATGATTACGTTTGAAGAAGTTTGGTTTGGGAATGTAATGAGGTTTGCAGCCGATAACGGGGATCGTACGATTGTTAGCTTAGCTGGACTAAGATATAAATAACTTGTTTTGGCTATTGAGAAATTGAACACTTTGATTTAAATTACGAAATCATATTGAAAGAATCCTAACACAGATACTAAGGTTTGACATTTTATGCACACTTCAGACTACAGTCCCTTAGTGACCGAGCTCTGCTCGAGTCAAACTACGGAGGAAACGATTTGTCCCAGATATGAGACCTTAGAAGAGGTAGGTCGATTTTTCGCCCCGTAAACCCCTACATTTCAAATCTCATCGAAATCGTTAGAGCCGTTTACGAGAACGCGATTACATACAAAATTTGCTCGTTTAATAGTATAGGACCTACATTCCGTGTTGTCAAAATTTAGAAAGCAGAAAGTAAAATAGTCAACATTTTAGTAACATAATAATGATGATTCAACTCTACTGCTAAGCAAATTTAATCACAAATTAACCCAATCAAATCTCCACAATATTGCTGCAGAGGTAAATTATGCAAACAGGCCACAATATTCTCGTTTTCCCCGGTATATTTAGCTTTAAGAATGGAATTGTAACGGAATAATAAAGACGTCCGTGCGCTCTGTATTCCGCTCACGAACTGATTTGAATTTAGAATTCTAGCACCGTTGGCGCTAGTGTTGCTGGTTTTTACTGAGTTTAAAGGCATTTTTCAGGGCCAACACTATATCGTGTATCGTTGACATAAATTATTCGTATCTTTTCAAAATATGTACGTACCTACGTCAAAATAGAAATCTTTTATAAGTATTAAATACAAACCCGTAAAATTTTAGGCAGCATATCTTTAAATTATCCATTTTCATGGGTGTCCCTTGTTTTGTCGACAAATTTTTCATCGAATTTCATTTCATCGAAAACGTTTCAATTAACATTTAGTTTACGAATTATTGTTTGGTGTAATTTTATTTCATGACCAGATCATTCCAATTTTTATTATTTTATAGAATAACTGTTCAGGGAATATTATTTGGCAAATTAGTCATTTTGTATGAATTTTAAATGGCAGAATAACAAAACAACGAATTTCATTTGTTCGAAATTTAACTACAACATTACAAAACAATGAAATTAAACTGATTACCTACAGGGGTTTAACTAGATTAAGGCAGTCAGAAAAAGGGGGGATGGGGGGTGGAGCACCCCGCAAGAGGGGCTCGGGGGGTGCATCCCCCCGCAGTAAAAAAACAAACAACCGTAACAATGCATTATAAATAGGTTAGGTTAGGGTTCACTTGTGTCCCTCAGAGCGGAAATAGGCACCCCGCGAAGCGGGGTGACGTCGACACGCTGGCGGTTAGGTTAGGTTTAGGTTAGGTTAAAATAATTGCCGTGCGGTAAAAAATATGAGTTCAAACATGTTCTTAGTAATGACAGTATGAATAGTTATGTGTCAAGATAAACAACTTGCAATCTCAAGTACCCTCATTCAGAGCGTGGATCCCGATTTCATTGCGTTCCATTCTCAACATAATGTCATAGATAACTGTTGTATGCCTACTGTCTTAAATTTAAATAATAATCCTTGTAATAATTTGTATGTTAGTTAAAAATATTTGAAACAATAAATCACAAAACGTTTTCCATTATATAATACAACTACATATTGAATGAATCATCCGGCAAGTAAAATTACTTGTAATGACCATTCCACGAACTGAATTGTCGACGAATTTAAAATACATGAAATGTTGACTTTGAAGTGAAATTTGACGAAGTGAGTGACGATAATTTGATGATAAACCCCATTTTCATATACATGTCACAATCTGAGAGCATTCTTCCAAATGTAAAAATTTGTTTTCACAAAATGCATATTTTTCCAATGTCTAATCTTTTAAAGATAGCTGGATAAAGAAACTTTACCTTCGCCGTCTCAAGTTATGAGAAACTTTTTAAAATCTACCTAATCTGTTATATTCAAGAGTACAACTCGTAAGAATTCTCAAGGTCCTTATGTCTTTCTTGCTTTCGGGAATCGACTATAAAAACCCTATCTTTATAGGATTTTCAATTGTAATTAAGTCCTTTTACTACTGACGAGCTAGTTATTCAAAGGACTGTATTTAAAGTTGTGCTAATTGAATAGCAACTTCTAGGTGAAAGAGACACGCCTGGGGCGCGCAACTTTGAAAAATTCATCTGGTTTGACAGTAACTTAATAAAAACTACGGTGGACGGAGCTCTGGAGTTAGCGACTTCAGGGGAGTTTGTGTCGTTTTCTGTTTAGTAAATATTTTGCCCACTCTTTTATTTATAGCATAGTTTTACCTGATATCTTTTACAAAGTTGTGTGTAGGTATGCAGTCTGTCTCCTTTCCAAGTTCTTAACTTGACTTTTTACAGTCAGGGGCATTAATATTATACTACATAAATAAGGACATACAATATCTGGGCGACCGAGCTCTGCTCGGGTGAAAATAAATTTACTATACCGTAAACCGGGGTAAAAAAAATTAAATTACAAAAAGTGCAAAAGTGATTAGTATTTACTATACAAAAAGATTTACTCTATTTTTACTGGATACAATGAAACAACCCAAAAACCATAAAACACTCCGCTGCATCGATATCTCTACGCTGCTAACGCAAAAATCACCTCATCGTGATAAAATCAGCGGTGACGTATTTTGAGTGCATTTGTGGATTAATCTGATTAGGCCAAAAATCCCTTTGACTTAGGTATGTAGAGTAATAAAAGACGCCTATAACAGACATGACTTCTTTAAATAAACAGTCAGTAAGAATTTAGTATAAAAAGAGACAAGAAAAGATTATTTTTTTGCATTATATAATGGTGTAAGTTGTAAATGCACTTAACTGTCATAAGTGTATTTACAACATATATATATACCTACCTATTTATGACATTTGGTCTTAATTTAAACATATTTTCCAACTTTTTATTTTAATTTGTAACTTTGTAAAATTAATGAAATTATAGGTCTATTATAGCCTTACTCACATAGCCATAGCTAAGTTACTTATGTGTTTTAAGTTTGTTTTGTTTGTTTCTCAATAAAATAATAAAATAAAATAAAGGTAAACACGATCAAAAACTAGGCGTCATTAATATGAAAACATCCTAAAAAAAGGATTTTGGCCCTAAAACAGTATTTAAAAAAAAAATGAAAATATATTTATTTCCGAGAGAGAATTTCAAAAACAACATAGTGGCTAAGGTTCCACACTAGGCTGAGCCTGTCCCGTGGAAACCAAATATTGCAGATTAACAATTACGCGGCTTAAAGATAGAGCAAGACAAGGTATGGAATTTTACAAATTAGTACACAAACAAGAATGTAATAAAAATAATGAATAAATACTTAAATACCTACTAGTTGAAGTAAGTGGAGTACGTGGAGTGTGGTACGTACGTATTTCATTGAAAAAGCAATGTATATTTAAACATTGATTTTTAGAAAGGCTCTACGGAGTAGTTTTAAATAAAAATATAAAATAAACTGTGCTAAACTAACACAATTAACAAAAACAAAATTTATTCGCAAATCCCTTCGAATCAAACGACGGGCGGTAAATAAAAAATGGGAAACACTCCATTAATTCTGCATTCATTATACGGATTCAGCTGAGCCGTTATCCAAAAGCGCACCCTATTTGCTAAACCCTTAGGTACTTAATCGCCTGTGTTGGGTTTAATCTTGTTTCTTTTACTCCTTAATTTGAGTCAGTCACTGCATTAGCATTCCGACGGTAAGTCTACTTAGCATTTCTAAGCAAACAGACCAAACGTTAAATATTTAAGGATATTTCTTTTAGAGGGAAGTTAGTGCAATTGAGTTTTCAGGATGAGTTCGGAGTAAAGTGGAATTTCTAATTCGGTGGACAATGTCAAGAGTGCCCAGTGCTTCTTCATGAGTGGACCGTGCCCAGCAGTTAGATGTACATATGTGTGTTGATTATGATGATGGTGGTCGACACGTGGTCGCTTTGTATGGGCCTCATAAGAAGGCTCAATGTCACCCAAAGGGCAATGGAGAGGGCTATGCTGGGAGTTTATCTGCGTGATCACATCAAAAATTAGGCTATCCGCAGCAGAACCAAGGTAACCGATACATCTCTTCGAATCTCTAAACTTAAGTGGCAGTGGGCAAGCTACATTGCACGTAGAACCGATGGCCGTTGTGGCGGAAAGGTTCTCAAGTGGCGACCACGTACCGGCAGGCGCAGGACCGGTCATTGTGGCACTCTTTGGGGGAGGCCTATGTCGAACAGTGGACGTCATTCGGCTGATATGATGATGATGGTTGTCAAGAAATATTCATGTGTGTTTTTGACTGTGGGATCGTAACTCCCCAATTTGAGCGCGGTTTTTTTTAATAGAAAGTCCTGTCTGTCGAGTGTATCTTAGCTATGTTTGTTATGTCCACTCTCCCTTTAAAAACTATCCAGGATCTCAAAATATCTCCACACCAAATTTAATTGAAATCGGTTCCGTGGTTTAACCCTCAAAGCATATCAGACATTTACTACTCATTTTTAATATTATGTATGGAATCTCTTTTTATTGTGTTAATTTTATGTTTTTCATCCATAGATTCATCATCATCATCATATTACCCGAAAGACGTCCACTGCTGGACATAAGCCATCCATAGATTAGATTAATTTATTTCATGACTTAGCTTACAGTACAAAAGCAGTAATATAAAGTTGTAAGTATATATATATTGTATCTTTAGCGAATACTAACACAGGGAAACTAGCCAATTTCTACATTGGCGCCCAACGTGGGGCCCGTCCAAACACCACTAAACGCTCTGTGAAACTAATGAGAAGAATTTGCAACTATGAGTAGCCAGCCCGCATCCGCTCATTTCAAATAATTTTACCTATCAGAGAGAATTACTCGTAGTTGCATAGCCACAATTTGAAAGGCCTTCGATAATAGAAGCGAAGCACTCTAAAATTCTACTTTCGAAAGTGCTTGTTAAGTATTTGTGGGTGTTTTAACTTAGAACTAGCCTGTCACTCGTGTTTTGTATACGGAATAAAATATTTTAAAATGGTTGTTCACTTGTGTTTTCGTCAATGCATAAAACGAAATCGGACACTCTTTTACGAATAAATATTAATTAAAAACAATGGGGGCATCCTTACACAATCCTTTCTGGTCCCAAACTAAGCAAAGCTTGTACTCTGGGTTCCAGACGACGATATACATACATAGTTGTACGACGCTATGCTCAGGAAGAAATACTCGTGCCCTTACAGCACTGTGACACAAACATTTGCCCTTACTGGGACTCCAACTGTTGAACACTAGTTTAAATAGTAAAGGATAGGATTCTTGTTTTGTCTTGATATTAAAACTGGATACTGAATTCAAACTTTATGGCGACGTAGAAGAGTTTTTTAATAAAACGCGACGAACCGCCCAATACGCCGCGTCTCCACAAAAGAGGCCAGGGATGGCGTTATCACGCGATAAGTGACAGGAAAGAGCTGCCTCCCTGGCTGACACCGTTCGATAGAACGAGACGACGCGCTTATCCTGTCACTTATCGCAAGATAACGCCATCCATGCTACGGGGCCAGCTCACCTACTACTAATATCACAAAACATTTGACGGTATCTTGCAAATGAATGGCCCTCAAGTCCTTAACTTTCTTGCAAAATGATGTACAACACAATTCTTACCAGATGCACCAGCATATGTTGGCCTATCTTATCCTCTTCTTTCAAGGCAAGAAGGTCTTAATGGTGAAGGGTGGGTCATCTAAAATTGGTCGGTGGGTAACTAACGACGTTGCATGGTTCCGGACATTCGTCTTGCTGTAAGCGATTCGCTCATTATGAATGCTTATAAATTGTTATGAATATGTTAGCTGGTTTTGTTAGGATTTAAGAGGTTGCTGGATTTTATATGCGGTAGAATAAATCTTTTGTGGTCTGCGTGCTACCGTTGAGATCAGTTGGGACGATTTGTTTTAAAACTGCTCGTTTGTACCATTTTTTTTTTTTTTTTCGTGGAGGAAACCTGCATACCAGGTACCCAATCATCGGGACATGACTGGGTTATGTGGTATTTCTATCCACAAAAACTCCACGGCGGCCGGCATCTGCGCTCTCATGCGGATGACTCCAGGGTCTCATACTAAACGCACTGGAGCCCTCCTCGCGCCTCGCCACATTTGGCTCGTCTTAGGATGATGATGGTCGCCTTCCTTGGGGTTTTTAGGTGAGTGCCCCGGCCCCCGCCAGAAACACACGATGCAATCTGCCGTGCCACTCTGGCGTCGGATTTGGAATATTTAGGTTTAAGATATATTATGTTTAGCGTAGGTATTTGTTTTGTGTTGCCTTCCAGGAGGTAACTCATGTAAAGGTTCCGACGGAAGACCAGCGCTGGCCTTCTAGGTTAGCACCATGCTGAGTCGGGGCCTTTTCGTGGACCCTGCTATTTTTACGCTCTGTGTTTTGTTTTTTACACCTATTGTTTTGTCCACGAATAAATGTTTTCTTTCTTTCAAACACTGCGACCCCGATGACCCCCTTTAGTTGCCTTCTAGGACAGGCGGGGGAGACCGTAGACCTACTCTTGTCCGAGCCTACACGGTTTACGCCGATGGCCTACGGTGGCCGGTTTTGTTCTCGTTCTCGACGTCGTCTTCTTCGAGAGGGATCTACTCTCTCTCGTTTCCTTTTAGCGGTCTCCTTCTGGGTCATCACTACCTCACAGAAGGAGACCATGGCTCTCCACGCCGAGTCCACTGCCAGCATTTTTTTTATGATTACTGCCAGGGACAAATTACTATTAATTAATTATAATTATATTCGTTAGTACCTATACCTAGTCGTCGTTTCCACTAACCAAAGGTTGTCCGGAAGAGATCGCTTTCTACCATTGCTTATGTGTAATTAACTTATATTTTTTTAGTATGTTCTATTTTGGTGAGAAATAAAGAATTTGTATAGTATTGTATTTGTAGTTTGTTTTCGTTACTAACAGTAAACATGGGTAGATAATGTTTTGTGCCATTGGACGTGTTTTTTTTCGGTTAGTATTACTTTCATGTACTTAGTTTATTTATAGGACTTATATTTTACCTAATGTTGAATGATGAAAACATACGCTTAAATCACCTATTATATACTTTAGTTATTTTTTATATTTTTTCTAGGTTTTTGAACATGGTACAAAATAATCATCGATTAAATCATTTACCAAGTTAGTGAAAATCATTATGAATAGTTTAAAAAACAGCCCGATTCACTCGTGGTGTCTTTGCTCTAAGAAATCAAAGTAAAAAAAACACAATGGTCTACAAAACGAGTTTGTATTATGTTCATAGGCAGAGGCCCTCAAATCAGATCAGATGGTTTCTTTTGACATCATCTTGTATTTTGCTCGCCTATACCTAGTTAGTGTTTTTTTTTATCGTATGGCGGTTACACACTGGTACATATATGTATTAGTATTGATGTCGCTGATAGAGTTCCAGTGTGCGCTGCGAGGTTCAGAAGGAACAGTGCAGCTGCCGAGTTTGTTGTTCTTTTAGCACCACCCGGAGGTCACGTGTAGGGTTTCTAGGGTATTCCTGTTAGCGGCTGTTAACACTTTAAGTACCAGCAACCAGTTAGATAGGCGCTCTGCACGTAGGAGTTTTCCTCTATACACAGTTTTCCTACGATATCGGCTACCTGCGTACATGCTTCTAGCGTTTTTCCTAGTACAGTCAGCATCAAAAGTAGCTACGCAATCGAAGACGTCAAAATTTCTTATTTCCTTTTAATAAAAAACTACTAACTAACTAAATGAGCCCACAGGGTCCGCTCTTGCACATAATCCCAAGACTTGGCGTAGGCACCAGTTTTACGAAAGTGACTGCCATCTGACCTTCCAACCTGGGGACAACTAGACCTTATTGGGATTAGACCGTAATGCTACAAAATAGTTAGCAGTAAAATGTGTTAGGCACCGTCCAATGCCACTGTGTTATCCAGAAACTGTCGAACAATACTGTAACTGCAATAAGACCCACTCGCGCTCAAACTTCGGGGATGAACTCTCTGGGCAGTTCTCAACTGACACCGTGCTTTACTATCCATGGAAGAAGGGCTTAATCGCCTTTGTTTTCATAGTAAGATATGATCTTTAGTTCACAGTTAGTCTCAAAGCGTCTGATTATTTTACTGTTCAGTCACAATACTATTTTCACTCCTCATGCTCGCAAAGTTCGCCTTTGTGCTGGATGTATACTGCACAAAATGCCACTTTTATGCTCTAGTGCACAAAGTAAAATTGTTTTAAAGACACCGCCACAGCCACACACACAATAAAACTTCGTAGAATAAACTTGTCATTTGATTTGATTTGCTTTAATACATTTCACATCCATGTTTTCCATTACTAAATTAATAAAACCAGATAAAATAGGAGTCAATTATTATTTTAAAATATATTGAACCATTAAATTACTTGGCAGTATGAAGTTCCTCAGTCTAATATCGCTAGTGTCGAAAATTAAAAATAAATACTTTAAAAAGTTAAGTGACAGGAATGAGCTAATATTTTATTTTATTTTGCAATTATTTGTTATTTTCTCGCAATCGAAGTGAAAAGCAGTGTGTATAACTCGGGCATAAATTAGCCATTTAACCCCTCGACTTACTATCCACCCTCGCCGGTGGCTCGGGTGGATATAACCGTCTCAGGTTAAATGGCTCGTTTTATGCCCTTGTTGTACAATCTACTATTTCAGAACGCTGCAGTTTAAATATTCGAAGGTGAAAAATTGAGAAAATTTTCAAGACGTCAAGTTGCATTCCTTGACATGACGCAGTCTTTTGAACTTGAGCTTTAGAACCATTAGCTGCAAATGTCAGGGCTGAAACAAAAAACTCAGTCTGAAAATGTGACACATTTGACTTAATTAGAAAAAAAACTCAGACCTATTAATAATCTATGTAAATAAAAGGCAAAGTCCTGACTGACTGACTGACTCTCTTAAATCAACGCCCAGCCCAAACTATTGAACCTAGAAAGATCATTTTTTCACAATAGGTAGTTTATATAACGTAAGTACCCACTAAGAAGTGGTTTTTGAAAATTCCACCCTCAAGGGAGAAAAAAGGGGGTTGAAAGTTTGTATGGGGATGGAGTAAAATTTTAAATGAGAGACTTGAAACCTTGTGTTACATTATTACAATACAAGAACATTTATTTAAGGGTTTTGGAAAATTCCAGCCCTAAGGGGGTAACATAGGGGTGCAAAGTTTGTATAAGGATTTTTTTTAAACTTTGTAGAAAGATTAGTCATTAAAATACAAATAAAGTGCTTTCAGTGTTTTAGAAAATTCTACCCCAAAGGGGGTCAAATAGGGGTGCAAAGTTTGTATGGGGAAAACAATATTTTTTTAAATAGAGACTTAAAACTTTGTAGAAAGATTAGTCATTAGAATACCAATAAAGTACTTTCAGCGTTTTAGAAAATTCTACCCCTAAGGGGGTGAAATAGGGGTGCAAAGTTTGTATGGGGGAAACAATATATTTTTAAATAGAGACCTAAAACTTTGTATATAGATTAGTCATTAGAATACAAAGAAAGTAATTACAGCGTTTTGGAAGATTTCACCCCTAAGGGGGTAAAATAGAGTGCTAAGTTTGTATGGAAAACACTACTTTTTTTGAAATAGACACTAAAAACTTAGTAGAAAGATTACCTTTTAGAACATGAAAAAAACTACATTCAGCGTTTTACAAAAATCAGCCGTAAGACGTCCACTGCTGGACAAAGGCCTCCCCCAAAGAGTGACAACATGACCGGTCCTGCGCCAACCGCATCCAGCGGACTCCTGCGACCTTTACCAGGTCATCAGTCCACCTTGTGGGGGTCCTAAGGGGGTTAAAATTAAAAAGGGGTGCAAGGTTTGTATGGGGAACACTTTTTCTGAGCTAGACATTTGTAGAAAGATTACTTATAAAAATACAAAAACAGTACTACAGCGTTTTGGAAAAAAACATTCCTAAGAGGAAAAAAAGGAATGCAAAGTTTTTATGAGAGATAGTTTATGTTTTTGAGTTAGAGACTTGAAACTTTGTAGAAAGATTACTTATTAAAACACAAAAAAAAGAACATAAAGTGTTTTAGAAAATTCTACCCCTAAGAGGGTTAAGAAGGGGAGCCAGTTTTGTGTAGGAAACACTTTTTTTTGAACTAGACTTAACTATTAGAAAGATTACTTGTTAAAAATAAAAATAAAAGTACTTTCAGAGTTTTAGAAAAGTCCACCCCTAAGGGGGTAAGAAGGGGGCAAGCTTTGTATGGGCAACACTTTTTTTGAGCTAGAGACTTAAAAGTTAGTAGTAAGATTACTTACTACAATAAGAAAAAAGTTCTTTCAACGATTAGAAAAATTCAACCCCTAAGGGGGTTTAAAAGGGGGTTCAAATTTTAAATGGAGAGCAAGAAAATTTTAAAGTTTTTCCAAATTCATCCCCTAAGAGTGTTAAAAGGGGGTTCAAAGTTCGTGTATTTCACGACATTTTCAAAGTATGAAATTTTTAACTTTGCTTTTAGACTGTTTGTTCACAAATCACAAACTAGAAAATTAACATCAACGTTTTTTTTTAATTTATCCCCTAAAAGAGGTTTCAAAGTTTATATTGAGAGAAATCATTTTCTAAGACGATAACAAGTTCTACGCGGACGAAGTCGCGGGCAACAGCTAGTATAAAATATGTTTCGATAATTCAAGGCAATCGTCGCAAAGGCGCATTCCATACCCGTACGGGTCTGGCGCCAAAATTAGGCTTTAAAATTTGTTATTATAATAATAATGATAAAAATCTTTGTTTCGGACATAAATCCATAGCTTGTTAGTAAAGGCTTATTAACTTGGTTAGTGCAGTTCAAATTGGGCCACACTTTTTATTTGCCCTACCCAAAACTTCATTATAGTGTATGTCCTCAATAAATACTGAACACCAACTTATACAAAATGTTTTGACCCATGTAGCGTACAAGTTAATAAGTTTTTAGGGTAGTACCTATGTAAAGTAAAAATGCTGCACTTGTGGTTTCACCCAAATTTTGAACTACTTTTCATAGTTCATGGACAATCCTTTTAATTAAGAGTAAGTGCACAGAATGTAGAAACAAAATTGAACTGTTTATTTTCAAATATGATTATGAACACAGGCCAGGTGTAATTCAGTCTTATATCAATGTTATAAAGACTAGGACATGGAAAATTTTCTCACTTTATCTTTACGTCTCCGAGGAAAGGAAAGCATAGCTCGAATATAAGGACCTCTAACCCCCGGTTTTATAAAGATCCGTTAGACTTAGTACTTAAGTAATGTCAATAAATGTACCAAGTTACAAAAATGTTGATCTGACATTTGAAATAAAGTAAGAAAGAAAGAAATATACATTTATTCACAAACACACAGGACACACATATTAAACAATAAAATAAACAAGAAAAACATATAAAACATGAAACAAGTTTGTCTCTGCGGCAGTGAACCGGACACTGCCGACACTGGCTCAGCATTATGCTGAGGTGTCAGACACCTACAGCCCTGATTTACAGCCAGCACCGTTGGTAACTCACGGAAACGTCATGCAAT
Source organism: Epinotia brunnichana (assembly GCA_963854355.1). NCBI lineage: Eukaryota > Metazoa > Arthropoda > Insecta > Lepidoptera > Tortricidae > Epinotia > Epinotia brunnichana. Next base: position 8,564,407 of record OY977944.1, read on the forward strand.
GCTAATATTTAAACAACATACTAATATATTATTGGGATAGCCGAGAGAGAAATAAACATAAATACGAAGTGAGATGTACGCACTACCTACGTGCAGCATTAATCAATACAATAATAATTTAATTAACAATACACATTAAAATTCATTCTTACTTATGAAACTAAAACAACAACTAGATAAAAAATTATGAAATTAAAAATGAGCAATTTTATTGGCATTTTTTGGTCTATCGCATCTTTGTAAAACCGGGCCTAGTTAAAATGTATCTTCTAAAAATAACTGCATTTTCACTTCTCCTGAGTTACATAAAAAAAAAATCTTTTTTCTCGTCCAAAGACAGACATAAAACAACCATCGCTGACAGTCAACATTCACTTTTTGCATGGCCAAATTAATCTACGTAATGGCGACATTCGATACATGTGCATCGTCTCAGCCTGTCACGAAACAAACTTCCGGGTACTGGACGTATCACGGCGAACACTACAAATTAGAACTTCCACATTTCAACGGACTAATTGAACGGAGTTCTAGTGAACTAAGTTTCTAATTTCATACTAAATTAAAGCTGACAACTAAGAGTTGACTGGAGATGCTTTGTGGCATTATAGGCTTTTGTACTTGTATCCAGTAATATGTCCAGTAATAATATGTCATACTTTGAATGAATACATTCATCTTTCTTTCTTTCTTACTTTATTAACAGAATAAGGAAAAATACCTTATAGAACTCAAAATTGCACAAGAGTGAACATAAAGACTAACATTGTACAATATGTACATTAGGGTGGAGCGAATTTTTAAAATTTTGGTATTTTGATACGGAACTGTAATGAAAAATTGCGTGATTTTATGTACGTTTAAGGAAAAATAATTAAAAAAATCTTGGCATATACTTTTAGCCCTCTACCCGGCAGTTTAATGTTTAAAAACCTGATAGTTTAGAAAAATATATGTTTTTTTTAAATTTAATTTTAACTGTTTTATTTGTTAAATAACACCTTTTGGTACCTAGGTTGCTTGATTTTGGTTTTGATTTATTATCAGAACAATTTTTATGGCCCATTTAGATCACGTAAATGAGGTATCTCTAAAAAACTGGCTTTAACCTGTTAAATGTACCCAATTTAGTGTTTAAAATAATAAATCAAAACCGAAATCAAGCAACCTAGGTACCAGAAGGTGTTATTTAACAAATAAAACAGTTAAAATTAAATTAAAAAAAAACATATATTTTTCTAAACTATCAGGTTTTTAAACATTTAACTGCCGGGTAGAGGGCTAAAAGTATATGCCAAGATTTTTTTAATTATTTTTCCTTAAACGTACATAAAATCACGCAACTTTTCATTACAGTTCCGTATCAAAATACCAAAATTTTAAAAATTCGCTCCACCCTAATGTACATGAGCATAGCATGATCATGGTTTTCCTCTTACTTTGAATAGGGAAGCCATGTGTATTTTTTAAAACACAATGAATACATTCACTGCCAAGAATATGCTCGCCGATCCCTCGTATGTAGCGGAAAGCGATTACGGTGTAGGCGCCCGCTAGGCAGGTTCCACAGTGTTCAATATGACTCAAAAAAATTCCCTATCCTGTTTATCGCATAAATCGATCAAGGAATGTATTTTAAACGCAAGACTAGAACACCCAAAAGTCTATTTCAAAAACTTTTTTATAAAAAATATTTAATATTTCGTGACTTTGACTTCAAAAATTATTAAATAAATTATGTAAGCGTATCTGATCTAGATATTTATTTGTGATCAATACAGTTTGATAAAGGACTTTTTTGCGCGTATTTTATAATTCTTATTTTTGGAATTTCACCCCTGGTTACCAAACTATTAATATTTTTTCAGATTTTGGTTTTTATTTTTTACTCCAAAAAAACTCAAAAGTGCGACTTGTGACCAGCACCGAAAGATTGCTATTAACTAGGTCTATCACTAATAAAAAAATAAGTTCCACTATTGCGGCTTTTGGGAGTTACGTGTAAAGGTCAAATTATAATTTTTAGGGTTGTCACTAATAAGGTCGAACAAATATGTAATAACAACTCTAATGAAATTTTGTTAAAAGATATTTTCATATCCAATTAACAATATAAGATACTTTGTAAGTCATTAAATTCTGAAAATCGGGACCTAACTAACGCGAAGTCATGTTAAGCTATAGTGTCTTTTCGCAAGTTTTTTTCAGATTTTATGTATTTTATGACTCATACAAATCATTGTCATTTTAGAGTATCAACGTGCAGTCGTCAACATTAGATGGATTTTAATCATCGTGCAATGATCGTCATCGACTTCAGCCACCTGCAAGAGTCAAATGTCATATTGAACACTGTGGGTTCCTAGCAGTGAAAGTGTTAAGGTCCAAAAGTGGTAGATCAGTTCATAGGCTGACTGTACTTCAAACAGAACTAGCGGCGTATCCGGTTATTACGTGGGACAGGCATTGCAAGTTTGAAACTCAGACGCATAATTAAATTAGCTATCCGAGCCGCTCCTTAGAGACAAAGGGAACGCTATATTTATCGGTATAGAAGCACAGTTAAGTATTTATGGTCGCGATTTACGAAATATAATTATTTATTTAACGAGCGAGCGAAGAGAATGAAGTTTAAGCTTTAGCTTGGGAAAATCGTTCGTATGTCCGGTATTTCGCCGTGCTATTTCGCCACTGTGCACTCGCTTCTACAATATGGTACAGAGTTGTGGCCCCCCCCCCCGACTGGGAGCGCGTATTTCGCATGCAAAAGAGAGCCGTACGAGCGATTGCACAGGTAGGCCAAAGAGTCTCTGCAAGACCTTACTTCCAGTCCCTCGGGATACTCACGCTACCTTCCATCGTTATATTTCAGGTGGCTACATACGTGCGGTGTCATTTAGACGAATACTCGATACACGGTCGTAACCTGCGTAACGCTAACAAACTTGTTGGTGTTAAACATAGACTAGCGAAGTCTGGCAAACTAACACATGTCATGGGACCAATGGTGTACAACCAATTACCGGCACATATCACAGATGCACCATCACTGGCCAGCTTCAAATCACGACTCAAATTATGGCTTATCGAGCACACTTTCTATAGATTTAGCGACTTTAGTACGCAATAGGTCGCACTTTATTTGTGTAATGTGTACAATTATGTATATACAATTCATTGTACCTATGATTTAATTTTATTTTTCGACTTTTATGATTATTTATTATTTTTACAATTATGATTAAAATATTGACATGTAATATGAAATATTATGAATAAATATGATTATGATTATGATTATGTATCTCGCTGTCAGGCTGTTTTCCTCTACAGGTCGCATTTCTCAACCGACTCTTGTGAAATTTTGTGAGCATGTTCAATAATCATATAGGTTTTTTTGTAGATTTTTTTTTAAACACCGACTCAGTAGTTCTACAGCTCACAGAGCCACTAGTTTGACTAAAATTGTTTCGTATGGCCGGACTTCAAAGGTCGCTAACCTTTTCAAACAAAAGCTTGTACACACAGTCTTGTTTCCAAACTTGCCAGCCTTAAATCAGCAGCCTCGAATTCTGACAGCTACGTCACACCTTTGACACTGCCATTTGTCGGCGCCCTAATGCTGGGAAAAAATGGCCGCTCGCGGTGAGAAACGGTCGCGGGTACGCCAGACGCCGTGACTGCCATTCTCAAATTCACGGCGCGGGTACAGTGCCAACAGGGATACAGCAGGCGGGATTCATAAGCGGTCCCGTATAGAACAAGTTTTTTGACGCTTTCACTGCCAGGAACCCGCCTAGCGGGCGCCAACGCCGCAGTTTCTTTTCGCTACATACGGGGAAAACCATGGGATTGGCTACGAGCGTAGCGCGATGGGATTCTTGGGAGTGAATGTGTTAAATACACCTGCCGCAGAGACACACATTTTACATGTTTTTTATTATTTATTTATTTTTGTTTCATATTTTTGTTTTGTCCTGTGTGTTAGTGAATAAAAGTATCTTTCTTTCTTTCTTAAATAGATTGTTTAAGCCTTAAAACGAAAGCTCGCGGTGCAAAACGGTCGCGGGTACGCCAGACGCCGCGCCGTGACTGCCATGCAGGAATGTCTCGAATTCACGGCGCGGGTACAGTGGTACCTGTGGTACCTACCGTAAGCGAGATTTATAATATGGCAAAACAAATAAAGAACACTATACGTTCCGTATTATGGAACAAGTTGTTTTTAAACAGGGTGAAATTTAATTCGTGATACAAAATAGCAAAATTTTTATGATTATTCTGAACAACTTTTACAACGGGAACAACTTTGTATTATGTCAAAAAAAACGTTGTTCATACACTTTCGTCAGTCGGTTTCGTTGGTCCCATAGACCATCTTTGTGTTTTACCAAAAAAAAATCCAGCAATTTCATACACTTTGCTCGTAAAAGTGTCTCGGAATCATGGATAGATTCACATTTTGCTATTTTGTATCACGAATTAAATTTCACTTGGTAGATTTTTTGCTGAAAAGTATTTGAACGATACATTTGGGAAATTAAATTTAGTGATTGCGATAGGTTACCGAATTTTAGCTGTGCAAATCAGTATTTTTTAGATTGTTAGGTTTTTTTTGATGTGCCTTTAAATAGTAGCCATTAATTATTAGTAGACTAAAAGCTAGCCTACTGTTATTGTATCCCGGGGCTCGCGACGGATGTCGGCTGCTTGTCCGGCTATGACTGCGATTTTTCATCGGTGAATTTTTTATACGCTCTCCTGGATTACTTGTAATAATTTCATGGACATTTTTCCTTGAAGGTAAAGTATACAGAGAATAATTTTATGGAGCTGGTAATATTTATTTTTAAATTGTACTTTCTAAAGTACAATTTAAAAGTAGTACGACGACCGCTTTAGCCTAGTTGGTAGTGACCCTGCCTACGAAGCTGGAGGGCCTGGGTTCGAATCCCGGTAAGGGCATTTATTTGTGTGATGAGCACGAATATTTGTTCCTGAGTCATGGATGTTTTATATGTATTTGTTTATTTCTCTATTTAAGTATGTATATCGTCGTCTAGTACCCATAGTACAAGCTTTGCTTAGTTTGGGACTAGGTCGATATGTGTAAGATTGTCCGCAAATATTTATTTATTTATTATTATTATTGAATTTATACTAAGCAGAAACGTCCGCTAACGAAATCCTAAGTTTCGATCAAAGAGGAAAATTAAAAAATTATTCGCCACGAGCGGGATTTGAACCCGCGACCTCTGGAATCCGTCCATTGCTCTTATCTAACTGAGCTACCGTGGGTCCCGCCAGTGGCTACGAATCTTTCAATCCCTTCACTCTTATCCATATCAAAATAGCCTATAAAGAAAAGTAATTTCTAGTTTTTTTTTATATTATTGTTATCGAAAAAAAAAACCCCGTGGTCCCCATGTGACCACTGCCCATTACTGAAAGATGCATGTGGTTCATATGTGGCCACTGCCCTACTAGCAAATACTTTCCTTTTAAGGGTAAGCTATGTCTTTACAAGAAATCGTTAGTACAGTAAAACCAAGAGAACATTTGTTAATTTGTTAATAAAAACACAAAACTCACTATATGTATGCCTTTAACATTTGAGGAGTTATCTCGATTCTTCATGGATCCTATCATCAGAATTGCGTTTTGACAAAACTGGGACTAATCTTTATGTATATACCTACATACAGTCAAAAAAAGAATTTTCAAAATCCGTTCAAACGTGACGGAGTTATGGAGTAACAAACATAATAAATAAAAACAAAAACATACAACCGAATTGAGAATCTCCTCCTTTTGAAATCTTGAAGTCGGTCAACATACAATAATTCACTTCAGATCGCGTAAAATAAACTAGATTGTTTTAGAGTATTTAATTATTGAAACGGTTCGTTTACGTTGACTCTGCTGCTTTGAGCTAAAAGCGATATTTTTTATACAATATGGATTTTAGTTTAAAATGGCACAATGAACTTGCCCTTAAAAGGCGACTAAATGCTTTACAGGGCAGTAGCTACATACATACCACATATACCTTGGCTCAGACGGGCAGAGGTTATATAGGGACCACATAGGTTTAAAGCGATTTTTTCACAAATAACATGAGACTGTTTGATATCATCACATACTACATGTAGAATAACTCATATGCTACCCACAAAATACAATACATTGCACTTACCGTATTTTTTTTCGGTATCGTTCCATTTATGAATGCAAGAAACGTGCAAAAACGAGTCAGATCGGTGGTTTTAAATTTGACAACTAAAACGTCATATAAATACGTTCCGATACATTAACTTTTTTTGCGTTCGGCAATCGCTTTGTTTTGTATACAACGCAATAATGACATTTTGTGTGCCCTATATCACATCTGCTCGTCTAGAAAAAAATAATTGTTATGTGGTCACTATGTGATCACTGCCCGGGTAAGGGTTAAATCGTATTGGGATTGTTAAAATTGTTCAATATGACCCTCTTTCTCGAGCCAAGTCAAGAGTGTGTGAGAGCGACTCATTAATGATATCAAATTTAAATATTTATGTTATTTTTAACCGACTTGAAAAAAGGAGGAGGTTCTCAATTCGTCGGAATCTTTGAATTTTTAATGTATGGTATGATTGATGATGTAGGGCGGACCGATTTGGAAAATTATTTATTTGTTTGATAGGGTATCCCTCCTATGTGGTCCCATGGTCATCAGGACACGATAAAATCCGCGTTTCCAAATAGTTCAACCCGTCAGTAGGTACAGTCAGGGAAATGTATTCACGTACCTTTTTAGCTCTTGTTACTATGACAATAAGGCATAAAAAGGTACGTTAATACATTTCCCTGACTGTACCGTACCTATAACAATGTGGGAAAAAAAATCAAACAGTTCTACTATCGAACTACTGGTAGCCGTAGGACTGGATGGAATAAAGGAAAAAAACCGGCCAAGTGCCAGGTTGGACTCGCGCACCAAGGGTTCCGTACCATTATCTATAAAAACAGCAAAAAAATCACGTTTGTTGTATCGGAGCCCCCCTTAAAAAAATATTTTATTTTGTTTTTAGTATTTGTTGTTATAGCGGCAACAGAAATACATAATCTGTGAAAATTTCCACTCTCTAGCTATCACGGTTCTTGAGATACAGCCTGGTGACGGACAGACGGACGGACGGACGGACGGACAGCGGAGTCTTAGTAATAGGGTCCTGTTTTACTCTTTCAGTACGGAACCCTAAAAACTATAAAATCATTGTACCTGCTCACAAAATTTCACGAGAATCGGTTGTGAAATACGGCCTGTGGAGGAGAACAGCCGGACATACGCCAGACATACGAAAATTTCTTCGCTTCGCTCGGTCGTTCAATAAAATACGTCACAGACACCCATAAATTGCAATAGAATGTAGGATAATAACAATATCAGCGCGTTCAAACCGAATGAATCGATTTCATAGACTAATGAATATTGCAGAACTGTGTTTGAATATTGGTTTTGTTAGTTATGGTATTTTGAACCCATTTAAAAACGGAATCAGCAATTTTTTTACCGACTTCAAAAACGGAGGAGCTTCTCAATTCGTCAGAATCTTAATTTTTTCAATTATTTATTTGTTTCGGACTAATGTCCATATATAAGTTGTTAGTATACAATCACGAATTATGACTACGGTTAGTATTACAAATTAATTTAATCCTATAATCCTAATAGAGTTTAGATGCTCCATCCCCTGACATAGAGTCCTGCACAATGTAGGGTGTTCCAGTGCCTAGGTAATGGAGCATCCAGCCTCGCAGCCAACGTCCTCAGGATACTGTTACCGCTGCCACACATCCGCCGCATTAGTGATGCCGTCCTGCTGCATATTATTGCGTAAAAGTCATATGTACGTTCTGTCGCAAACATTCCGGACGCACTACAATTCAATTCAATTCACATTATTTATTTCAGACTATGTCCATATCATGTTAGTAACAATAAAAACTTATAAAACTATGTTACGGCAAAGAGTTTAAATTAAATGTCATATTAGAAATTACAAATGTCACAAAATAATCCGCATCGCGGCAGCCCCAACAGCCCCAACAGCAGCAATTTTATGTAAGTATGTTCCCCGTTTACTCGAAAACACCGAGACCAATTTGGAAAATTTTTTTTTGTTTGTAAGTGTATCTTCCAAGATGGTCCCATGGTCATCAGGTCAGGATTTGATGATGGGTTCCTGGTGAAATCGAGGGAACTCTTCAAATAAAGCAAAGTATACTTAATTGAAGTCGGTTAAAACTTTGTTTTCAAAGTAAATTATTAACCTCTTTTTTATAAGCCGTTTTCTAAGCACGTTAAAGCTCTATGTTGTAGCAATTTGTCTAAGAAACTTTCATTTGGTCTCCTCTGGCTAACGGACACTGTACAATAACAACAAGAAATAGTTGATTGACTCTTTTACATTTTCAATCTGTGTATATATCAAGCAGCAGAGTGATTGGATAACTTTTAAACGCCAACTTGTCCAGGAGTGGGGCTGAATGACCGTGATGATGTAAACCTAGACATGTAAAAGTTTATATTATAAAAATCTGTATAAATATACAAAGCACGGACGCGTTAGCGCGCCGTGCCGTTTGTTCTGGTAGCGGGACGTAGAGAAAATAAAATAAATTGTTGCAATTTCTCCGCAACCCAAAGCTTGTTTGGAAGAGATCGCTCTTCAGCGATAAGACCGCCTGTCGTTTTCCTCTACTTTTAAGTTTTTATGTTGTAGGGTTGGTCACATAACTTTTCGAACGCACGTTAGGACAACTAAACTGTAATTTTCCCATTCAACAAGTGACATTTTTAGATCTACCTGAAGCGCGTACGCGCCTTGCGTGATCGACCTGCTGTATTAGTTTAATATTTTGAGGTGTGTGATGGCCATTGGGGCGGAAAGGTTCTCGAGTGGCGACCACGTACCGGAAGGCGCGGCGTGGGTAGGCCCCCCACAAGGTGGACTGATGACCTGGTAAAGGAGTCCGCTGGATGCGGGTGGCGCAGGACCAGCCATTGTGGCACTCTTTGGGGGAGGCCTATGTCCAGCAGTGGACGTCTTTCGGCTGATATGATGATGATGATGATGATTGAGGTGTGCAATAATGAATAGGTATGTTGTATTGTATAGAGATAGCCACGGTAATTCGAAGATGTAAATGACAATTGACAATATCAACTTTGAACTAGCTCTAGGACATATTATGTCCTAAAGCTAGTTCAAAAAGTAATGCAATCACCCTGCAGGTAACAGAACATTTTGCTGCACTCATTCCCACACAGTTGTCACGTCTACATTTCATCGCTCGCAAATCCCAGCGGCTTTGTAATGAAATTGCAAAATGAATGTACCAGAAGCGCGTATAATTGTGAACGGATAATTTGTGCACCGCTTTTTAATGTGCAGATTAGAATTTGAAATTGGATTGTAATATGTGATAATCAGGCATTAGTGGGAGTTAGCTTACATCACAGTTAAATTTAATAGAAGTATGGTTTGTTGATGAGAACTGGACTAAACATTCCCAAACACGCTTGCAGAGCTGAACTGCTAGCAGAAAAGTATATTAGCTAGCAGGTTAGATAAGAACTGCGACCCTCACAGACTACAGAAAACTAGGTTTGGTTTGATTAGAACTGCTGACCATTTTTGAAATGTTTGTTGATCATTAGATGCTTATCAGTTAGCTATTTGTTGTATTTGTTTTGGCTTATCAATTGCTGATCATTTATTGAAATTTTTGATGATCATAAGTTGCTGATCAACTAAATAATTTGCTTATTGAATCGACAATATTATACTTATCGTTTAAATCATTTATTTATTAGCCTAGTAATACAATGTATGTTTCTTTGTTAGTATTTTGTAGCTATTATTTTTATATGTATATTTATTTGTTAGTGTTGTTTTTTCTTCTCTTTTTTTTTGTATTACAATGAATCCCACTGTTGGGCAAAGGCCTCCCCCATCTTATTCCAAGTCCGTTTATCGGTCGCAAGTCTTGTCCATGTAAGTCCAGCGTAATCTTCAATCTCGTCTCGCCATCGAGTCCTCGGTTTTCCCACCTCTCGTTTGAGGTATCTTGGATATCAGGCAGTAGTTGTTTGCGTCCATCTACTGTCTTTGTATCTGGTCACGTGTCCTGCCCACTCCCATTTGAGCTTTTTGGCAGCTTGGAGTATGTCCCTCATGTGGCTTTTGCTTCTTAGTTCGCAATTTGGTATTTTGTGCATTATATTTTTCCTAAGTATTATTCTTTCCATTTTGCGTTGGTGAACTTTTATTTTCTTTGCCATTTTTTTATTCAATGCCCATGTTTGTGAACCGTATGTGAATATTGGTATAATACAGCTATTGAAGATTTTGATTTTGGATGGTATAGATATTTTCTTATTTTTAAATATATATTTCATTTGCCAAAATCGTTTCCAAGCATTAGTTATTCTACGTTCTCTTTAAATCATACTCGTGTAAAATAGTACAGGAATACTTACGGGAACATTTGTCATGGTATTTGTTCCAATGTATCACCAACACCCAGTGTCAACTATCGAAATTGGATCAATTAGTCAGCCCGTGAATATTTTCAAGCCGCGAAAGCCAGTCAGTGGAGCGGGAGTGAGCCCTGTCGGCGGCACGGATTGGTTTTAAAACCCCTAACGGATTTAGATCGCGCCTGATTGGGCGAGGTGATTTGATAAACAAACAACATAATAGAAGCCTCGACACAGAGTACAACTTTGTACCTTTTGGTGTCCAGATCCTCGGTACGTGGCGTTCCAGTGCGCATAAGTTATTTGCGGAAATCGCGAAACGTTTGGTTGATGTCACTGGTGACCGAAGAGCTGGCGGCTTTCTCGCGAAACGCATCAGCGTTGCAATTCAGCGAGGTAATGCCATTAGCATCCTTGGTATAATGCCTCGAGGGCCTTTTTAGGGTTCCGTAGCCAAATGGCAAAAAACGGAACCCTTATAGATTCGTCATGTCTGCCCGTCTGTCTGTCTGTCTGTCTGTCTGTCCGTCCGTATGTCACAGCCACTTTTTTCAGAAACTATAAGAGCTATACTGTTGAAACTTGGTAAGTAGATGTATTATGTAAACCGCATTAAGATTTTCACACAAAAATCGAAAAAAAACATTAAGTTTTAGGGGTCCCCATACTCAGAACTGAAACTCAAAATTTTTTTTTTCATCAAACCCATACGTGTGGGGTATTTATGGATAGGTCTTTAAAAATGATATTGAGGTTTTTAATATCATTTTTTTCTAAACTGAATAGTTTGCGCGAGAGACACTTCCAAAGTGGTAAAATGTGTGTCCCCCCCCTGTAACTTCTAAAATAAAAGAATGATAAAACTAAAAAAAATATATGATGTACATTACCATGTAAACTTCCACCGAAAATTGTTTTGAACGAGATCTAGTAAGTAGTTTTTTTTTAATACGTCATAAATCATAAACCGCAATTTATTTCACGGAACCCTTCATGTGCGAGTCCGACTCGCACTTGGCCGCTTTTTTAGATTTAACTTAGTTTTTATTTAATTTAATTAATGTTAACTATCATCTTGTATATACTTTAGAACATAAACAACATATTTGAACGATTGTTGTCCCACTTTACCGTATATAAACAGGTCATCGGTTTCGGCCGCCGCATTCCGCTTATAATAATAAATACTTTATTTACGACCAACATGGGATCATGGTGTTAGTAACAATTGTATTACTTATTAGACTAGTGTTAGTACATTATATTATTAACATCATTATTATCATTTTTATTATTTATTTCTGCGTGCATGTATCATGCAGCAGTTGTTCATGTACAGGCCATCGATCCTGTCCGCTATCATGCTTAGAACGGTTACACACGATGACTATTTTGCAGCGATAAAAACGTGCGTTTCACTGCGCGACTGTCACGCAACTCTAGCCATACATTAACAGTCAAAATCACCTGTACCGATACAGTATCACGTTTTAACGCTCCAAAAAGTCGCCGTGTGGCACCGCTAAGGTTTACTTGCCAGATATCGCGTTACAAGAAGAGCAAGGCCTCATCAAAACCTATGTACAATTCGACTACGACTACAACGACGACAATACGACTTGAATTTACAATTTATAAGCAAACTTGGCGAAAACATCATAATTTTGATAACGCCAGTTTTTTTAATTGTACTAATGCCATTAAAAACACTTTATTCTAAAAATTATTAGAGGTTGGGAGTGGGATTCAAATGTAATAGATTTTTGAACGAGGAATTATTACGGATTGAATCACAGTTATGTTATCGGGTGTTTTTACCATAATCACGATTTTGCCAGTTTTATCCATTTTAAAGTACGAGGTAATCGGAATGACATAATGACAGTTTTGTACTGTAGCGTTGCATAATATATTGTAATTACCTATATTAGGATCATGATATTACTGTTGTGAGCGTTGCGATACATTCGCGTCACGCATAAACATTAAACAGGTTTCTGTACGCGTCTATTAATTTTGTACTGTATCTTTTTTCTTTTAATATGAATAAAAAAAAAAAAAAAAAAACTAAGCATAACTAAGGATTTGTTTGTTAATCTGTCTATTGCACCCACCTTTGCAAGGTTCTGTTTGGCCTAGTGGTTGACTGGTAGAGAATGCCTCGAGATATGAAGTCCACCATTTGTTCGTATTTCGTTTTATTCAATAAAATTTAAATAGATAAATAGTTCATGAGATTTTAAAACTTTCTTCGAGTTCAGCCGAAATTATATTCGTTTAATCTAAAACGATGACGATAGTATAAGTTAAATGTTTCAGTGCTGCCAACACTGCCCCAATATTTGACACTTTCAATTTCAATTCATAACAATACAGGTGAACAATAGGTGTCAATTAGGCATTAAAGTGTCAAACGTACACGTTTACCTCACTTAGCCCTTCCAAATACTTAAGGAATAACAGCTCACAGACAGTTCTTGATACAATTACAAAACAAACGCTCTTTAAAGGGGGTAGTTGGCATTGCCACTGCCAACAACACCTCTATAATAATATAATTGTATAAAATAATCTAAACAAAAAAACGGTGTTATTATAAGACTACAGTAGTTTACCAAATGTGCCAAATATGTGTAAATGTTATCTCACGCTAATTCCTGCTGAAAATTAACAAAAAGTGCATATAATGATGTGACAGCTTCTATCCAAATAATATAAACAAACCAATCCGCAATAATAACCGAACAGAACAGAACATAAGTAACGTTGTGTGTTTGCAGTACAATATTTAGATGATGATAAACAGTGATATAAGTGTTAACAGTTTTCGCCCTTATTTGTGACTTTGTTAATTATTCGCCAATTTAGAGGGTGGAACAAAAACGTACGCCTATTTTACGAACTGATGTATTAACAAGTGCATTCAAATATTCACACAGCCTCCCATCGGTCACAGTAGCGCAGTGGGACCTGAGTGGACTAATTACGTTTAACGCTAATCTGACTCAGGTTCGATCCTCAGCATTGGGAATCTTTTTGTATGTTTTTTTGTTTAAATGAACTATATAGCATTCAAACAGTGGTCACAGTCTGAATATCGATACTGGAAAATCACATTGAATCCATTCTTTTTCCGTTTACATGCGGCGACAAAGTTCTACAGTAATGCTAAGGAACTTCTTATGTATCTGTCAGTAGACTAAAAAATAAATATCATCAGACCAACATGTCCAACATGCAGAGAAATAAGCCCGAAAATACAAAGGTTCAAGCACGGGCAACCACAAACAGTAAGCTATCAGAATACAGACACAAAGTCTTCGAATATGGAAAAATAGTACAAGAAAAAGAAAACGAATTAAAAACATACGAAAAAATTATAAGCAGCCTCCAAACAAAGCTGAACGGTAAAGACAAGCTCATTCAGCGTATGATGGAAGAACAAGAATATGATGGCGCGGATTTTGAAAAAATGTGCAAAGAAAATCAATTACTGAAGAAGAGGATAGCCGAACTTGAAGAAAATAATATAGACCTCCAAAATGACATATTCGACGTGAATGAAGATAATAAAACCTTGATAGATGAGCAGAACGAAGTTGACATTGTAAACAATGCCATAATTTTACCGTTGAAATCGCAATTATGCAAAATACAGGATGAATACGACCAATTGAAAGACAAATTTGCGCAATTAACCGAAGAAAAACATCACAAGCATACAGAAGAGACCAAAACGAATCTAGATCGAATAAAAGGCTGCAAAATACACAAAAGCCGTTCCGTCGCGAAGAAAATCCATAGAAAACAAAAAATTATCAAACATCTGCAAAAAGAGATTCAAAGGTGCACAAAGCAAAATGATAATATGAACAAAAAAATTAAGACCCTGGAAAAAGAACTAAACGATCCCAAAATCACTCGGAAGGTCACAGAACTACATAAGACAATACGGATCAATAAGGTATTAAGTGACAGCAATTCCAAGCGTAAAATAGAAATAGCAATGCCTGAAAGTAAGGTCCCGAAATCTAACCCTAACAAGCCAAACTTAATGATTTTTTCCGACAAAACGGGCCGCAACATAGGCGAATATCTAACCAATGAAAAACAATCACCTATAAACTTCTGCTACCCACATGCATCAAGTTCTTATATTCTCAGCCGTTTAGAAGACCATCTCTACAAACTTGATAAAAAGGATAGTGTAGTAATATTAATTGGTGATTACAGTACCATAAATGAACCTATCTCTGATTATACAAGAAGAATACATAAAATAATACAGAAACAACGTGAACTTGATTTCAATGTAATCGTCTCGGGTGTAGCATTTGATGGGATACATGATAGCAAAATTTTCAAGTTAAATCAAAGATTGCATCATATTTCATGTACAAATGAGAAAATCAAATTTTACGAACTCAATAGGGAATGTTATCAACAATACGGAGTACTCCACCACAGGGGCAACAGGACACGGAAATTCATGGCCGATGAACTCATTGCCATCCTGCAAAATCCTATATCAAGCTCATCACTTACATTCATCAATACTGATGACCAGGAGAAGACTATTGAGGTCCAGGAGCCGGTTTTTCCAGTGAGGACAAGTCGAGAGGGAATAATTTAGTTATAGTTCAGTCAAATGTCCAATGTATTAGAAATAAGTTAGAAGACCTTGAAATTTTAGCGATAAATACATCTTGTGATGTCCTTTGTGTAACGGAAACATGGCTTACGGAGTTACAAACCCGGATAGTAAATTTCAAAAACTATAATCTTGCTTCTTTTTTCTGTAGAAGCAAGAATAAGCATGGCGGTGTTGCAATATTAGTAAAAAATTGTATTAAATACAGAGTACGGAGTGATATAAATAGTTTATCGAATGAAAAACACTGTGAGCTTACAGCAATCGAGTTGAAGTCACCGCGAATGATAATTGTTGTTGTATACCGTGCAAACTACGATATAAAAGTATTTGAAGAAACTATTTCAAAAGTTTTAGCAAAAAGTCAACATGAAAATAAGCAAGTCGTTATTACAGGTGATTTTAATTTAGATTTCTTGAAAAAAATTCCGTCCGTACGTAGTTTTAAGACAATTCTACGAAGTTTTGGGTTTAAAACGGTTTTAAAAAAACCAACAAGGACTACGCACCATTCCGCGACATGTATTGATAATTTCTTTATTAACTTTAGTAATAGCACAGTGGAAGGCAGGGTCCTGGAATATAAGATATCTGATCACAACGCGATTGAGCTTAAAGTAAAGTGCCCTGGATCTAAACGACTAAGCTGCGATAAACTAGTTACCAGAGTGTTTAGTAATAGTAACTGTAATTATTTTCACTACCTTTTCAACAATGACATTAATCTTAGGAATACAGTATTAAATACTAATAATGCTAACGATAAAGTAGACGTCTTAATGAAAGGAATTGCCCACTATTACAATATTGCATTTCCCGAAAGAACGGTAAATACCAAAGCTTATTTTAATTCTTGGATAACTAAAGGTATAGTGATTTCGAAAGAAAATCTAAATAACATGGAGTTGCTCCAAGAGTTCTCACCCACGGACGAGAGAAAAGAACGAATAAAGGCTTACAAAAAAGAACTTAAAAAAGTTATGTTATGTTCGAAAAGACTAAGCCATTCTCAAAGAATACAAAAGTCGGCTAATAAAATCAAAGAGTCTTGGAAAATAATCAAAGAAGAAACTGTATGTGCATCGGATAAAGATTCGCGTATGCCTGATAAATTATATATTGATGAAAATTCTACTTGCACAACTAACCATGAAGAAATGGCGAACATCTTCAATACATTCTTTACGACTATAGCTCATAGAGTAAGCGGACATTTAGATACATCACCAGAATCTTGCTCAAAATACCTCAGCAACTGTAAAATACCGACTAAGCATATTGAATTTAATGCGCTAACGCTTAAAGAACTAAGAACAATTCTGAGCAAGTTAAAAATTAAAAAATCTAAGGACATATTACAAATGGACACGAGATTCCTCAAGATAATAATCTTTAATGATACCGTAATGGGACTACTGTTAAACAGTATAAACTGTTGTATTCGGGAAGGTGTATTTCCAGATGTACTGAAAAATGGCAGAGTAGTACCTATATATAAAAAAGGCAACGCTTCGGACCCAAACAACTACCGACCAATTTGTATTTTACCGGTGTTTTCGAAAGTACTGGAGTCAGCCCTTAAATCAAGAATTGTAGCTTTCTTCGAAGATAATGATCTTTTCACATCCAGTCAGTACGGATTCAGAGCCAATAAAAGTACGGGAACAGCTATTAGACGAGTAATAGATTTCATACTTGAATCATTGGATACGTCACAACAATGTGCAAGCATATTTTGTGACCTATCCAAGGCATTCGATTGCTTGCGGCATGATATACTTCTGAGGAAGCTGGAACATTACAAGTTCAAGGGGACGGCTCTCAAAATGATGACCTCCTACTTGCAAAACCGTAGTCAAATTGTACAGATTGGGTCAAGCAAATCGAGGATCAGAAACAATGACATCGGAATACCACAGGGCTCGATTTTGGGTCCTGTGTTATTCCTGATATACGTCAACGATCTGCCATCAAATATTCCAGATTGGGCACAGGTCAGTTTGTTTGCTGACGATACTCATATTGGAGTGAGACATAAAAACATTAATACAATGGAAGCACAGCTGACACAGGCCCAGCATATCCTCCAGGAATGGTTTCAGGCAAACGGCATTGTTTTAAATACAGATAAAACTATAAGTATAAAATATCAAACCAATTCTCGAACTCTCAAAAATACACCAGAGCTAACTTACCAAAGTTCTACGAAATTTTTGGGATATATAGTGGATAGTAAATTAACACATAAAGAACATTTGGAAAAACTCAGCAATAAATTATCCTCGGCAAATTTTGCATTACTAAAGTTAAAACCATTAATTAATAAAGAAACATTAAAAACGGTATATTATGCATACATACAATCATTACTAAATTACGCTATAACTGTCTGGGGGAACGCATCAGAGATTCAAAAAATACTAGTGCTTCAGAAGCGTTCCATCAGGATCATGTGCGGAGTCAACCGAAGAGACACAGCCAAACCACACTTCGAGAGGCTGGGCATAATGACGGTCATTTCATTATTTATTTACAACTCCCTTTTAGAAATACACAGACAAACGGATTGCCTCCCTAAATTGTCTGATATACATAACTATAATACGCGATCTAAACACAAATTGGTACTACCACAGTTGCGGCTTACAAAATGTCAAAAACAGGGTGCTTTTCTAAAGATAAAAATGTACAACAAATTACCTTTTGAAATAACATCATTGCCAATTCATAGTTTTAAGAAGAAAATATCACACTATTTCAGGAAACATGCCTTTTACTCCGTATCAGAATTTTTAACAAGCAATATTAGCTTACAAACATTTTGAACTGTATGTTATTAGCTATAAGTATCATTTTGATTTTATTGTAATTTATTTCTTTTATTTTTACAAATTGTTACTGACATACCATGTAATGCACATATTACTTTATGGTGAAATAAATAAATACAAATACAAAATAAACCTTAAAAACAAACCGAACGAAATCACTTTTAGATAAACATTCCCAAAGGCACCAATTAGTAATGGAGCCGGTTCGTTTCGCGAAAAAGGACTCAAGTGCAGGTTTAGAGTTGCTCGTGTAATTGCTTCGCCTTTAGCGAGGCAAAGAGTAGGTACATAACGGCAGAAGGCACATACACCAGCATTAAGATCTGCCATAACATCATCATACATTTTTTATTTAGGATCTTGTCGGTTATCCTACCTCCCTCTGACTCTGTTGACCTCATTATACGACGTGACTGCTACTTTTTCTTTTATTTGTTTCATATTGTTACTTATCCTTGGTCTTCCCCTTCCTCGCTTGCCTTCTATCTTGCCTTCTATGATGTTATTAATAAAAACGTCATGTCGTATAAGGTGACCAATCATGTTCCCTGTCCTATTCTCTATATTTTTATCAACTTTCCTTTTCTCTCCTACTCTTCTTCATTAGTGATTTTTTCTGTCCAGCTAATTTTCTCCATTCTACGCCAACACCTCATTTCCAATGCTTCTAAATAGTCTTTATCTCTTTAAGTCATGGTCCACGCTTCACAACCATATAACGCTATGCTCCATATAAAGATTTTAATGATGTTTCTCGTGGTTTTCTGGGATATGTTTGCAGTCAGTAGATTTTATTGTACAAAGTCTGTTTTACTAAGCCTAACAAAGCAAGCAAAAATATCTGACACGTCCTACTTAGGACTTCTTAGGAGCACTTGCTCTGGAAATAGAGTCGTGTTATACATTTTTTTTTTATTTATTATATTTATTAACCAAAGATATAAAAAACTTATTCTAAAACATGTCCCTGCAAAACTGTTTGAACAGTTTGCCTGCAGGTAAGTCTCTTTTATGCTTAATATACATATCATAATAATAACATCGTTTTTAATCCTATTTTATACTTAAATGCTAACTTATTAATCTTGTTATAAATATGAGTGTGATATGATAACGCTTGCTTGCAAAATAAGCAAGCAAGCAGTTACTTAAGTGTAGGTATGCAGTAGGTGTTTTTTTAGTGCTTTTTTAAATTTATGTTTATTTGGTTCATTTCGGATGTCTTCGGGTAAAGTATTTAAGAAGTACGGAAGTCTCTTGGCTAAAGTACGGTCTCCAAAATAGTTATCAACCCGGGGTACTTCATACTTACCCGCGGACACCGACCTTGTGCTATGTTTGTGTTCTATCGGTATTGGGCTATGTACTCGATTGCTATGATTGTTAACTGCTAAAAGGTATTTATGTTTTAGGCTAACCGGAAGTATTTTACAGATTTTAAATAATTTTGAATAATCGCCCTTGCAACTGTTTTTTGTTTTTTTATTTACTAGTAATTTTAAGAATCTAATTTGCAATGCTTCAAGTTTGTCTATGTAAGATTTGAATGTAAGTCCATAGCAATCAAGGGCATATCCCAGCACCGAGTCTACTATAGCAAAGTACAGACATTTTAGTATATTGCTTGGTACTTTAAAGCTAAGGTGGTAAAATTTTCCTAGGAGTAATCTTAATTTACTACAAATATAGTTAATATGTTGTAGCCAGGAAAATGTAACATCAACCTTGACGCCAAGATATGTAACACAGTCTACCTTTTCAATATGTTTGCATTGGCAATTATTTAAACTATTATGAAGACAAGTAAAACTATGGGTATACATAAGTGGTGAGATTTCAGCTATATTTACATATATGTATGTGCGTGTTGCTGTGGCAGATATTATTGCTGGTGACAGTACAGTTACCATCAAATAGATTGAGCAACCCAATAGATTGATTGGGTAGGCCCCCCACAAGGTGGACTGATAACCTGGTAAAGGTCGCGGGAGTCCGCTGGATGCGGGTGGCGCAGGACCGGTCATTGTCCAGCAGTGGAGATTGAGCAACTAAAGTGGTCAAATAAGTACCATCGGCCAAAGCCAGAGTCGACCAAATTTAAAATAGAATCGCTTGCAATGCTACACAGCTGGAAACAAAATACGCCTTTAAGGTGGTCGACGCTGGCTTTGGCCGATAGTACATCGTAGCATATCCTTACCCCGATAGTAGGTAATTAAAGATGTATCGATATATTTGGCTATTTCGGTTGGTTTGGTATTTGATGCTGACTGTACATTCAGAAGAAGGTAGGGTAATGTAGGTATTTTTTTATACTAGGACGGTGGCAAACAAGATTACGGTCTGCCTTATGGTAAGCACGTACCTACTGTGTAGCCTAAGGACACTTATGACTCAAAAGAAATCACCGATGTTAATGATAATGGAATTGGACAACTCAATTCAAAAACCATCTACTGTTGTATCATTTCCAAAAGTACAATAACACAGTACATGAACTTATAACTACTGAGTTATAATATAAGTTTAATCTTGGCGGAACAGATAGCAAAATATTTGTTTCTGAGTCTTGGCATGACAAGCCAAAATGGAAGGCACAATTGAAATACGTGTTCGTTTTCTACTTTGCACCCTCTGCGCATTTTATTGAAATAATCTTTATACAATCGAAGGTTTATTCCTTAGCCTTTGTTTCTTTCATAAAATAATCAAAGAGAACAAACTGCTAGCCCTTTGATGGGGTCCAATTAAATAAATGTTTCTTTCATTACAACGATTGTTACTCATTACGCTTTGCGGTATAAACTTACCTAACATTTTGTTCATTTATTTATCTCCTGTGTTAAGTTGAAGCTATTATTTAACTGCAATGAATATACAGTAGTCTCACTAATCTGGCACTATTAAAAACTATGGGTTGCCGGAGTATTGGAATGTTCGGATTACTGGATTATATAGAAAATATAACACAGATGCCAGAGAGCAAGCGCGGGGCGAAATTAGGTAGGTGGCGTGGACGGAGGGTGCCGGACTATTGAAGTGCCAGATTAGTGAGAATCCACTGTTATATATGTGTGTTTTTAGGGTTCCGTACTCAAAGAGTAAAACGGGACCCTATTACTAAGACTCCGCTGTCCGTCTGTCTGTCTGTCACCAGGCTGTGTCTCACTGATACCGTGATAGTTCCAGTTGAAATTTTCACAGATGATGTATTTCTGTTGCCGCTATAGCAACAAATACTAAAAACAGAATAAAATCAATATGTACGGAATGGTACGGAACCCTTCGTGCGTGAGTCCAACTCGCACTTGGCCGGTTTTTTTCTGGTCAAACGCAGCTGAAATTTAATGCAGTTATCCTAAACCAACTGAACTAACATTTTACATACTTACGTACACGTTAAAATGGGATATTAATGCAATATTATGGTTTTGTCTGGTCTGGTGACGCGGAAGATGGTTATAATTCCTCAACTACACAAGATAAACCCATCGTGTTTGAGCTCATTATACCTTTGACACCGTCTGCCAAGTACTTCCGGCCATTTCAGGACTGACGGACTAAGGTTTACTCTCTCTACGATTAAAGGGCTAAATGATGCCACATGTTTCGTACTGTTGTCACATGACGTAAATATACCCACGCTTACAATTCTGACCGGAAGTGTAAGATTGTTCAAACTTTCGGCCAATTTTAGGCGCAATAATCTTCTGATTCTTGCTCTGCACAACTTTCTCGACCTGCTGCCATGCATTTTATCGTGTTGTCATGAGACGTAGGCGTATTGGGCTGGCTTACGGACTATTTGAACTGTCTCAATTACTAGTTGATGATAGGGCCATAAAATACTTACTCTCTGTCTTTCTTATTGGTCGGTCCTTCATGTCTGAAGATCGTGGTCATGGTGATTGCAAGTCTGGAACGGACGAACTGTATCCATCGGCTCCTGTCAGTTGCAATGTTAGCGACAGTGTAAAATTATGGTGTGTCCAGATTCTTGAGTTGGTCCAACCATAAAGTTGATGAGCGGCCTCTGGGTCTTTTTACCCGACTGCCTCAAAAGGAGGGTTATGTTTTTCGAGCGTATGTATGTATGTATGTGGACAAGTAAATTATATTTCACGGGTGGCAGGCTTGATAGATTTTGACATATGAGGCGTCGTTGGTTCCTCTTAATCCTGAAAGTGACATAGGCTATAATATTTACAAAAGAGCAGTTGGGTTTCAGAAAAATTTTGCTGCTTTCGATTTCACTTGTCCCTCTGTGTACCCCAAAAATACCTACAGTCAGCAGTAAAAGCTTGTACCAAAACTGTAGTTTATGACAGAAACTTTTTTACTAACAGCCAGTCAATAATGTGTCATGACAAGAGGCTTCATCAGACTGAGGCGATAGGTAGGGAACTAGGTAGCGCGCGGACATGGCATAACAAAGCATGCTTCGGACCCCGATATTGGGATTCCATTCTCGCTACACGAAATTCATATTGAAATTTACTATTCACACGCGCATGGCAGCAGGACAAACGTAATACTTAGATCAAATATGGATTTAATTGTGTGTGATAGGTACGCTCGAATATCTAAAAAAAAACATAATTTTCATAATTTTCAGCCTATTATTCGAAAGGATGTTTTCGCCAGTGTGAGGTGTTACTAGGTATCTTATTATGTTATCCATATTGTCTTTGTCAAAAAGTGTGAGTTCGGAGTATAGTGAGAATATTTTTTCTAGAACGGATCTCATCTTAAGATCCATCGGTTCAACAAAGCCCATTGTATAGCCACGTGCCACAAACGGTTTGAAATGAAGTCATGTTTAACCTTCAGCGTCGGGCTTCTGATAGACTCTTGTTCGCAATATTACACTTACGCCCCTCGTAAAACAATGTACTATAGTAAACTGAGGCTGTAATACAAGACAATAATGACCGGTACGACTCAGAGTAGTGGGCTATCATTAGAAGCTTTTTCACCTTTTCCTAAGATTGCCCCTAGCTCCTTGTTAGTGATTGTGGTTATTTTGGTTTCGCAAGCGTCCATAGGGAGACGGTGGCTGCTTGCCATCAGGCAGTCCGTGTGCTAGTTTGCCACTGCCGTAGTATTATTAATTGGTTCAATAATGTTTCCCAACCTAACGTTTGGCAAACTATTTAATTCATTTCGTATCTTTTCATTTCCCAACCTCTTAATATTTCTGAAGCTGTTCAATATTTCAGGATTTTTACCTAACCTAACCTATAGGGTAACACGATGGCCCTGAAATAAATCCTGAAATATTTACAGTTTCAGAGTTTGGGAAATGAAAAGTTGCGAAAAGAAGGTGTTCCTTAATTGGTTACACGTCCTCTTTAATCCGAACCCCGAAAATTTACCCCGTTCGGACTAGTGGAGCGTTCGGATTTCGGTAAGCAACTGGCGAGCCGGCGAGTGAAGAATTATGTAGGCATAGTAGGCGGAGGAGGGCGTTCGGATTACGGAGGTGTGCAGGACGGCATAGAATAAACCCGCTATAAACATAAAATTGTCAGTCGCGACCTAACTTGTAATAATCTAGCTTATAAACCTTCTTATAACATAGGCATTGCGCTACTATTGCCTTATGTCATCGGCACCTGAAATAAAGAATAATAGGCCTCACATTTCATTCCTACATAGTAAAAAAGGGTAATATACCGCTGGTTTCCTAAATAACGAGTGGATAACACTAAGTTTCCACTAAGAAATATAGACAGACTAAAGGAAACCTAGAGACCCTACTCGCGCGCCAGTCAGGCAACGACTGATGGGCGAGCGAGGGGGGAAACCCGGTATTTATACCTCAGGTGGGGAACGAGGTACGTATATACGGGCGGACACGGAATCCCCGCGTTTCAGATGCATTTTGACGCCGAACGAGCGGGATCTCGTGTAATAATGTATTATAAATAGCATAGAAATAGGTATAAGCACTGTAAATAATGTATTAGAGTAAGATTGAACTGTAATAAATGAACATGTCATTTCGCGCCAAAATTTCCCGCGCAAATCGCTTTCCCGCCAAATATACGGGGCGAAGGGGCGTCCGGCCGAGGTAACTTAATAGTATAAATTGGGCGGCCAGACCCCATGAAATTCAGTACCTACAGTAGCAGCGAAGTGACATTACTTGAAAAAGTAAACAAGCCTTTCAATTCAGAACCCCGACCCGACCAAGTTCCTGCTAAGCCGTAACGACCAACGCCGAAGGTGCAGGATTTCCCTTCAAATTCTACTCAGCCCAGAGCCAGTCATAGGTGCGTCTCGCACATGCTGGTCCATCGAAAACCGGATTCTACATAGAGGATGCCCCTTACAAGATCGAAAGCAGGAAAACGCACGTTCGGTCAACTTATCGCAGCGAACATCAGAGAAGCCATGCTGGAAGAAGCAACCACGTCCACGTCGGGAACTGCTACTACTCAAGAAGTTTCGAGGCCCTCGCAGGAGACCTCACGAACGAGCACTCCTGCGACGCCGGCGCCTCGTCCAGACCCACAGCCGAGGTCACCCATAGGGCAGCATCATGATGCCGCGCAGTCACAAACACTGCCTCATGAAACCCCACAGTCAACGCTGCCACCCATAGTCCCGCTGCTGCAGGAGAGCCTACACCCTGCAGCAACACTGCGGCAGGAAACCCCACAGTCAAGCCAGCATCCTGCCGCACGGCCGCCGTCAAAATCGGTGAAAACAACGTCGAGTCATCGCGTCCGCCGTCTCGCACAAGCGCGAGAAGAAGCCCTCCGAATCAAATTGGAGCTCGCGCAAGCGCGCATAGCCGCCATAGAAGCCGAAGACAGCGACGATGACACCGGCACAATATCTACAGTCCAACAAGAACGCCGCATAGATGAATGGCTCGAGACCAGCCAGAGACATGTCCTCGCCATCTCCAATGCACCTTACATCGAAGAACCCGAGCCTGCAACCCCACAGTACGCCGAGCAGGCTCGGGAGAGGAGCCCCGCCGAGGGCGCGGGACAGGGCGCCGCTGCCGTGCGCCCCGCCGTCCCCGCCCCTCCCCCCGCCGGGGGAACCCACGCTCCCGTTTTCGCGCCAACGCCGCCGCGCCCACGCGAAACAGACGCATATCCGCCGCCGTTAATGTATTCACAAGCGAATGCGCAAGAAGATAGCGCCATAGTAATGAAGAATCAACAAAGTGTGAACCTGAGTGAGCTCGCCTCTGCCATCGCCATCGCCGCGCGTGCCGGCCCGAGAGAGTCATCACGCTACCACGCCGAGTTGCCGCCATTCAGCGGCTCGCATCAAGAATGGCTATCATTCAAAGCCGCCTACAACGGAACCACCGCAAATTATAACGAAGTGGATAATATAGCAAGATTAAGAAGATGCCTCAAAGGGAGGGCCAAAGAAGCCGTCGAGAGCCTCCTCATTTACAACGCTCGCGCAGACGAAGTAATGAGAAGCCTAGAAGCCCGCTTCGGCCGCCCAGACGCCATTGCCCTCGCCGAGCTCGAGCGTTTACGCGCCCTACCGCGCCTTAATGACGGGCCGCTCGACATCTGCGTCTTCGCCAGCCGTGTAGCCAACGTCATAGCCACACTCAAGGCTCTTGACCGCGCTCACTATCTACACAGCCCGGAGACGACAAGGGCAATGATGGAGAAATTTACGCCCGCCCTACGCTACAGATGGTTCGACTACGCGAATACGCAGAAAAACGACGAGCCTGAGCTAATAAAGATATCAGCCTTCCTGCAACGCGAGGCGGACTACTGCGCGCTCTACGCGCAGCCCGAGAACGTCGACGGTGCAAATCCTCATCCTGCAAAGAGGACACACCGAGCCTTCGCGACCACAGACAAGCCTTCACCTAAGTGCGCCGCCTGCAACAACACCGGTCACCCAATAGATAAATGCACTAAGTTTATCGAAAAAGCCGTTGAAGACCGGTGGAAACTAGCCAAAGATCAACGGCTATGTTTCCGATGCCTGCGCTACAAGAACAGGATGCACTCATGCAAGCGCACGAAGTGCGAGCGAGACGGCTGCGAATACTTCCACCACAACTTGCTACATTATCAACGAATCGAAGAAAGAAACGAGGCCGTCACATCGACACGCGCCTCCCGAGAAGCGAGAGCTTATCTAAAAATTATCCCGGTCACAGTCTCTGGACCGGCGGGAGCCGTCGAGACCTACGCCCTCCTAGACGACGGCTCCACGATAACACTTGTACAAGAAGAGCTCGCGAACGACTTAGGCCTGGACGGCCCGACAGTGCCGCTACAAATAGAAGCTATAACGAAAGGAAAAATCGACGCATCGAGATCACGCCGTGTTACGCTCAGCATCCGCG
The DNA here is from genome assembly GCA_963854355.1 of Epinotia brunnichana. Classification (NCBI taxonomy): domain Eukaryota; kingdom Metazoa; phylum Arthropoda; class Insecta; order Lepidoptera; family Tortricidae; genus Epinotia; species Epinotia brunnichana. Next base: position 8,590,761 of record OY977944.1, read on the forward strand.
GCACCGACCAACCTTATAGGGTCGGTGCGCATACCATAGACGATCTGAGCCTATCACCACAGTTCGTTAAGAAGGAGGATCTCCGCGAGTGCGCACACTTATGCGACATAGAAGATAGCCTGCGGTACGAGTCAGCGAGACCTAGAGTGTTAATCGGACAAGATAACTGGCATTTACTCGTCAGTAATGAAACACGCCGCGGCCAGCGGCATCAGCCAGCGGCATCCCTAACGCCGCTAGGCTGGGTGCTACACGGTGCACACACACGCATCACAGGCAAACAAGTACATGCGACGCATCGCTTGACCACTATTGAAGAAGCCGAGAAAAATGAAGATTTGAATTTACAACTCAGTGAATATTTCGCGCTCGAAAACCTACTTATCGAGCCGAAGTTACCCCAGTCAAGCCCGGAAGAGCGGGCGCGTATCATGCTAGCCCAGTCAATAACGACTACAGCCGACGGCCATTATGAAGCACCGCTATTATGGAAACAACCCGACAGCCGCTTGCCTGACAACTACGAAAATACACTGAGAAGACTTCATAACATAGAAAAGAAACTCGACAAAAATAAAGAACTTAAAAGCAAATATAGTGAAGAAATGGACGCCCTTGTCTCGAAGGGCTACGCCGAGCCTGCGCCGCCCACCAAGTCATCAAGAGTGTGGTACCTCCCCCATTTCCCGGTGCTGAATCCTAGCAAGCCCGGGAAAGTCCGAATTGTCCACGACGCCGCCGCGCCTACAAGGGGCGTGTCGCTCAATGACCGCCTACTGACAGGCCCGGCCCTCCTACAGTCGCTGCCAGGCGTCCTTATGCGCTTCCGGCAACACCCAGTCGCCGTGGGGGCGGATATTAAAGAAATGTTCATGCAAGTGAAAGTCAAATCTGAAGACAGAGACGCCCTGCGCTATCTATGGCGGGGCGACCGGCGGGGCGACGACGCGCCGCAAGAATATCGCATGACTTCACTCATTTTTGGCGCTACTTGTTCACCGTCAATAGCAATATATGTGAAGAACGTCAACGCCCAGAAACACGAAGAAACGCATCCAGAGGCCGTCAAAGCAATAATAAGACATCACTACGTCGATGACTACCTACACAGCTTCAAAACGGAAGAAGACGCGATTCGAGTGTCAAGTGATGTACGCGATATACATAGAGAGGCCCATTACGAACTACGCCAATGGACCTCTAACTCCACGCGGGTCCTCCGAGCCCTCACTTCGGAGGACGCCACGTCCGCGCCCGTCGAACTGAATAAGAGCGAAATGAAAAATGAACGAATCCTGGGACAAATATGGAAACCCGCGAGCGACGAACTCGCCTTCAACTTGGACCTCAGCCGCCTACCTCCCGGAGCCCTGGACGACATCGAGCCTACCAAAAGGCAAATATTGAAAATAACAATGTCGATCTTCGACCCTCTCGGGCTAGCGGCGCCGGTAACCATCATAGCAAAGAAAATCCTACAAGAGGTGTGGCGGCGCGGAACTGGCTGGGATGACAAGCTGGATGCAGACTTAGCGCGCCAATGGACGGAGTGGACGCTGCACCTAAGGGCATTGCGAGACCTCGCGATTCCGCGCGCCTACCCCTACTACGGCGACGCCCTCGAAACCGACGCCGCGCAACGCGGTATCAGCTGGCGCTTCATACCGGCGGGAGCCCCATTTATGGGCGGGGCATGGGAGAGGATGGTACGAGCCGTCAAGAGAGCCCTACACGCCGTGCTCAACGAGCGCCGCCCCAGCGAGGAGACCCTGACTACTCTGCTCGCCGAGGCCGAATATACAGTGACCAGCCGCCCCCTCACTCACGTGGCGGTTGATCCTGACGAGCCAGAAGCCATCACGCCGAACCACTTCCTCCTCGGTGGCTCAGCCCGGGCCCCCAACCCCGGGACATTCGACGACACCGCACTCATCGGCCGCGCGACTTGGCGGACGAGCCAACGCCTGGCCGAGCACTTCTGGGCCCGCTGGCTCCGGGAGTACCTGCCCTCACTCCAGTACCGGCGGGAGCCCTACGGTCATGGGCGGCCTATCAACGTCGGCGACATCGTGCTAGTGGCCGACGGGAATCTGCCTCGCAACACATGGCCACGAGGCCGGGTTACAGCTATATACCCGGGCCCCGACGGCGTGACACGAGCAGTGGACGTGACCACCAAGGGCGGAGTCTTCAGAAGACCGACCAAGAAGCTGGTGATCCTGCCGACGGAGCCTGAGAACCTGCACGCAAAGGAAGATCCAACGTTCACCCGAACGATGGTCGGCGGGAGAGATGTGCAGGACGGCATAGAATAAACCCGCTATAAACATAAAATTGTCAGTCGCGACCTAACTTGTAATAATCTAGCTTATAAACCTTCTTATAACATAGGCATTGCGCTACTATTGCCTTATGTCATCGGCACCTGAAATAAAGAATAATAGGCCTCACATTTCATTCCTACATAGTAAAAAAGGGTAATATACCGCTGGTTTCCTAAATAACGAGTGGATAACACTAAGTTTCCACTAAGAAATATAGACAGACTAAAGGAAACCTAGAGACCCTACTCGCGCGCCAGTCAGGCAACGACTGATGGGCGAGCGAGGGGGGAAACCCGGTATTTATACCTCAGGTGGGGAACGAGGTACGTATATACGGGCGGACACGGAATCCCCGCGTTTCAGATGCATTTTGACGCCGAACGAGCGGGATCTCGTGTAATAATGTATTATAAATAGCATAGAAATAGGTATAAGCACTGTAAATAATGTATTAGAGTAAGATTGAACTGTAATAAATGAACATGTCATTTCGCGCCAAAATTTCCCGCGCAAATCGCTTTCCCGCCAAATATACGGGGCGAAGGGGCGTCCGGCCGAGGTAACTTAATAGTATAAATTGGGCGGCCAGACCCCATGAAATTCAGTACCTACAGTAGCAGCGAAGTGACATTACTTGAAAAAGTAAACAAGCCTTTCAATTCAGAACCCCGACCCGACCAAGTTCCTGCTAAGCCGTAACGACCAACGCCGAAGGTGCAGGATTTCCCTTCAAATTCTACTCAGCCCAGAGCCAGTCATAGGTGCGTCTCGCACAGGAGGGGTTCGGATTAGAGGGTGTTCGGATTTAAGAAACGTTGTAGTTAGTAAATAATTAGTTGTGTGTTGGCTAATCTATGGTAGAGTAGCTGGCCTGAGGCTAAGTAGACACCGTAGCCTTTGAAAGCCTGCGACTTAATAAGAGTTAAAAGCGCTTTGCCGACCCTTAATTGATTTGAGGACTGGTTGTGTTGACAAATCGCGGTTGAAGCAGAAAAATAAATTTTCAATATAAGTCATGATATTAGATATGTTTACATGTCAATAAAACACTCTTAGTCAAATAACCCGCCCCGTGTCATTCCGGGTGCAAAGGTGCCCATCACACTCGCCGCATTGCCGCGTTGAATCGCGATCGACAACCTTTGCAACAGGAATGACCCGGGACGGGAGTCATGCCCTCTCAGTCGCAAACGGCGCCCCACTTCCGCAAGAATGCCCTGGCCTCTGAGCACCAGCAACCCATAGTCTCCACCGCAAGAGGGACAAATGAATAATTCGCCAATGCGGAGTATTTGTCCCGCTTTCTAAGCGCAGCCGCCTCGGCAACAGCTCCTGCTGCCCCGATGGTGCGACCAAGGTGCGAGGCAGCGAAAGTGCTGACACAAGTGGCGTCCCACAGCAAGCATTTTTAAAAAAGAATGATTCCTGTATTTACGCTATTTATTAATCGTACAATATCACCGGAAAACGCCGGCGAACTATATACAGGTGAAGCTTTAAAAAGCGGCCAAGTGCGAGTCGGACTCGCACATGAAGGGTTCCGTAAAATAAATTGCGGTTTACGATTTATGACGTATTAAAAAAAACTACTTACTAGATCTCGTTCAAACCAATTTTCGGTGGAAGTTTGCATAGTAATGTACATAATTTTTTAGTTTTATCATCCTCTTATTTTAGAAGTTACAGGGACACACACACACATTTTACCACTTTGGAAGTGTCTCTCGCGCAAACTATTCAGTTTAAAAAAAAGAAGCGGGTTGTGTCGGAGATACAACCGTTAATTAAGTTTAAGGGGATACTTCTTTGTTGGCTGTACCCGTAAAATATATATATCTGAATTAATTCACTAAAATCTGTATAAGTAGGTAAATCGGTATAAACATTGACTGACGTAGCTCATTTGACTCGCGATACATTGAAAATGGGGGTCATTTCAGCATTATTTTCATGTCCGCCACATAAACTAAATAACATTTTCTGACAACAAATGGCAAATAAAGAAGGATTAAAACATGTAACAAACAATTATTTGAAATCAGATTGGGCCTCTGTACAAAAAGTTATACCGGAAGTCACGTGATATATTTTGAACTGTACCCCTATACAAGAACGCGAGCAAAGAAGTATCCACTTCAAAAAATTATATGAGAAACCTCAATATCATTTTTGAAGACCTATCCATAGGTTCCCCACACGTATGGGTTTGATGAAAAAAATTTTTTTTGAGTTTCAGTTCTGAGTATAGGGGACCCCCAAAACTTAATGTTTTTTTTTCTATTTTTGTGCCCTTGGGTAGAAGAGCATCACGACTGGAAGTCGTGATTGTCTGGTGGAGCGCGGCAGCGATTGTAACTTAAGGCGTGCAAAGTGTTAAGGGTCGCCAGTACGCTCGACTCACCATTCAAACGTAGTTTGGATCTTATTTTAAAGGAGGACTCATGCTAGAACGGTCCGTGTCCGGCCCAGGCCATTTTCTAAAAAAAACGATCGCGTTTTTGCGCGGTCCAGCCATACCTAAGCCCGGCCGAGCCACGGCCTGGGCCGGACACGGCCCGTTCTAGCGTGTGTCATCCTTTAAAATGAGAACTAAACCACACAGAATAAGTAATAGTACAATTACAGAAGGCACACTCCTTTGATCTTTACAAAAGCCGATTTTTTCTTTGCAAAAACATTATGATGCCCTCTGACGTCGTCGACTCCAGCGCAAGCCAAACGGAACGTTAAGGCTGTGTGCGAACGGTGAAATTAAATTGGCTCACTTGCCGCGTCGCCGATAGTGAGGGCTATCAACAACTAAAAATAAAATAATAACGTGCCCATTTATTTCTTGAATTCAAGAAACAATCAATGAAGCGTAATCAATGTATATTCTTCATACATTACATACATTATTTCATTATTTATCTCTAAAATAATAAATCTCACAATTTGGACGAATTGAATACACATTTTATTGGCTTTGCTGCAACCCACAGTAATGCAAAATTTTGTTGCTTTATTGTTAAACATTTTAATATTATGTATCTATACATATAATAAAGCTGAAGAGGGTCGAAAGTCTGTACATGGTAGATATTCGAAAAAAAATTGGCTAGGGATACTTAAAATCGGTAACAGAACACGTTCCAACAGTTTTTAGAATTTTTGTCTGTTTGTCTGTTTATCTGTTTATCTGTTTGTCTGTTTATCTGTTTATCTGTTTGTCTGTTTATCTGTTTGTCTGTTTATGTGACCGCGCATCACGTGAAAACGGCTTAACCGATTAAGATGACATTTGGTATAGAGATAGTTTGAGTTCTGGGGAAGGACTTAGGGTAGTGTTTATCCTGGAAGTCAACCCCTAAGGGGATGAAATGGGGGGGTGGAAATTTGTATGGAGCTACTTAAACCGCTGCACCGATTTGGATGAAATTTTGTATATAATTAGTTTGAGTCCCGGGAAAGGTCAAAGGATAGTTTTTATCCCAAAAATCTTCCCTTTAGGGGGTAAAATAGAGGGGTGAAAATTTAGATGTAATCCATTTTGATAAAATTTGGTTTAGAGGTAATTTAAGTTCTGGGGAAGGACACTGGATAGTTTTTATTCTGGAAATCTTCTCCTAAGGGGGTGAAATGGGGGGTGAAATTTTGGATGGACTCCGTTTAGACCAAATTTGATATAGATATAGTGTTCTCGTAATTATTGATATTTTTAATGAAATCACATATTAAGTTACAATTAGATGTTTATTGCTCTGAACCACAGACTCGACACAAGTTACATGACAAAATATATAAAGTAGGATCTGTCATTCCGTGAATAGGTGTTCGCAGCGCCATCTGACAGGAAATAAGGGTTACTTATCCCAACATACTCCCGCCTAAAGGACAGCATTGTCCTTTCTAGTGACGTCAGGCAATGGACAAAGTTTCGAAATTGTACGTGTGAACACGCCGGACACGGTACGGATATCATAAGTGCGTGTCACGTGGTCTTGTCCAGGATATTTCTGCAGGACTCGTCCCAATAACCATTTGCTAGGTGGGTATCTCTGGTCTTTTATCAGTACTAAGTCCCCAATCTCAAACTCTGGTTTTTTAGTTTTCCATTTCGGTCTCTGTTGTAATCTAGTTAAGTATTCCGATTGCCACTTTCTCCAAAATACTTGTAACATTTTTTGAATGTTTTGCCAGCGTGATAAGGAATGTTCCTTATGTTCTGTGAAATCTCTCTCTGGGATGGTAATCAGTGGTTCTCCAACGAGAAAATGTGATGGGGTCAATGGCTCCAAATCATCAGGGTGATCGCTCAATGGTGATAAAGGTCTCGAATTGAGACACGCCTCTATTTGTGTTAGTAGGGTGTTCAGCTCTTCAAATGTAGGTGTAGCATCTCCGATGGTTCTTTTTAAGTGAAATTTGATACTCTTCACTCCTGCTTCCCACAAACCACCGTGGTTTGGTGATCCGGGTGGTATAAATTTCCACTGCGTACCCTTGGTGTCAAGAAGTGCGGCGAGTTCCGCCGGGATCGAACATTGACCAAGTCTCCAGGTCTCTAGTAGCTCTTTACTCGCAGCAACGAAGTTTGTGCCGTGGTCACTCCACATCTCTTTGACAAATCCTCTTCTTGAAGTAAACCGTTTGAATGCGGCCATGAATGCTTCCATAGTCATGTTGCTCACACACTCAATGTGGATAGCTTTCGTTGACATGCAGATGAAAATGCTGATATATGCTTTGAACGATTTTGATCCTCGTCCAGGGCTCATGCGTACGTTGACTGGGCCAGCGAAGTCTACGCCAGAGATGTAGAAAGGTCTCGATGGCTTCACTCGTGGCTCAGGTAAGTCTCCCATCAGTTGAGTGATTGTCTTGGCTTTCTGTTTAGCGCAAGGAAAGCAATTTCTCACAAAGCTTTTTACTGTATTTCCTGCGTCAATAAGCCAGTATCTTCCTCTCAGGTATGTAGTCATTAACTGCGGACCTCCGTGTAACGTCTTCTTGTGTGCATCATGAAGTAACATTTGTATCAGTACATTTCTCTTAGATATGATTACTGGATGTTTGCTCAGGAATTCTAAATCTGCGTGTTTTAATCTTCCTCCAACTCTCAACACTCCCTTATCATCGAGGAATGGTGTAAGTGACAGTAATCTACTGCCGTTCTTTAACGGTTTACGGTTTGTTAATCCTTCAACTTCCTCTGGAAACTCCAGGTGTTGAGAAAGTTTTATGCAAATCGTAAGCGCTTCTTCTCTTTCTTCGTGTGTTACAAATGTAGGTAAGTTTCTTTTCTCTTTCAGATTAACCCACCTTCTACAGTAAGCTATAACAGCTACTAGGTTTTTCAATGACGAGTATCTCTTTGCTAAGGTAAGTATAAAATTTTCTTCTTTCACCTTTACTGTTGCACATTTGAATGTTTTCCTCATTTCTAACTCTGTATCTTCTACTAGTTTGCAAGTTTCTTTCGTCCATTCTTTTTGGTGTAGAAATGCAGGACCGTTGAACCATAATGTATTCTCATTTAATTTCTCAGGTGATACACCTCTGGATGCTGGATCTGCTGGATTTTCTTTGGTATTCACATATGACCAGGTTGTTTCTATGTGGTTGTTAATAGCAATGACTCTGTTTTTCACAAATGTTGTCCATTTCAGCGGGTCTCCCAGAATCCAAGCTAGAGTTACTTTTGAGTCCGTCCAAGCGTAAGTATTTTGTGACTCAATCCTCATAGCTGCAGCAGTGCGCTTCAGTAGCAGACTTAATAATAAAGCAGCACTCAACTCGAGACGAGGTAAGGTAAGCTCTTTCAGCGGGGCTACTTTCGTTCTTGCTATAACCAGTGATACTCTGACTCGTCCATCTGACTGGATTACTCTGCAGTACACTACTCCGGCATAGGCGGCCATCGAGGCGTCAGCAAACCCGTGCAGCTCCACTCGTTGGTTTGTATTTGCAGTGCCTATCCATCTTTCTAGTTTTATTTCTGACAGCTCTTTTATGCCTTTGCAGAACTTCATCCACTCCACCTTCAGGGTTTCAGGTAACTCTTCATCCCATGATAACCCTTTCGCCCAAAGCTTCTGCATAAATATCTTCGCCATCACCACAGAAGGGGCTAGCCAACCCATTGGATCAAATAGAGATGCGATGACAGTAAGTACGGTTCTCTTAGTTACTCGTTCCTTTGGTAATGTGTTAACATTGTTCATTATTAGCAGGTTATCTTCACTGGAGTGCCAAGCGATACCAAGTGTCTTGATTGTCTCTTTGCTATTTATACCAATTTCTGCATTCTTGGCTCTCTTCTCTGGTTCTACTGTGTTCATGAAATTTTTGTTGTTTGAAGCCCATTTTTGTAGTTCAAACCCTCCTCTTCTCAATACTTCTGTAAGTTGACGTTTAGCTTCTATTGCTATCTCTTCTGTATCTCCCCCCGACAGTACATCATCCATGTAGAAGGAGTTGTGGATTATCTCTCGTGCATAATCATACTCTACTTTGCTTGCTTCATCGATTGCTACTTGTTTCAATGTGCGGAGGGCCAGGAAGGGGGCACAAGCTGTTCCGAAGATCACAGTCCGCAGTCTATATTCTCTGAGGTCTTCTTCTGGGCTGAATCTCCAAAATATTCTCTGAAAGTCTGTGTCTTCTCTCCTTACCATGATTTGCAGATACATTTTTATTATATCGGCGACAAAGCAGACTCTATGCATTCTCCACCTCATTAGTATATCTCGAAGTTCTGATTGAAGTGATGTTCCCACTAAGAGCTCGTCATTCAAGCTAACTCCATTGCTTCCTTTACAGGACAAGTCATAAACTATTCTGACCTTAGTAGTGTCTCTGTCTTCTCGTACCACTGCGTGAAATGGTAGATACACTGTTCTCTCTCTCTCTCTCGTAGGCTCTTCTCGTTCTACTAACTCCATATATTTTAGCTTTATGTACTCTCTCATGATTTCATTGTATGCTTCTCTCAACTTTGGATTAGTGGTTAATTTTCTCTCAGTACTCATGAATCTCTTGAATGCAATCTCTCTTGAATTTTCTGGTATAGTTGGGTTATCGCTCTTGAATGGAAGTGCTACAATGTACCTTCCGTTCGGGTCTCTTGTTAGTGTCTCTTGATATATTTTTTCTGCTCGTAGTTCTGGAGGGGTGAGAGCTTCATTCTCCTCTGACTCTAATCTCTCGGTCTCCCAAAATTTCTCAACCATCTTCTCTAGTGAAATGTTTAGATGTAAACTCTTGATTTCTCTCGGGCTATCTCCTAGCAGTCCTCCTGACAGTATCCACCCTAAGTGTGTTTGTTGTGCTATAGGGGTACCTGGTTCTCCTTTAATCACTCCGTTCATCAGGATATCTGTGTAAATGTCTACTCCTAACAACATGTCTATGTTGCCAGGTGTATGATATGTTGGATCTGCTAATGGCAAGTGTTGTAGATGTGTCCATTTCTCGGGATGTACTCTCGTTGTAGGCATCTGCTCAGTGACATGTTGAACAACATATGCAGTACATTCTCTCTTGAAGTTGTTGTTTAATCTTGAGTAAACTTCTATGTTAGTCGAGAACTTGATTTTTGTTGACATCTGTCCCACACCGGTTACAAGCCCATCTGCTGGTTTTCTGCGTAGCTGTAATCTCTGAACAGCTGACTCGCTGATGAAGGTTTCCTGAGAACATGGATCGACTAAGGCTCTTAATAGCTGCATGCCTTGACCAGTTCTAATGTTCACTAGGGCAGTAGCCATGAGTGCAGTGTGACCTTGTGTAACTAGGTAATTTCTCATTTTTGGTGACTCATAAGGTCCAGATGTAGACTCCTTCTCACATGTTTCTCTCGATATCTCTGTGTTTGTTCTCTGTGTGGACTGTATTTTTGGCTCTCCTTCTCTTTCTGCTGGTGGTGGACTCTGATAATGTAGTAATGTATGGTGTCTTTTGTGGCACTGGTGGCAGGAAACTCTTGATTTGCAGTTCTTCACATTATGTGTTGGTGACAAGCAGTTGAAACATAGTCTCTCATTTTGGATGTGTTGTACTCGCTTGTTGACATCTATGTTTGTAAACTCCTTACATAGAAATAGGAAATGTTTTTGTTTGCAGTATGTGCACTGTGCATTCGTAGAGGCGGAGCTTGTCAAGAATGATCTCTGTCTCACAATAGCTCTATCCCTCTCTTTCACATGTGTTGTAGATGGAACCATTTCTAATATTCTGAAGCGAGTCTCTAAGAAGTCAGTGAATCTCTGAAGTTTGGGTAACTCTTGTACAGGAAGCCCGCTGATCTCCTCCTCCCACTGCTTGTGTGTGTCATCGTCTAATTTGTCAACTATAATGTGAATTATGATTGTATCCCACTCTCGTGTGTTTACTTCATTATTTGTCAGACTGTTTAAGCACTCTTGGGTTGTGTCGAGCAATTCTCTAATAGATTTAGATGTAGCTTGGCTAATTTTCTTCTGATTCATAAATCTATTCAATATTGCTTTCACTATAATTCTTTTATTGTTGTATCTCTTGTCTAGTGTTTCCCATGCAATTTCGTAGTTATTCTCTGTTATTTGTAGATGCTTCAGCAGTTGTTCAGCTTCTCCGGTGACACTACTTTTCAAATAATGGAGTTTTTGTACCTTGCTCAATGTCATTTTGTTGTGTACCAGTGACGTGTACAGGTCTCTAAATGACGTCCATTCTTGATAATTTCCCGAAAAGTGAGGCAAAGACACCTTAGGTAGTTTCACATCTTCAACTGAATTTATGTAGTTCACCCCGGACATCTCACCGTTGTTCTGATCTTTCAAAGTCACGGATGTGTTGAATCTCTCTAGTGTATCCGATAACTCTCCTTTCATATTGATGTACTCATCTTCTCCCGACTCAAAAAATTCCGTTGTGAAGTAAACGTGTTCCCTTTTCTCTGCCTCTGTAGCAGCTTTCACTATGAGAAAATGTGTAGTTCGAAATTTCAGCCAATATTCGTCTAGTGTATCTATTCTCGCTTTAACGTAGCCTTTAGTAATTCTTGCCTTCGATTGTTTCTTGAAGTTAATCCCAACTTTTCTTATGAGATCGTAAGTAATTTCTTGTTCCGCCATGTGATCTTCCATTTTGTAGGTTATGTAGTAAAATCACAGCACGAAATACGAATAATCTCGTCGATCGTAGCTCCAAAATGACTGAACGTTCGTGTTTTTTGTTGTATTTCACTGTTTAGTCCGATTTGCAATGAATTATTGTGTATTTTCACTGTTTTCTTCCACTTAACACTTGGACGAAAATTTACCAGTTTTTTACGACAAAAGTTACTTTTCCACTTGACACTACTTGTTTCACAGTTAATTCACTTTTGCGAACCCAATTACGTCCGACTAGCATGTATTTGTAACGTTTTTGTACTTTTCACTGAGTTTAGTTTGATTTTTACATCACACCACGATTGCCGTTTTTTCTCACAACTTTTGCAGCGATATCCTAAGATTACTGAATTTTTCTCCTCTTCTCGATGATTCGGCTCGTTTGGACCACTTTGTTCTCGTAATTATTGATATTTTTAATGAAATCACATATTAAGTTACAATTAGATGTTTATTGCTCTGAACCACAGACTCGACACAAGTTACATGACAAAATATATAAAGTAGGATCTGTCATTCCGTGAATAGGTGTTCGCAGCGCCATCTGACAGGAAATAAGGGTTACTTATCCCAACATATAGTGTAAGTCCCGCAGAATGACAATTGATAGTTTGAATCCCGAAAATCATCCCCCAAGGGGATGACATAGGGATGAAAATGTGGATAAATCCCATTTAGTTAAAATTTGGTATGGAGATAGAAGGAGTCCCAGGGAAGGACAATGCATAGTTTTTTTCCTAAAAAATCATCTCCTAAGGGGGTGAAATGAGGGGTGAAAATTTGGATAGAACCGATTTAGATGAAATTTGGTATGGAGATAGTTAAGAGTCCTGGGGAAGGACTTAACATAATTTTTAGTCCAGAAATCATCTCCTAGGGGGGTGAAATGAGGTATGAAAATTTGGTCTTGGGGCCTTCCCCATGGCCCCATGTCCTTACAAAGGATAGTTTACTCCCGAAAATCATCCCCTAAGGGGGTGTAATTGGGGGTGAAAATTTGTGTGTGACCCATTTTGATGAAATTTGGTTGAACGATATTTTGAGTCCCGGAGTATGACAACGGATAGTTTTAATCCCGAAAATCATCCCCTCAGGGATGAAATAGGGGGTGAAAATTTGGATAAAACCCATTTAATAGATGAAATTTGGTAAAGAGATAGAAGGAGTCCTAGGGAAGGACAATGCATAGTTTTAATCCCGAAGAATCATTTCCTGAGGTGGTGAAATGAGGGTTGAAGATTTCGATAGAACCCATTTAGATGAAATTTGGTATAGAGAGAGGTCTCAGTCCAAGGAAAGAACATAGAATATTTTTTATTCCGGAACACATAAAAGGAGGATATAAGGGGAACACATAAGGGGGTGAGAAATGGTGGATGAAAATTTGGATTGAACCCATTTACGGTATAGCGATAGTTAAGGAAGGACATAGGATGGTTTTATCCCGAAAATCATCCCCTAAGGGGGTGTAATTGGGGGTGGAAATTCGTTTATGACACATTTTTATAAAATTTGGTTGAAAGATAGTTTGAGTCCTGGAAAAGGACATATGATAGTTTCCCCTAAGGGGGTGAAATGGGGGTGAAAATGTGGATGTAGCCCATTTAGATTAAATTGGTATAGAGATAGTTTGAGTCCTGGAGCATTCTCCAAGGAGGTGAAATAGGGGGTGTAAAATTGGATGGAACCCATTTACGGTATAGCGGTAAATGGGAGTCCTGGGGAATAGGAACATTACATAGGTAAATATATGTATGTGACGTTCCAAGGGTAAAGGTACCTTAAAATGGCGGTAGTTTCGAAGATGTTTTCTAAAACGGGGTAAAAAGACGTTTTATTATGGCTATTTTGAAAACTATTAGATGTAACATTTTGTTGACGTATCTTAATTTTTAATATAAAATATTTAAATTACAAGTCAGTTAATTTAGTCCTACGGTTTAGTAGAAAAGGTTCTTACGGCCGTGTGATATGAAAAATGCAAAATAATACTGAAAAAAAGCCTACATGCATCTATTATGGTGAGGCGGGTCATAGACACCAAGTTTGCGGCGGAGTATATTTTGTAAAAAAAGGCGTTCGGAGTAAGCTAATGTATAAAATCATGCAACTCAGCCATAATGACCCTTTCCTTCAAACAATCCATACTTATATTACAAATGCGAAAGTAACTCTGTCTGTCTGTTACCTTTTCATGCTTTAACTGCTGAACCGATTGAGATGGAATTTGGTGTAGAGATACTTTGAATTCCGGGGCCTTCCCAAAGAATCCTTACTAAAGATAGTTTTTATCTGGAAATTCATCACCTAAGGGGGTGAGAAGGGGGGAGAAAGTTACGATATAAACGAGTTCCGCGCGGACGAAGTCGCGGGCAAAAGCTAGTATTCTATAAAAATACTGAAATTATCGTTACATCATCCTCCCAGCGTCTTTCCTGGTAGTATTCAAACGAGCCCGGGGTCCGCTTTGGATCCTAATCCCAAGATTTGGCGTAGGCACAAATTTTGCGAAAGCGACTGCCATCTGACCTTCCAATCCCAAAACTAGACCTTATTGGGATTAGACCGGTTTCTTCACGATGTTTTCCTTCACCAAAAAGCCACTATAAATCTATACATATAATAAAGCTGAAGAGGATCGAAAGTCTGTACATGGAAGATATTCGAAAAAAAATTGGCTAGGGATACTTAGAATCGATAACAGAACACGTTCCAACAGTTTTTAGAATTTTTGTCTGTTTGTCTGTTTATCTGTTTATCTGTTTATCTGTTTATCTGTTTATCTGTTTATCTGTTTGTCTGTTTATGTGACCGCGCATCACGTGAAAACGGCTCAACCGATTAAAATGAAATTTGGTATAGAGATAGTTTGAGTCTTGGGGAAGGACTTAGGGTAGTTTTTATCCTGGAAATTAACCCCTATGGGGATGAAATGGGGGGGTGGAAATTTGTATGGAGCTACTTAAACCGCTCCACCGATTTATATAAAATTTCGTATTATAATTAGTTTGAGTCCCAGAGAAGGTTAAATGATAGGTTTCATTCCGAAAATCTTCCCTTTAGGGGGTAAAATGGGGGGGTGAAAAATTGGATGTAACCCATTTTGATGAAATTTGGTTTAGAGGTAGTTTAAGTTCTGGGGAAGGACATTGGATTGTTTTTATTCCGGAAATCTTTCCCTGAGGGGGTGAAATGGGGGGTGAAATTTTGGATTAATACGGAAGAACTAAACGGAGTCCTTTAGATCAAATTTGGTATAGATATAGTTTGAGTCCCGGAGAATGACAATGGATAGTTTGAATCCCGAAAATCATCCCCCAAGGGGATGAAATAGGGATGTAAATGTGGATAAATCCCATTTAGTAAAAATTTGGTATAGAGATAAAAGGAGTCCCAGGGAAGGACAATGCATAGTTTTTATCCTAAATCATCTCCTGAGGGGGTGAAATGAGGGGTGAAAATTTGGATAGAACCGATTTAGATGAAATTTGGTATGGAGATAGTTCAGAGTCCTGGGGAAGGCCTTAAAATAATTTTTAGTCCAGAAATCATCTTCTAAGGGGGTGAAATGGGGTATGAAAATTTGGATGGAACCCATTTACGGTATAGCGAGTTGGAGTCTTAGGGAAAGACATAGGATAGTTTACTCCTGAAAATCATCACATAAGGGGGTGTAATTGGGGGTGAAAATTTGGTTGTGACCCATTTTGATGAAATTTGGTATAAAGATAGTTTGAGTCCCGGAGTATGACAACTCCCGAAAGTCATCCCCTCAGGGATAAAATAGGGGGTGAAAATTTGGATAAAACCCATTTAGATGAAATTTGGTAAATAGATAGAAGGAGTCCTAGGGAAGGACAATGCATAGTTTTTATCCCGAAAAATCATTTCCTGAGGTGGTGAAATGAGGGTTGAAGATTTGGATAGAACCCATTTAGATGAAATTTGGTATAGAGAGAGGTAGAGTCCTAGGAAAGAACATAGAATATTTTTTATTCCGGAACACATAAAAGGAGGAAATCATCCCCTAAGGGGGTGAGAAATGGTGGATGAACATTTGGATTGAACCCACTTACGGTATAACGATAGTTAAAGAAGGACATAGGATAGTTTTTATCCCGAAAATCATCCCGTAATGGGGTGTAATTGGGGGTGGAAATTTGTTTGTGACACACTTTGATAAAATTTGGTTGAAAGATAGTTTGAGTCCTGGAAAAGGACATATAATAGTTTCTATCCCAGAAATCATCCCCTAAGGGAGTGAAATGGGGGTGAAAATTTGGATGTAGCTCATTTAGATGAAATTCGGTATAGAGATAGTTTGAGTCCTGGAGAATGACAACGGATAGTTTTTATCCCGAAAATCATCCTCTAAGGAGGTGAAATAGGGGGTGAAAATTTGGATTAAACCCATTTACGGTGTAGCGGTAATGGGGAGTCCTGGGGAATATGAACATTACATAAGTAAATATATGTATGTGACGTTCCAAGGGTAAAGGTACCTTATGGCGGCCTTAGTTTTGAAGATGTTTTCTAAAACGGGGTAAAAAAGACGTTTTGTTATGGCTATTTTGAAAACTATTAGATGTAACATTTTGTTGAAGTATTTTTATTTTTAATATAAAATGTTTAAATTACAAGTCAGTTAATTCAATCCTACGGTTTAGTAGAAAAGGTCCTTACGGCCGTTTGATATGAAAATATGCAAAATAATACTGAAAAAAGCCTACATGCATCTATACCCTTTCCTTCATACAATACATACTAATATTACAAATACGAAAGTAACTCTGTCTGTCTGTTACCTTTTCATGCTTAAACCGTTGAACCGATTGAGATGAAATTTGGTATAGAAATACTTTGAATTCCGGGGCCTTCCCAAAGAGTCCTTACTAAAGATAGTTTTTATCTGGAAATTCATCACCTATTAAGGGGGTGAAAAGGGGGGAGAATGTTACGATATAAACGAGTTCCGCGCGGACGAAGTCGCGGGCAAAAGCTAGTAATAAAATAAAATAATGCAATGAGTTACCATGCAACGTAACAAATAGAAGAATAGGGATAGTACGGCGTTGGTTATGAATAAAAATTAATCACTGGTAATTTTACAAAGGTGAGATTGAATATTATAAGAACCTCTATGGCTATGACGTACCCTATAAAGGCAAACGAAGTTGTTGTTTTAGTAAGTAGGTATGATGTTTAGCAAACAATCGATTCTTTACCTACATACTTAAACCAAATAAAAATGGTTCTGATTATTACTTGATTCATACATTGTTATTGCTATATATGGAAGTAGATACACCTATAATAGCTCTTTTATTCAGTAACTACTTATCTACCTAATTAAGTATTTTAAGTTCAATAGAGTTTTATAATATACAAACTAAAATGACTAAAACTAACTTAATCTATACACAAAAATAAGTAAATCAAAAAAAAACTAAAATAAAAGTAGATGCGGGTGTTTAACCCGCGTCCCCAAGGTCGCGCATTGGGGGAAAGGACCCCAAAATGCTGGCGGCGTTTCCACGCTGCACAGCAATGCTGATTCTTTGGCCGAGAAACGCGCCAGCTCTGGGATCACCGGAGATACGGATGATTTTTTTTTCTATTAGGCTAAACAATTGGTGAGCCTCTGGTCCCCAAGGGCCTAGCGTCTCGACCGCAAACGGGACGAAAATATAATTGTCGCCTAAACACAAATATTTTCGACGCTTAGCCGTCTCCGCGTTTGCGGCCGCCCCACCTGGTTTTTGGCACGTTGTTGTAACATGTGACATTGCCAGAGTGTCCACACAGGTGGAGTCCCACACTAAGGGCCGCCCCAACCGCCACGGTACCATTTTCTTACCTCTCGGCATCCATCGGGCGTGCCAGGAGATAAAAAAAACGCGTGATATGATTTGTATCATTGTTTTTGCAACCCGCTGCATTACAATATCTTTTAGGTGTCTTTTTATTCATTTCAACAGAAACAATGCAACAAACAAACAGACGAATGCGGCGGCACGTTCACTTGCGATATATTTACGTAATAAGCTTGTGCGCGTGCGATCCTGTGCACAGCGTGGCAGCCACTGAATAGGACCCTGCCCAGGGGGCAACCGGCATGTACTAGTAGCGATGAACGTAAATCGCGAGTGAGCCGCGCCTGACCAAACTACATTTGTATGGAGTTTCGACCATGCTGGGGACTCTTGATCACTTAACTATGCTCGCCGTGTTATTTAAATGTCAAAAACATGTTCCTAAATAAATTGGAAACATCTACCTACATAGGTACTCGTACCATTGTTACCGTAATAACTTCCCGCTCATACTGCGACAAAATGTGCGCATAACTTATACAACAATGGTGGAATGCAATCAAAACTTTGTACCTACTACAAAATTAACGGGTATGGTAGGTTAAAATCGATGTGAGTTACCTACTTAACAGCAGTCGCGAGTTACTTGAGTCAATGTAATGCTACTGGTCAATCACATAACGCATTGTATGTACGTGCGTCAGGTAGATCTAAATGTCACTATTTGTACGGGGAAATGACAGTTAAATTGTCCTAACGAAGTTCCGTTCGAAAAGTTATGTACGGGATCAATGATCATCCCTCTGAAATAAGTGTCAGACCAATGTTGGTACGGAACACTTATAACCGTAAGGGTTAGTTTGACTCGCGCACGAGGGTTCCGTACCGTACTTGCAAGATTGGTACCTAACTAATTTAGCTTTATTTTGGGGTATGTCTAGTGTAGCGTGAGATGTCGCGTAATATACCCGGCGGCGTTTGGGTGTCAAACAGTATTTTTGTGCGATATAAATGTAACGGTCGATTATTAAGCTTGTGAACAAATATTTCCAAGCGGTTTTACGTAAAAAAAATATTTTTTCTGAAAAAAAAAAATAATAACCATAAAAGCACAGTTGATCGAATGTCCTGCGCATGGGAAGTCAATTAAAAATGTTAGTCAGAGAAAACTAAGTTCCCAACCGTAGGCCTCACCCGCCACCGAACAATAACTGAGTTACCCTTCCCCGGTATTCACATCGCTTACCAAAAATCCATTCAAATGAACCAGCATAATTCTGATCCTGACTTTGCAAAATTGTAACGTGGAGAGGTCAAGTTATGGTAGTGGAGAATCGTGTGGTGTGCCCAGAGGGGCTGTGAATCGCATAGCTGCACTTAGCAAGTTTGCAACATGTCTTCCTCCCTAATGTACTACGTAATGCTATTGTGTGTCCATCAACCCAAATTTTGTTTATGATATAATGTTACTGTGACAATAACAAACTACGTCACAGGGTAGGTAGATCATCATCATTTGGAATTATACTTATACAACTTATTCATCCGTATTAAGTACATTACCGTGTACATAGAATAAAGTCTGAAATCATAATTTCTGTACGAAATGTCTAAACTTTAACGTTCTAAAACAAATAATGTATTAGACAGCTAATGATGTGTTTGCTATAAGGACTCGTTTTACTTTTAACCTATATCCTGTATGTATATTAAATACTAGCTGTTGCCCGCGACTTCGTCCGCGTAGAACTTTTTATCGTCTTAGAAAATGATTTCTCTCAATACAAAATTTGAACCCTCTTTTAGGGGATAATTAAAAAAAAAGTTGATGTTCATTTTCTAGTTTGTGAACAAACAGTCTAAAACCAAAGTTAAAAATCTCATACTTTAAAAATGCCTTGAAATACTCAAACTTTGAACCAATTTTAACACTCTTAGGGGATGAATTTGGAAAAACTCTGAAATCAGTTTTGTAGTCTTTTAACGTACAGAATAAGACCGAAGTTAAAAATCTCTTACTCACACTTTAAAATTTTATTGCTCGCCATTTAAAATTTGAACCCCTTTTAAACCCCCTTAGAGATTGAATTTTTCTAATCGCTGAAAGAACTTTTTTCGTAAACTTTTAAGTCTCTAGCTCAAAAAAAGTGTTGCCCATACAAAGCTTTCTTAACCCCCTTAGGGGTGGAATTTTCTAAAACTCTGAAAGTACTTTATTATTAATTTTTATAAGTAACATTTTGAATTGTTTTAAGTCTAGTAAAAAAAAAAGTTTTTCCCACACAACACTGGCTACCCTTCTTATCTTAAGGATCCCCTTAGGGATGGAGTTTTCTAAAACGCTGAAAGTTCTTTTTTAGTATTCTAATAAGTAATCTTTTTGCAAAGTTTTAAGTCTAACTCAAAAAAAAGTGTTGCCCATGCAAAGCTTGCTCTCCTTTTTAACCCTATTAGGGGTGGAATTTTCTAAAACGATTTGTGTTCTTTTTTTGTATTTTAATAAGTAATCTTTCTACAAAGTTTCAAGTCTCTAACTCAAAAACATAAACTTTCCCTGTTAAAAACTTTGCACCCCTTTTTATCCCCCTTAGGGATAGATTTTTTCAAAACGCTGAAAGTCTTTTTTTTTGTATTTTTATAAGTAATCTTTCTACAAAGTTTTAAGTGTCTAGCTCAGAAAAAGTGTTCCCCATACAAACCTTGCACCCTTTTTTAACCCCCTTAGGGAATGATTTTTGTAAAACGCCGAATGTAGTATTTTTCATGTTCTAATAAGTAATTTTTCGTCAAAATTTTAAGTCTCTATTAAAAAAAAATATGTTTTTCCCATACAAACTTTGCACCCTATTTTACCCCCTTAGGGGTGAAATTTTCCAAAACGCTGAAAGTACTTTCTTTGTATTTAAATAATCTTTCTACAAAGTTTTAGGACTCTAGCTAAAAAAAATAGTTTCCCACATACAAACTTTGCACCCCTATTTTAGCCCCCTATTTTTAGGGGTAGAATTTTCTAAAACGCTGAAAGTACTTAATTTGTATTCTGATGATTAATCTTTCTACAAAGTTTTAAGTCTCTATTTAAAAAAAAAATTGTTTCCCCCATACAAAATTTGCACCCCTATTTTACCCCCTTAGGGGTAGATCTTTTTAAAACACTGAATCTAGGTACTTTATTTGTATTCTAATGAATAATTTCTCTACAAAGTTTTAAGTCTCTATTTAAAAAAAAGTCGTTTTTCCCATACAAACTTTGCACTCTATTTTACCCCTTTAGGGGTAGAATTTTCTAAAACCCTGAAAGTTCTTTATTTGTATTCTAATGACTGATCTTTCTACAAAGTTTTAAGTCTCTATTAAAAAAAAATGTTTCCCCCATACAAACCTTGCACCCCTATTTTACACCCGTAGGGGTGGAATTTTCCAAAACGCTGAAAGTGTTTCATTTGTATTCTAATAACTAATTTTTCTACAAAGTTTAAGTCTATAGCTCAAAAAAAAAATCCCTTTTTATCCCTAGCCCACGTTATAAAAGCAACATACTGTGCAAAAATCAACTCTCTAAGATTAGTAGTTTCGGCTGTGCGTTGATGAGTGAGTGAGTGAGTGATTGAGTGAATAAGTCAGTCAGGACATAGGCATTTATTATGTATAAATAGATAGAAGATAATGAATTTCCCATTCAAATATCTCAAAAAATTATGAAGCTACATCCGTTTTAATGTCGCTTGTTAGAGTGAAAAAACGATGAGGGACTGTGACGTCAATATACTCGAGCGTCATAGTAAAAAACAATCGTTTCATATGAAGGTGCGTTTTGCGGAAAAGGGACAGAACATACCCCCTCTTAAAACTTTGGACTCTTATAACTTAATCATTACCTATATAACCTCTTGCTTTGTTTTTTTCTCCATTTGACTATATTTATTTTAAATTCTTTTTCGAGAAAATACATTATGATTATTTACCATATTTTCGATTCCTGAGCTATAACCACGAACTTCGGAATTCGAAAATATTCGGGTATCTCTATCTCTATCGCACTAACCATACTCGAGTGACAGGGATGCAAATATATGAACATTGAGTATCGGTTTTCGTGGTAGCGCCGCAGGTACTTTGGCTGAATGCGCCGAGCGCGTGCCATTGTCATTCAAAAAAAACAAATTCGTGTTAATTATATTGTTCAAATTTGTTGATTTCATTTATTGAAATTACGACATAAAACGACATTTGCGCATATAAGTTCTCATATCAGAATCGAATATTTTTTTATGGTTTATATTTTAGCATTTGTCTCGTAAAGGTCTATCGTAGAAGGGATTTAAATTATTAATAAGTGAAAGGCAAAGCAATTCCGCCATTTTGACGAAAATTTGACGGTTCTTATAGCTGACAGTTGGAGCAGCGTTTGATTTCAATAAAAATAAATGAAAAATTAAATGAAGTCATATATTTCGGAAAATTAATTAACTGTCGCAGTCAGATAAAAACTATCCTAAGTTGCAGCTAGAATAATAATGTACCTATATAAAATGTTTCATATTTTTCCGTTAATGGGATGCTGAGAACATTCGAACCGCGCAAAGCTTAGTTTCAAACTGGCTGATTCTTTTTTTAATTTAGAGATTTATTATAAGTGGAGATAATAATATCTGTTTTATTTTACAATCTAAAATAAATACACAGCAAATGCAACTCTATTCCAATTTAGAATGATACAGCTTAATTGCTAAGAAGGGTGTTTTTCAAAGGACCTTTGGGCAGCTAGAAGATTAGGTAGAATAAGTTACTGTCAAAAATCTCACTTTTGGTACAAGCTTTTATTGCCGATTGTGCTTTTCTGTATACCGTCATCAACTACTAATTGGGACAATTCTAAAAAGCCCAAGCTCAACGGGGTTACGTCGGTTAAGTACTGAATTCCCATAGCCATCTTCTGTCTCCATCATCAGATCAGCTCGATGGTACCATAATATTGAATTGTCATCCAAACTATACCTTTACCCACAATTTCAGCTCAATCAGTTAAGATACCTGCTTCAAAATTGAGTTGCAAGATTCCACCCGAACACACATAGTTACATACTTGTACACATACATGGTTAGGTAGTTAGGTAAATACATTGCAAGTTAATAGAAAGCTTGTAAAATACGATTACTCTGACTTCAACTAAAAATGATTTAACCTGTCAACAGCATCAGTGGTACCTAACAGACATTGAAAACAAACATAACATTCCTTTGTAGGATTTAAAGAATCTCAAAAAGAAAATGACCAAAAACTAAGTCAGTTTAAAGCGAAAACAGACGGACTCGCGTAAATTTACATCTCCTTACACGCTTTCAATTTCCTCCCGGGCATATTTCACGGGCTAACAAGCCGGAGGGATTGGTTAAAAATTGCCTGCATGTTCGCTATAAATTCGGGGCTTTGGCCATGTTGCATTAGATGGACTTGGCGTGTTTTCGCAGGATATATTTTCATGGCTATTAAATATCGCTACAATTTGCAGGTCAACAAAAAATTATCAATTCTACGCAAATTAGAATAGATATTTTAGGTAAAAATTGTGGAACGGTTGTAAGTAGAGGCCCTGTGGGCGTAGCATGGTTGCGATTTTATCACTTATCGCTATGGATAAGACGTCCGTCACGTTCTGACTAGTATACGAGTGCGAGAGTGACGGATGTCAAGTCCACAACGATAAAAGTAGTAAGAGTGATAAAAGTCTCTAGTTTAGTTTTTATTTTTTGGGGCCGGTCTGAAAACCAGCGCTGGCCGTCTCTGCCTAGCACACGCTGAGACTGGAACCCTTTGCCTTCTTTATCGACTGTTTAGTTTTAACAGTGTTTTTTCTTTTATTATAAGTAAGTAATTTTTGATTTTTTACTATATTTTACCATCGTGTTTTATATGGCAATAAACAATTTATATTCTATTCTAAAATGGCAACCATTCTTCCATCGGTTATAAAAAAGATTCAAATTGTAATTCAAATTCCACGCAATCATCTGTTCCGTTCTGGTTACATCAATATCAAGACCAGTTAATGTGGCAAGGTAAACATGATTATAGCAACGCAACGTTATTTACTTTAATTTTGATCATGTAATTAACACTTTACCATTCATAATTCCACGTTTATAAAGCAATCAAGATACATAATACGTATATGTAAGAGATATACTATATCCATTCAAGGTTTCTTCCAGAATATGAATGATATTTTTATTTCTCTCCCTCTCTCTCTTCAGTCGTTCACTCTTGACAAAGTGGTCATGGTTTCCTGATGATGTATGGATAAAGCAGCCCCCGCCATGCTCTTCCACTTGCTAAGGTCTTCAGCATCACGGGAACAGTGGAATATGGTGGATTGTGTCGCAGCTTTTATCGAATCCGTCCAGCGCGTAGGAGAACGTCTGCGTCACAGAATAGATAGGTGTTTTGTGACCGCGTGATCGCTTTCCCTCTACCAGTCCCTGGACAATGAGTTGTTCCACGTTGTGTTGATAGCTAGAGATAAATGGGGGTCACTCGCTTTCAACACAGTGCGTCATCGGGAGCTTTGGCGACTTTACTCACCGCTAGGAACACATCAACACAACAAGTAAATTCAAGATAGTATATTGCTGCGCTCTTGTATGAGGCCTGAATTATACTGGAGCGGCCTGCGGTGGCGGTCAACAGTAAGCTTGACAATAACTGTCAAATTTACTTTTGACCGCAGGCCGCGGCCAGTCTGTGAGAGGCTTAAGGCGGAGCTTGGGTTATATTAGACGGGCTGCTCCAAATTTGAGTGAGATGACATTCCTAACTCTCTCAAAATGTGATGTCTAAAAGTAACTGTTTAACCTAGTTTGTATTAAGTTATGTCAATTATCTACTTGTGTATACTTTAGTTTTTTATGTGAATTAAATACTGGGAACAGCGGCGACGACTGTTTTAAACGCGCGTAAGGACAATATCAAGTGTCATTTTTTGTAGGCAAAAATGACAGAGGATATTCCCTAAGTTTTACCCACATCTCTAACCATATCTGTAGATAAAAACACAGTAATTACAAATTTAATTGAGCGTCGTGATAGATCACTAAGCATGCAATGCACATCCAATCCTATGATATGATATGATATGTCTACATCACTGGGACATTCGCGAATAGCCGGCTGGATACGTTTCATTTCCGGCCCAACACACAACGGATATTATAGCAATGCAGGCGATATCTCCATGCGAAGCTGTTTCATCATTTAATTTTATATCAGGATATAAACTGTGTTGTCGCCATGTTTGAATTTGTGAGTTGTCAAATATTGTGGCGAATTTAAGCGCCGATTAAAAGGAGGGGTGTTATAATTTGTGATGAACCGATTTGGGTGCTGTTATTTAATCGAAAGATTTTTTAATTATATTTAAATAATAAACATTGAGGGACAACCTTAACCTCTCGTGCTACATGGAGCCACACTTTCGGTTGTAGACAAAGTTAAATATCTAGGTCACATCATTACACAAGACCTAAGTGATGACCTAGATATAGAACGCGAGCGTAGGGCATTGGCAGTAAGGTCAAACATGCTTGCCCGCAGGTTTGCTCGATGCTCTGTTGAAGTTAAAATAACTCTGTTTAAAGCCTTCACTCAGTCATTTTACTCGAGCAGCCTGTGGGTGAAGTACACGAAAAGAGCCTATAATGCCCTACGCGTGCAGTATAATAACGCACTCAGAATGTTGTTGGGGTTGCCAACATGGTGTAGTGCATCTCGTATGTTCGCCGAGGCCCATACGGACGATTTTTACGCCATTATACGGAAAAAAATCTTCTCGATGATGGGTCGACTTAGGGGCAGCTCCAACAGCATTCTGGGGGTGATTGAGGGCCGATATGATAGTCCAATTTTGGCTCATTGGATAGGGATGACAAAGAGCTTTCTATCATATAGGAAATAAGTTAGATTTATTTAGTATTATTATTTACTAACACTAGTCGTAAGTCTTCATTAACAAAATATGGATTATATCTGAAATAAAGATTTTAAATAAATTAAATTAAATTAACAACATCATACAGTCCTTGAATCCATCCGCAACAGCATCCTGGGTGTTATTGATGACAAGTACGACTGCCCTATTTTAATATACTGGGCCAGCCAAAGAAAAGCGGTTGCTCAATTGAGAGTTAAGTATTTTTGTAACTACTTAACTCTTAACTTAACTTAACTTGTGTACATGTCTATGCACATACTAACTAACTTAGATTATTATTTCTAACAGTAGGTATATAAATATTACGGGACAATATTACGGGACAATCTTAAGCTCAATAAGGCTTGTGTTATAATAATAGATAGATAAATACATATAGATACATATTATAACATCCATAACTCAGGAACAAATATTCGTGATAAACACACGAATAAATGCCCTGACCGGGATTCGAACACGGGACCTCCAGCTTGGTAGGCAGAGTCACTACCCACTGGGCTACGGAAGCGTATATGGATATTGAAAATGTGAAATAAACATTTATTTTATTTTTATTTTATTTTTAGTAAGCAAAGCTTGTACTGTGGGCACCAGACGACTATTATACATTATAGATACCAATAAAAATAGATACCATAAAAATCGTTGTCAAGGATGGATCCAGACTCAGGAACAAATATTCGTACTTATTACACAAATCGGTCGATTGCGTAACGTTTTATACGTCCGTTAGGTAGATTTAAATGTCATTGTAACATAAATAAATAAATTGTATGGGATGATAACGGTTGAGTTGACCTAACGTACGTTTGAAAAGTTAAGTTATCACCCATATAGAATCATCGGCTTCGTAGGCAGGGTACAGCCTGTTTAATAGTGGGCCATCACTTCAATGACGCTTCTAACTTCATCCTTCCGTCGTCGATTAGGCCCTGGGTTTTCTGACCACCCGTCGCCGGCGGCCGGAATGTTTGAGGGTGGTTTCTCTGAAACGCCGCCGGCGGCGGGTAGGTCAGAGAAACCACCCTCAAACATTCCCGAACAAAACATCAACGTCGTCGGCGGCGGACACGCGTCGGTCGCCGGCCGCCGGCGACGGGTGGTCAGAAAACCCAGGGCCTCACGTAACGCATTGTGCGCGCGTCAGGTAGATCTAAATGTCACTTTATGTATGGGAAAATGACAGTTGAGTTGTCCTAACATCGACCCCTCAGTAGTCGAAGCAACACTCTTGACACCCTTGGACTTGAGAGAAGAGTGTCCAAAGGTTACGGTATCCATCTACTTTGCGAGTGTTGGAACCTATCGTAAAAACATCATGATGATGCATGCAACCAAGTTGAGGTTTCATGCATGCAAGACGCCTCAACCTCAACGTTTTATTTACAATTCCCCTCGGAAACCCAGTACATGCGGTCAGCCGTGTGCTCGTTTGCCTCCATATCATAAAAAGTAGAACCCCAAAAGGAGTCCGGTTCGATTTCCTGCGGAAGTCGCGCCTCTGCCTCGATAAATATTTAGTCCGCAACATAAATAACTCTAATGGATTCCTTTGGTGGAGCTATTTTCAGCTACGTGTTATGATATTGGCTGATGTTTCATAAAAATGCGTGTATTTGACGTATTTCAGTTACTTACTCTGTAGAATGAGTGTCACGCATAATAAAATGTTTTTTAATGCCCCAAAAGAATGACTGAATTAAAGCAATTTCTCGTAATTGATTAATCATTGTCATTATCATACATACCTAAAGATTAAATTTACCTACTATAGCATAATTAACGCTACGCTCGCTCGTAGCCTGTCCCGTGATTTTTTTTAAATATATTTTTTTGTAACCGTGTCATTTGGCAATAAGCACCAAACCCCAACAGTTTTAGTTTTTGCGACCGACAACTACAGGGCTCGGTCTGAAAACCAGCGCTGGCCAAATGCCCAGCACATGCTGAGACTGAGACCCATTGCCTCATTTTTAGGGTTCCGTAGCCAAATGGCAAAAAACGGAACCCTTATAGATTCGTCATGTATGTCTGTCTGTCTGTCCGTATGTCACACTATAAGAGCTATACTGTTGAAACTTGGTAAGTATATGTATTCTGTGAACCGCATTAAGATTTTCACACAAAAATCGAAAAAAAAACATTAAGTTTTAGGGGTCCCCATACTCAGAACTTAAACTCAAAAAAAAATTTTTCATCAAACCCATACGTGTGGGGTCTTCAAAAATGATATTGAGGTTTTTTAATATAATTTTTTTCTAAACTGAATAGTTTGCGCGAGAGACACTTCCAAAGTGGTAAAATGTGTCCCCCCCCTGTAACTTCTAAAATAGGAGAATGATAATAATAAAAAAAAATTATGATGTACATTACCATGCAAACTTCCACCGAAAATTGGTTTGAACGAGATCTAGTAAGTAGTTTTTTTTAATACGTCATAAATCGTAAAGCGCAATCTATTTCACGGAACCCGTCATGTGCGAGTCCTCGCACTTGGCCGCTTTTTATTATATTTATTGGTTTTCTTTCTCTCTTAGTTTGTAATTTTCTGTTTGGTTTGTTTTTCGATTTAAGTATATAAACTTGTTACACTAAGTTTTATTGTAAACTTTTAATATAATTTTGTGGTAATAAATAATATTCTGATTCTAAAGAACAACAAAATACAAAAACTTTTATCACTTAAACTTGAATAAAATAAGAACAAAAGCATAAATAAAACTACTTTATAACTAAAATAAGGGTCTCCCCGCGGCATGGTGCCGAAGATGTATGTTTTTTGAAAACATATAGGTACTTTAATAATATGTTGGTACATTATATTGCATTAAATTGATATATTAACAATCATTCAATTTGTCAACATTAATTATAATTACACTTTGTTATATTTTGACTATTATTATACATAGATTATTAGTTTTACCTTTATTTATGTTTTATTCCCTTTTTATCAACATTAGCTCATCGACTTAAGTAGTTCCAAAGTATATACCAAATACCTTAGAATAATAACGCCTAGAAACGCAGTTATCGCGCAACGGTGAGGCCACTAAAACTCGGCCATAAATGGCCCAGTACGCCGATCGGTGGAACAAAATTGGTGCGTTTGTGTGCGTATTGGCGCGTGTGAATACGAGTTGATCACAACAACATGAATCCATTTTATGTCTCACGCTTGGCGCGTCGGCCGTATTAAACTATCCTTCTATGCGTTATTATTCTAAGCCAAATACATACATACATACCTATCATCGCGCCTATAATTCATGGACGGGAGGCTCACGGATCATTTGCTACAATCCTGATTTCTTTCGCTCCATCCTCTTTTATAACACACATTGTTAACATTAGCAATAAGGTTTTTTTTTCAATATTTTTTTCTTATTCTTATAACATGTTTTCACAGAATTAAAATGCCATTGACAGATTATAGGTAATGTTGCCTGCGATATCGAATGACTGACTGAGCTCGGTGGACTGAATCGGGCGCCATTGTGTCCATTTTGAACCATGATTTAACTGGACTATTATTTTGTTCGTCAATTGAATTTTGCAATAGCTTTGATGCACTTTCGTCTAAAAAAGGATTATGTGGATGGGGGATTTTTAATTTCAAGTTGTTGTAGGTAATAAAATTTAATTGACACGTATTTAAAACAATACATCATCAATACATCGGAGTGACGCGGGGAGGGTTATTTGATATTTAGTTTTAAGTTTAGCTTAGTAGTGAATGTTAGTACCTATAATTTTGTAATATTTTGACTATGTTTTCATTGAATAAATGATAAACACTATACCTCATATAAAACTAGCAAATAATCCGTCCCTTGTCACCTTCGGTACAAAAGGGACTATAAGACTATTTAATCAATCAATTAACACGTAATTAAGAATAGCTTTTACTCTCTTAAATTAGAAACTATACCCCAAATTACAAGCCTCGAGTGAGTAACGAATATTGAAGCTTTTTAAAATTACTTTACATTACGTCAATTACCCTCATGATATTCGAGCGTTTTATAATTCGAATTTAAAGTATAATTAATTCGTTCTTAAAGTACGTGAAAAATCGTATTTAAGATAAACTAATAACAAGATAAGAACATAATCAATAATTTAGAAAAATAAACAAATAATTGATATTAGGTACCTTTAGGTACTTAATATCAAAGTTGATAAACTCTACTAACACAAACATACAATACAACAAATATAGGTACCTACAAGTAAACATCAGTAAATAAGTTTGTGTCAAAGTTTTTATTTTTGGTACATGCTTTTATTGCTAACTGTACTTTTCTGTATCCAAACACAATGGGATCACGTCGGTTAAGTAACTTTCTGTCTCCATCATCCGATCAGCTCGATGGTACCATAATATTGAGTTGTCTTCCAAGCTATGCCTTTATCCAAAATTTCATCTCAATCGGTTGAAGATAATAATATCTGCTTCTGAGTTGCAAGATTCCACCCGAACAAACATAGTAACATACATTGCAAGTTAAATAAAAGCTTGTAAAAAGCAGCACGCGTGAACAGCCCCCAGCTATAGCTTTTATAAATACCAAAAATCGCGCCCTGTTTCCAATATTAAATTCCCACTCTTGTCAGAACATCCCCAATCTACAGTCGGCACGGAATAGTGTGAAAATTAAAAAGATAAAAAATGAAGCCAGATTCCCGGTTGATTCAGCCGACGGGATGAAAATTGGATTTGCCCCTGATTGGTTTTTTATTTACTTAAGACAAGAAAAATTCTCCAGGCGACGTCTTTATAAATGATTTACTGGGTTCCCTTCCTACCCATGCACACTGCAACTTCAATTTCGAATTCATGGTCGTGTCATCCTTTTTACTCCAAGCTTCTAAAAGCGGAGTTTGAAAAGGACAGGTTAACAGTACATTCGATATTCGACTTCGCGAGTAAAGTCTTGAGATTGATTAACGAATGGGTTTTGGAGTGATCAAATAAAAGTTGGATCTTGCTAAGAAATAAAGAGTTCTTCTTGAGTCACTGTCGTACAAGAATTCAAGTAGGACATTTGAAATTTTATCAGTTATTTTACAGTTATATAAGTAGCAAATTAGATGACTAAAATAGGGTTTCAGTAAATTACATTTCAGGAAGAGGCGTTTTATAATTATCAGCCTGTGGAAAACTTGCCTTCATCAACGCTGCCTTTCTTGTGCCGTATCATGCTAGTTTTTACATCAAAGCGTTCCTTTCTATTCACGGCTCTTCACAAACGTAATTTTCTGTATTGAAAACGAATGTGCGGAAGAATCTCGTTTTTGTTAATTAAAATTGCGAATAGGAAAAAACGCTTTTAATTGTGAATAATAACGAATTTGGTATGTTGCTGACGTACATTACAAAAAATATTTAGAATATCTGACCCTGGCAATGACAAATATAGCTGCTGCAGCTGTCAATATCATTTCCAGTATCAGTTTACCACGGATTTTTAAGATATTTTTGGTAATATGAGACGAATCAAGGAAAATGTCTCATTCGCCGTCTTAAACCCAAAACGTAAGTGAGGAAACTGTTTATATTTTTGAAAAATAATTGACGCACCTGAAAAGTCTGCAATTTTTTTCTGGTGTTAAGGAAGGTTATTCCTAACACTTAAATAAAAATCAGGCAATTCTAAAATTTTCATCCATTATTCCCCATTGCGTTCGTTGTTTTTCTAGGACAAAATGGTGTGTGATTCGAGTATGCTAAAACAACAATCCGGGAAAATCTACACGATCTTTAGCCACCTTCTATGAAACTCTATTTTGAAACCTTTTTAAACGGGATATAGTTGTGGTGGTGCTGCTGCGCCCATGATCTCTTGAAGTTTTCAAGGTACTTACACAAATATTTAATAACGAAATGTTACTGATGACCGAAGAGCGGCATTGTAATACAGCGAGGAAATGCCGCCATCATCCTCGGTAAAATGCCTCGAGTACCTTTTTTTGATTTAACTTAGTTTTGACTCAATTTAGTTCATGTAAATAATCTTCTGGCATCTCATCATCATCATAACGCCGAAAGATGTCCACTGCAGGTCAAAGACATCCCCCAAAAAGTAACAAAGTGATATGTATGCGCCACCCGTAATCTAGCGGACTCTGGTTTGCATATACACGATGATTTTTAATCTATTGATAAACTATCTATTGATATTTATAAAATATTGATAAACAGCCAAAACGGATTTCAATGGACGAGGTATCATGCAATTAAATCACTGTTTAGTTAAGTGATAAAATTTACCACTAATGTCCACTGAATGTTTGGTTATCCTACATTTCTTGAAGTTAACTAGATATGTAAAATACACCACACATCTCGCAAACTAACGGTTAGGGTGACGATCGTTTTGAATTATAAAGTAATTCCTTATTCAGTTTTATTAAGAAAAAAAGAACTTTTGTTTTAGGTAACTTCAAGTTAATCGTGTTTGGTATCAATGACATAATTAGAAAAACTTACTCCTGAGCTTGGATTAAAAATCATCGTGTATTACGAGTAGTTCCCTTCATTTAAAATTCTCAAAAACTTTTAACAATACCTAATACTACCTGTAGTCTAGTGCTCGGAATATCTGCATAAAAATCTGCGAGAACTCCGCAAATGACGGGTTCCCGTGGGCGAGAGTTGCGGCACATTTCAATTGAGCGTACTGAAGTGCATCCTTAAGACACAGTACACCATATATACTCGTAGCTGGTGCCACGTTAAAAGAGCGCTGGATGCCATATTAAGTGTATGGTGGCCAGCGTTCTTTTTACGTGCATTGAAGTCTACCGTCTCTTGATTTCGGTTTTTAAAAAGGGTAAACCAATTTTCTTTTTAATTTTTGTCTAAATAGCGGGTTGAAAATGATGCGTGGCCCCTTGGGCTGATAAGTAGTGAAAATAGATTAAGCAATGGCAGAAACCTGTACAGCCACACTTTAATTTATCCAAATGAAAAGCAGAGTGTTTAACTCGGGGAAAGCCACACCCATTTCGGCCTCGAATTATTGGAAAAATATGTTGTCGGAGATAGGTGGCTTTCAACCCTCGATTAACAATTTCAAGACTGACTTGGCAACTACAGTTGTATTTTTGTTCCAACACTCAAGCAGGAAAACTGATTTAACTGCAGTTTTTGACGTGATAACGTCTTATAAATCGATTAACACCGGCAGCACGCACGAAAAAGTATGACTCATTGTCCCGTTCCGCCTGACCCGAGCGTTCGGCTTTATGACGTTATCACGTAAAATAAAAATAAAAATTCAGTTGAAAGAGTTGTGTCACGACGGTTCTTAGCTTAAATATTTGGTTGTGTCGGAGGTATTATAAATGTTTAATTTTTACCACAATAAAGTTACACCTTAACGTAGATATCGTCCATTCAGGTACTCGTTCTTCCATTCCTGTCGCATTCCTGTCCGTAAACTGCCAACTGCGGAGTGACCCGCGGGATTCCCGACCGCGTCGCGTCAAATTTAATAACCATAACTTCCTCTTACGTCCAAGTTGGGTAAAATGTTTAGTTTGGCTTGGTCAAACATTTTAAGTGACATCTTTGAATGTAACACTCGGTAATGGTGGTCGAATCAATTTAGTACAAATCGCAAGAATTTCCAAAAAGACTCCCGCACAAGGAGTAGTATACTCTCATGATTAGAGTAGCTAATTAAACTTTATTTTGGGGCAAGTATACCTAGACATGAGCTCCCGTCACAAAAGTTTTATCGGCGGCTTCTGGGTGTCTGTTTACGCTGGTTTTATACGGTATTTTATTTTAATGCGATACAGTTACAAATGTATAGTTTTCGAAGCTATTCCTTTACTTGTTACGAACGTTTGCCAAATTTCATGACTATTAGCCAGCCGGAACTATTCTTGACCGGTGTTTTACGGAACTTGCGACGTCTAGTATACATTTAAAAAGTATGCTTTTCATAATTTGTCCAATAATAGTCACGTTAAAAATGTTCAATAAAAACAGGCGAGAACTCCAAAGTATATACGAGGAGCATATCAATATCAGAAGATTAGCCGTGTTTCAGCGGATCCGTCAAAAGGGCGGAAAATACGCGTGAATTTGCTGAAAATTTCAACTGCTTACTCTCTTAAACTCCTATGTCATGGATTATTTTCACGGGAATGAAGATTTTATTGCAATCGTGCTAAGAATGACTTTGGTGTCAAACGCTTTCGTGGAATGCGTGTTTAAGAGAATGAATAGTCGATATTCCCCTCGACTTCTGAATTCTATGAATACATTGCGGGTGAATAAAACGAGGGGTTAATCATGGTTTGAATTTATTTTGTGAGGGATTAAAAGTGTTTTTCGCGGTTCGTTAGGTCGGGTGGTACTTTGTTGGTGTGTAGCGGGCGCATTTTAAAACCATCGGGAAAAAGTTTTGAAAAAAAGCCATGCAGATCTTCTGGTCAATATTGTAAATTGACTTATACCTATATTCGAACGAGCAAGCGAAGCGAAGAAGAAACGATCAGCTTGGACCGAAAATCGTTTGTCAGGTGTCCGTTGTCCGATGTCTCGCTGTCCGGCTATTTTCCTGTACAGCAGAGGGGTAATCACGTAATACGTTCCGAACGCGCGTTAGGACAATTTAACTGCCATTTTTCGATATAAAAAGTGACATTTAGACCTACCTGATGCGCGTACAATGCGATACGTGATCGACCTACCGTAAAATTTTACCGACGCGCGTTCGGAACGTTACGTGATTACCCCTCTGAGGTAGATCACGTAACGCATTGTACGCGCGTCAGATAGATCTAAATGTCACTTTTTATATCGAAAAATGCATGACAATGCGTTAAGTGATCGACCTGCAGTTCGTATTTCTCAACTTATTCTCGTGAAATTTTTTGAGCAGGTACAATAATTATTTATATATGGAATTTGTGTCGATCCACATTTTCGAAATGAAAAAATAAATTTTCGCATGCGAATTTTAGCTGTAGGCTCACAGTGCCACTAGGAAACTTGAAACGGAGAACTTGTTCACTTCGCTTGCTCGTTCACTTATAGGTACCTACTTTATATATAGCTACGCCACCCAGCATTTTTTTTCAAAATACATTTTTCTTTTAATTCTTACAATACTTTTAGTCCAAAATCACAAATATTGTACTGGATGTACGTAGCGGCGTAGACATTTGTGAAGTAAATCCAGCCTCCATTTGGTCGAGGGGCGCAGTAGCTAATAAGAAGGCGAGAACTTTCATGGCGAGAACTTCGGGATCTCAGGAAGAATTAAATACACAAAGATATAATAAATAAACAAATATTTAGCGACGATCTTACACAAATCACAATAGGCTTGTACTAAATTTTTAACGATCCCCTTCAAACCAGTTTTTGGAGAGGAACACATGCTTGTATGGGAGCAACTACAATAGGGGTGTAGACACCGAATAAAATAACCAATAATGATACATTTTAAAAACTCCTCAACTCTTGCATTGCTCAACTCCACGTTGAGCTGTGTAGCTGACATGTTTGTATGTGGATAGTTGACGGTCATTTGATCCCGAAACAGTGGATCTGGTACAGCCCTCCCTGTTATTTTACATCGGGAATGCTCCGCAAAGAACTTGCGGATACAGAAACGTACGCTTGGCATGGCTGATCTATTTTTCCGTGATTATCTATAAAATAAATTCTGATGTAAACGTATAGAAACTTGTTAAAAGCTGTTTGACTTCCAGGATGAAATGTATTATTCTTTAATGGAACTCACACAGCATTGATATATGCACAAGTATACACACGTCTAGTTTATTCTATTGTTAAAATGTATATTTAAAGGATTTCTGCTGATGAAGGAACTTTTAAAATAACCGGAACAGTTGTTAGTAAAAGTAAATTGTGTACTATCACTAAAATGTAATAAGTATAAACTATTGAAACTCACCAGGGTTTCCTTTCCGTCATTAATCTGATAGTGTTTCCTAGATTCTTCTCCATAATGCTCATAACCGTTTGCGGGTAAACCCATAAGTAATTTTCTATAATGCATAATATCAGTGCCATTAAAAGAAACAATAATGTTTGGGACTCCTCCATAATATGGGTCACTAACTAGCGAGTAATATTTATTAACGAATTGTCGTAAGTCAAAATAAGTCATGAAAATATCAGACTGTTTGGAAGAGAACAGACTTAAAATCAAATGGGTCACTTCTATTACTGAACTCAGACGTAATTCTTACCTTAAATTTCGGAGTGATATCGGCGTAATCCCGAATTAGTCACTTTTTTGGCGATAGATGGACGTGCTACGTCGACAGTTACTGATTTAACTCAAAATGGGGCGTTGACGTCCTATCGCGCGGGGGATATTCCTCGCGTCAGAAAGAGACCAATATATTGCGTTCGGACTATTCAAGCGTAATTGAGCCAGTTTCTTTCTAAAAACGCGATACAATAGGTCGTTTAGAGTCGATCTGTGTATACAACTCATTTTGACGTTTTTTTTAGTTCGGTCAGTTCCGTTCTTCACTTGTAATTTTTTTCTCGAGACTTTTATTAAAATCAGGGTAAGTTATGTATTTTTTCTGACACCAATAACCAAGAAGATGATGAGATAAAATCTCATTTTGAATTTAATACTAGTTTACTTCTAAGTATACAGGTACTTGCTTTGTTGCAAGGTAATGAATCGTTGCGTTTGTTGAGATATTTAAGTAGGTTACATTGTAGCTAAATGTAATTTGAGAATTGTTCTAGTTTTTATTAAGTGTGGTTGCGTGTATGCACAACTCTTCGTTTTTGTAGAAATTTTAAATAGAGTTACAATAATTAATTCAAAAATATAGTATTTTTGAGCGATAGTGTTTTATGGAAAACAATACACATGACGAATCAGATATTCGTGTTTATAAATAGCTAAGATTTAATAATTAATAAAATATCCAGAATTTATTTAATCTACAAAGAGTCCTCATTAAAATTATATTTGAACTGCAACGTTAAATGCTTGGCATATATTATTGTTTATATATTTTAACTATAAAAATACATTTATTTGTTAAAATCATAGCCTATTGCAATTATGCTGACCCCTACACTAGGCATTGCCTGTCCCGTGGGGGATATAAGTACTACGGTTAACTTATTATATTTAACGGCTACTGGCAATAATACAGCGTGGAAATCCAATACGAGCAAAGAATTCAACAAGTCGGAGGGTTTAGTAGCGTAAACATAAATTAACGGGACACTTTAAGTTATACTTAATTGAAAGACTGTAATGAATTTTTGAAAAAAATCCGAGCAAAGGATTCTTGGTGGTGACAAGTACCGAATCGTCAGTTAACGTTACATTGCGGGCTGAATTATTTTGTATCGTTAACTTTTTCGTTGTAATTTTAAACCAAAATTATCTTAATACGCGTCTTAGGTCCTGTACTAACC
The DNA here is from genome assembly GCA_963854355.1 of Epinotia brunnichana. Taxonomy (NCBI): domain Eukaryota; kingdom Metazoa; phylum Arthropoda; class Insecta; order Lepidoptera; family Tortricidae; genus Epinotia; species Epinotia brunnichana. The sequence continues at coordinate 8,627,466 of OY977944.1, forward strand.
ACGATTTAAAGGTTTGCTCGTATTGGATTTCCACGCTGTATAAACAAAGATTCGAACTTTAAGTACTATGCAAACAGATCGCTTACTTTAATTATATTGTGGGTTTATATCCGTGTGCGTATGTATTCACTGTATGCGAGTATGTAAGTCAATACGGTATCCTTATAACTGTTGCGAACGCAACTCTTTTTGTGTATAAACTTAATTATAGGTATCTATTTCATTAGCAGTAGCAAAACGCGCCCGTCAGGCACGGTTTGTATGAGGGGGGGCTTTGAATGCGCCAATCATGGTGCTACACATGTGTAGGTTTATCCCTACCTAAACCAACTAGAGATCTCGCTGGTCACTTACTTTGACATAACAAATATACAACCACTTCTGTAACTATCTAAACGGCCACACTCTCCTTGCTTTTAATCAGAGCCTATATAATTGTAAATTATATTACAGTCAAACTTTTATCGAAGTTTTATTTAAAGTCTTCGAGCGAATAACACCACCGGCATCGGCGCAAACAATAACATTTTCTGTATCTATAAAAGTTAAATGCTTAAGGATTGATCGCGCCTAACATACTTCAACAGTCATTCAATTCATTCATTCATCTTCTAAACATACTTAAGTGGTGACACAGTTGTCCCTGTTCACCACGTACCTTTCAAAATTCGTGATTAATTATTCCAAAGTTATTTAACACTACTAGCGATTAGTAACCGTAATTAGGATGTTAAAAAAACATTTTGGCAATAATATTTGTTAACTCTGGCGGCACGGCGACGGGCTCGCAACGAACTCGGGGCCGTACGTCCAGAGATAACATTACTCTATGCGACAGTGGTTTTTGACCCTGGCGGCACGGCGACGGGCTCGCAACGAACTCGGGGCCGTACGTCCAGAGATAACATTACTCTATGCGACAGTGGTTTTTGACCCTGGCGGCACGGCGACGCACTAACGAATACGAGGCTGGTAAATAAAAAACAAAAAGCGGCCAAGTGCGAGTCGGACTCGCACATGAAGGGTTCCGTGAAATAAATTGCGGTTTACGATTTATGACGTATTAAAAAAAACTACTTACTAGATCTCGTTCAAACCAATTTTCGGTGGAGGTTTACATGGTACATCATATATTTTTTTTAGTTTTATCATTCTCTTATTTTAGAAGTTACAGGGGGAGGGGGACACACAATTTACCACTTTGGAAGTGTCTCTCGCGCAAACTCTTCAGTTTAGAAAAAATGATATTAGAAACCTCAATATCATTTTTGAAGACCTATCCATAGATACCCCCACACGTATGGGTTTGATGAAAAAAACATTTTTGAGTTTCAGTTCTGAGTATGGGGACCCCTAAAACTTAATGTTTTTTTTCTATTTTTGTGTGAAAATCTTAATGCGGTTCACAGAATACATCTACTTACCAAATTTCAACAGTATAGCTCTTATAGTTTCGGAAAAAAGTGGATGTGACATACGGACGGACAGACAGACAGACGGACATGACGAATCTATAAGGGTTCCGTTTTTTGCCATTTGGCTACGGAACCCTAAAAAACAGTTGCAAGGGCGATTATTCAAAATTATTTAAAATCTGTAAAATACTTCCGGTTAGCCTAAAACATAAATACCTTTTAGAAGTTAACAATCATAGCAATCGAGTACATAGCCCAATACCGATAGAACACAAACATAGCACAAGGTCGGTGTCCGCGGGTAAGTATGAAGTACCTCGGGTTGATAACTATTTTGGAGACCGTACTTTAGCCAAGAGACTTCCGTACTTCTTAAGGGGACGTAGGTTCGTTGTCTTCTCTCCCTCTAATAAGCGTGAGCGAGATGGAAGTGCGTGTTTGGAAGCGCAGATATCATGTTTTTTAATTTTATTTATTTGTGCGTGTTAATAAATAAAAAAGTAATAGCTGATTTCCCTCAAATATGACATTGCCGATTTTTAGAACCAATTGTAGTATGTTTAGCTGTTGTGCATAATTTGTTACGATTTTTTTAAGTGTATTTTAGACCTATGTTCGTGATTTTTTTCTATCGAGCGAAAGTCAAAAACTCACGATTCGAATAGCTGACTTCCCTCGAGAAAGGCCTCAAGATTGCTAATTAAATTTAGGGCAGCCGTATTATAATCCAAACAAGAGCTACGTTTTTTTTTTAATCCGTTTTCGGAGCTCACGTCGCCTTAAATACTTTACCCGAAGACATCCGACATGAACCAAATAAACATAAATATAAAAACGCACTAAAAATACACCTACTGCATACACTTAGTAACGTTTGCTTATTTTGCAAGCAAGCGTTATCACACTCATATATATAATAAGATTAAAAAGTTAGCATTTAAGTATAAAATAGTATTAAAAACGATGTTATTATTATGTTATGTATATCAAGCATAAAAGAGACTTACCTGCAGGCAAACTGTTTAAACAGTTTTGCAGGGACATGTTTTAGAATAAGTTTTTTATATCTTTGGTTAATAAATAAATAATAAATAAAAAAAAGGTGTTTTACAGTAGTTTCTTTGCCTTTTACTTTATTGCACGATAAAATTAAGTACAAATGAATAAGCTAAATGGATTAACTAGGTTTCTATTCTTTATAAAAATAAGTAGTACCTACTCATGCCCATGATGATTCAATTTCAATTTCAATTTATTTTGTTAAACATAGGTTACAACTTTTACAAGTATTGTTGGTAATACAAAATATAAGACCTATATGCTGTAGGTGTACCCACAATGTAGGTGTACAAAATATTCCTTCAGCCAGCTTATCTTATCTTATCTTATCTTATCTAGGTGAGGGCCCTTGCGGATGCACTTCGACCCAGTGGGATCCTTTGTGCATTTGCCCTCTCTTTTATACCTGCTCCCAGGCTTGCTCCATCATTTCCACAAAGCGGATGATGCAGTTCGTCGGGAGCACCTTGAATTCCTTTGGTTGTGGGTAACCGTTACCAAAGTAGTTCATTCTTTGTCTGGCAAGGGCATGACATTCACACAATAAGTGTTCCATAGTCTCATCCTCCTCACCACACATTCTACAGTCTAAACTATCCGATAGTCCCATCTTGGCCAAGAGATCCTTGACCCCGAAATGACCTGTGAACACCCCAGATATAATTCTGAGTTGCTTCCTACTGGATTTCCAGAGTTTTCTGGTCCAGCCCGAGTCCACTCCTTCTATGAAGAGCTTAGAGTGCCTTAAGCCAGCCTCATTCCTCCACTCGTGTTGGTGTTTGGTTTTGGCGTAGGCTTTAAAGGCCGATATTATGGTCCCCTGCGAGAGTCCCACAAATGGTTCCGGACCTACAAAGTGATTTGCAAGCTCATCTGCTCTTTCGTTGCCGATGAAGCCCTTGTGCCCTGGTATCCAAACTAGTTGTACCTTATTGTGCCTTCCAAGCTTGTTTAGTGCTTGGAGGCCATTGTAAACTAGTCTAGAGTCCACTTTCGGCGCCGTAAGAGCTTTAAGGGCCGCTTGACTGTCACTGAGTATATAGATAGTCTGCCCTTTGGTTTGCCTGTCTATATTCTTCTGTGCACAGGCAATTATGGCATATGTCTCCGCCTGGAAGACAGTTGCCAACCTACCCATGCTTACACTACTGCTATAGTCATTTGCATAAATGCCTGCTCCCGTACCGGATCCCATTTTTGATCCGTCCGTGTACCATATATTGTCTTTGATACCAGACTTTGGTGGTTCTAGACCTTCGGCCCACTCAGCCCTGGTTGGAACTTTTGCTGTGTAGTTCCTATGGAATACATACTTGGGTAGCATTTTGTCGCTTCCCATGTTTGTTATTCTGTCTAAGAAACCATCAGTCTCCATGTTTGTGTGCTTAGTCTTTGGCTTGCTATCGCTCCACAGTCCAAGAGTTCTCAATCTGTAGAGCGATTTGCGCGCCTCTGACTTAATCACCATGTGAAGTGGCGGTAGGTCTAGTAGGCCTTCAGCCAGCTAATATTTATAAAAATTAAAAAAATATGTCAATACAGTGATTGGTATTAAATACTTCAAACACATGTCAAAAACTCTCAAAAAATACTATAACTTAAGGAATACTATAACTAAAGGAATATCTGGAATGGAACCATGTTATGTCGTAGCGTCGTTTTAGTAATCTTTAATTGTATAATAACAGTTTTCAATCAAATATGAAGTCAATTGTCTTTTAAATTTATTAATATCCAGTGTTTTAATTCGGTCTGGAATTTTATTGAAAATTTTCGGTCCACATCTGATTAGCGCTGTGTTGTTGCTACCCTGCAAAGTTTTCAATTTATGTTTGTATTGTTTACGTGTCGGAAATCTGCGGCCTTCTGAAACGTTACTGAACATGCTTGGATTGGTCTTGACAAAAATACCTACTTCCAGGATATACAGTGAAGGCAGTTTTAATATCTTAAGAGATTTAAAAAATGGTTCATTAGTCATTACGGTAAACCACCAGTTAGGTAATTATCAGTACGGTAAACCAAAAATATTCAAATTTGAAGAAAGCAGTAAAAATTATGGTAGCACACGATGTGACATCAGCGACCTACTATTTTAGAAAGGACTGCTTAAAATTACAATAACATTAAATCTAAATAAAACATTTATTTTCTCCAAACATTTAATTCTCACAATACTTTTAGACCAAAGTCGCAAATATTGTACTGAATGAATGTAGCGGCGTAGAAATTTGTCTCAGTCAAAGTAGCCTCCTTCTGATCTAGAGGTACGTTTGATAGGAACGCTGCTAACATTGCTGGAATTTCAGGGTCTGTGGAAGAATAGAAATAATACTGTAAACGGTTTTTATTTTAATGTAAATTAATCATAAGTTATCCTAATTTTTTCGTTAAAGATGCAAAAAATGAAGCAGCTAGTTAACGAAATTGATGTAAATGTGTTGTTTAAAAGGACCGACACTAATCGTTATCAAAATATTCGCACATATCAAATTTAGGTACACACTGTAGGTAAACAATGTAGTTAGTAGGCTGTTCTGTTACGTACTAAGTAAAATGAATTTACCTACAAGGTTTTACATCATAGAGGTTCTTTAGATAACATAAAGCTTTATTGATAGAAAATGGATATAAAACGATAATGACCGGAACTAGAAAAAGAATAAGAATAATTTATTTACCATAACTTAAAAACAACAATTTTCTTAGGTATACAGCGACTTCCACACTAGGCACAGCCTGTGTCGTGGGAGTCTCCTGTGATTTATCTGAAGTATTTGTACGCAACATTTCAAATTTGGTAATATTGTAAAATAAGTAAAACAAATTGAAGATTAAAAATCAAATTGTATGAGGCATTAACATTGTTTACTAACCATATATGGACTTTAGTCTGAAATAAATGTTTTTTTTTTTTTTTTTTTTTTATATATTTTTTTTTTTATTAAAGAAAACGTTCATACTCGTAAGTATAACATCGTTTAACGAAGCAACATGGACTCATTTATACCTGTACTCTCAGCTATTCCAGGTCCAATGACGAAGGGCAAAAGTGGGTTATTCACGTAATTGGTTATCTCAGCTTCCTCCAACCTGAGATCCTTTAAGTGCGGTATAATCACTGTTACCGAGTAACTAACTGAAAATATTAAAATACACCAATTGTTTTTACATCATTTTTTTCCAACAAGCAAAACGTTATAATGTATTTATTATTGTTTGTATGCTTTACAATTAATTGAACTACGAAACGAAGCAAACAAATCTCTCTGCTTCAGTTTGGGCCAAATTTCTTTCGTATGACCGTTTGTCCAGCCGTTCTCCTCTACAGATAGCATTTCTCAACCGATTCTCGTGAAATTTTGTGAGCAGGTTCAATATGTATTATATGTATAGATGTATATCTATACATATAATAAAGCTGAAGAGGGTCGAAAGTCTGTACATGGAAGATATTCGAAAAAAAATTGGCTAGGGATTCTAAGAATCGATAACAGAACACGTTCCAACAGTTTTTAGAATTGTTGTCTGTTTTTTTTTTGTTTTTTTTCTTATTTATAATTCTGTCGTGAAAACGGCTGAACCGATTAAGATAAAATTTGGTATAGAGATAGTTTGAGTCCTGGGGAAGGACATAGGGTAGGTTTTATCCCGGAAATCTTCCCTTTAGGGGGTAAAATGGGGAGTGAAAATTTGGAAGTAAACCATTTTGATAAAATTTGGTTTACATATAGTTTGAGTTCCCCGGTTTTCCCCGTTTATCCCGGAAATCATCTCTTAAGGGGGTGAAATGGGGGTTGAATATTTGTATGGAGCTACTATACAACCTATTTAGACAAAATTTTGTATAGAGGTGGACGCGGCGTTGGTAGGCCCCCCACAAGATGGACTGATGACCTGGTAAAGGTTGCGGGAGTCCGCTGGATGCGGCTGGCGCAGGATTGGTCAGTTTGGAACTTTTTGGGGGAGGATTATGTTCAGCAGCGGACGTCTTTCGGCTATTATGATGATAATGATGATAAAAATAGTTTGAGTCTCGGGGAAGGACATAGGAGATAGTTTTTATATCGGAAATCTACCCCTTAAAGGGAGGGTGAAAGTTTGTATCGAGCTACGATACAAACGAGTTCTACGCGGACGAAGTCGCGGGCAAAAGCTAGTAATTTATAAAATGCTTTTTGTCGACTCCGATTTACGGAATTAAAATAAATCATGAAAAATAGACAGGCTTGCGAGTTCTACAGTTCATTGCATTTTGTTCCCTCTCGTCGTGGACCAAAACTTACTTTTCTGAATGAGAGGTGTGAAAAAAGTTGAGTCACCCAACTGATCTAAGGACTAATTATGTAAGTTCCTAGGTACGGTTGCATAGGTACATCATTGACACATAATATAAAAGGTATTAGGTACCTACCTGGTTACCCATCTTTTGACTCAGATACACAACATCGTGATAGTTCACTTGGTCCGTGACCGGCTCGCCTATAAACACCCACAGCCGGGTCATATAGCCGCAAGTCAAATAAAATGATCAATACTCACGAGTGTTAATACCTCCAGCGTCCCTGGTTAGAACTGGTTCCCTGCCCCTCAAATAAAACTTCAGAAGAGTTTCATTAGAGAATGTAAAAACCGAGGGAAAATTCAAAGTAATCACCAAGTTATCTGTAGCTTTGTTTATACTGAAACAAATATATTAAGAAAAAAATGAAAATGCGATGGGCAAAGACGTTATAATAACAAAAGATAAATTTTAAAAATATGACAAGTTTAAAAGATGGTTTTAGATAGTAGCGAACAAACAGCCTTTTAAAATAAGTATCTACCCGTTATCACGTCCGTCCACACCACATGCATTAATTATACCATGTTAGAAAATTGTGCAAAATTTTTCAACTAGGTATCTGTTGTTTATTCCTTCGAAATATTTATTTTTCTGAACTGGGAAATGAAGTACATATATATCCACTCAGTAAATAAGTTTTGAACCTTGCCTGATACGTCATCTGTTCTGGAGGAACCTAGCACTAAATAAGCCTGTAATCTGTATTCATCACGTTGTATTGATTAAAGGCAAATATTTTCTAAAATATCTAGCTTAATCTTAATTTTTGTGTGTTAATGTTTCTACAATTCTTTTGTAAATTATTACTTTTACTTCTTTTAATCCTTAAATTCGCAAAAGACAGCAATGGTCCTTAGTTCCAGTCTCGGTGACGCTTAATAGACCAAACGATTCTGAGGCCCTACCGCCAACGGCATTCGAAGTTTTCCCTCTCTGTCGCACTAACATACGTGTAAAGGACGAATGTCTATGTAGGCATATGTCGGTTTTAAATTATTCACCACTTCACCGGATTTTTTTTCTTTTCTTTTCACTTCAAAACTTCAAAGTTCTTTCAATTTTATTTATTTTTACTGGCTGGCGCAGCGCGCCGCCAGCACGGCACGAAGCCGCACTAGCAAGGTCGCCATGTAAAGGACGGCAAATAAGCACAACGTTCGGGTTTGATCTGACAATATATTTCAGAGTGCACGAGCTTATATAGGGTGTGAACAATATGTGATTAACAAACAATACATAGGTATCTTACAAAACATATTACCATGCTACATACGAACTCGCAAGTCTGACCGAGAGGGAAAACTTCGAATGCCTTTCGCGGCAGACCCTGAGTCACGAAGACGATGACGACGACGAAAAATACAAAAAGACGGTCTTCGAGTGAGTAAAGCCGGGTGCAGGACGTTGCGAATTAAAGGGTACCTAACAAATATATTTTTAACCCTTAACTTGCACTTACTAAAACTCTTCCACCCTGCCATTGTTAATTCCTCTATATTCCACGTTGAGCTGCGTAGCTGACAAATTGACATGTGCATAGTTGGCTGTCACTTGTGCCCGAAAAAGAGGTTCTGGAACTGCCCTCCCGGATATTTTACAGCGGGAATGCTCCGCAAAGAACTTGCGGATACAGAAAGTGTCGTAAGATTGGCATGGACGCTCGATTTTACCGTAAATATCTGTAAAAAAAGTAGGTACATATAAGTACGTACGATTGCAAATTTCTATTGGTTAAATTGAAAGATTCAAGCTACTGTGCCCTAATTCCATATAAGATTTGAAAAAGCATGCTTTTGAAACGCAAAAATATTAGTAAATATTGTTGTGCTTGTTAAGTCCTTAATAATCGATATACTTATGTAAAACTAGTTAATGTTAATTATCATTTTATATATTATACTTAACAAAACACATTATTGCTATTATAGGAAGAGCGGGATCTTCTGCCACAAGTATTTATAATACTTACTAGAAGATTCCAACCCTAAACTATTGTACATAATATTTTTGTAACCAAATAAAGATTTTTCATATTTCAAAAAAAAATAAAAAAATGTTAAGTACAATATTTCCGTTTGATATACTAGTTAGAAGAAGAAACGTAGACATATTTTTCCGCTGGAAATCTAATGTTATATGGATTGAGGTAGGTACTGAAAACTTTCATAGATTCAACGTTGTCTATATTGTCTAACAATATTTCCACCATCCTGTGAAAAGTACACACGTACGTTCATAAGAATATTTTTAAGATACCTACCCTGCATGATAAATGTGTGGGCAGTAGTAATATATATAAACTACTACGGTAATAACACGTACTGATTTAAACTTACCAGGATTTCCGTCATCAATTCGAAAGTGATTTCTAAACTTTTCTCTGTACCCCTCATTTTTTGTTTCATGTACTTCATCTGATTTTCTGTCATGGTCGATGATATCAGTGTATATGTTGGTAGCACTGTTATCAATAATTACCGGTAAGCTTCCATACTCTCTTCGAGTACCAACGTTTTCGCTAGTCTTTTCTTTTTCAATACTCTTGACGTCAGCGTAATTTAAATCATTTTTCTGTCCTAAGCTACCGATCCAGAGGAAGATCAAGTAAAAAATCTTCATTTTAAATTTATAACTAAGTATTCAAACTACTTAGTTAGCGTGTGTACACCTAGGTGTTTTAAATGGTAATGATGGTATTATTTGTTGTGCTTACAGATTACTTGGGTTTTAATTAGCAGCTGCGTTTTGTTCATGAACATATAGTTCGAATTTGATTTATCATAATTCTATGATTACATTTTTAGGGTTCCGTACCCAAAGTGTAAAATGGGACCCTATTACTAAGACTCCGCTGTCCGTCCGTCTGTATGTCACCAGGCTGTATCTGCCGCATCATATCTGCCGCTGTAGGCTGCATCATGAAAGGTTAGATAGTCGAAATTTTCACAGATGATTTTTTTTATTTATTATTAAAAAACATGTTAACACAACATTACAGTCCTAAAACCAACGCGTCATGAAAACGATACTAAACAATACAACACACAAAAAAACACATATAATCACATAGGTACAGTTGATTGCCTGTCATCCATCTCCTCACAGAAGCTCAGACATTCACCGCACACATACATCCATCGCCACGCAAGTAAGTCACACTCCGGTGCTGATGCCAAGAGCGCATTGAGTTTTGATCATCACAGTCTCCCAATGCCGATAGCAAATTATTAACATAACATATATATTATTACATAATTCTAAGTTTTACAATAATGTAACACACCCAAAGTAACTTTAGTTAATTCATTCAGAGAGCAGTAGCAGCGATAGCAATAGTAAAGGTCGATTTATATCTACAGACATTGAGCGTGCCAGACACGTGTCGTGGCAGATAAAATAATATTCTTTCATACAGAGTGTATTAACTTATTTATATCTATCGTAACACGGCCGCGCAGAAACCGACAGACACAGATATAAATAAATACGTTAATACACTCTGTATAGAAGAATATTATTTTGTCTGCCACGACACGTGTCTGGCACGCTCAATGTCTGTAGATATAAATCGACCTTTATACATCAACCCATGTAGCAACTTGATTGAGCGTGTGCAGAGCCCTTGCCGCGTGCAGTAGGCCGGTGCGCGCGTGCGGTGCGGCACGACACGTACCGTGACGGCGCGCACAGGCCCACTGCAGCCAGAACCCCAGAGTTACTGACCTTACCGCTTAAAAGTTTGAATACATAGGACACCAGAGTCAACTCCCTCCTAACCTCTAACTGATTGTACCCTACCATGCCCAACACGAATAACGTATTCATGGGCAAAATGGGTACACACCATAACATTTATAATATAAAAACGTTAATTACGTACGTTAACGTTCCAGCATTAATATCTTTGTAGGGAGCACCATCTACAGCATTATTGACATACATATATTGACATTTATAGTATAGTTTACATCGTCCAACATGGTCACTTGTTACGTTTTCTATACGGGAGGAAATGATTGGCGCGTGACTATATTATGTACATATATTAGGTACAACATCCCTCAATATTAGTACTAAGATAATAATATCTACTTGACAAAACAATTTAATATTTCAATAGAAAGATCATTCAAACCCGAGAAACTGAGGAATGTTTAAATTCGACAACTTGAAGTCGATGATCTGCAAATTTTGATGACAACTTACATTCTTACCTTAAAAAAGAAAAAAGATATCTACATGGTTCGTAACAACCTAGTGAAGCTGGTTTTCAACCAAGCCAAATAAGTTTAGCACACGCTCACGCACTCATATACAAACAAAATTGCACAAAACTCTGCAGCACGTCGCAACGCTGTCAAGATCACCTTTTTCGTGTTTTGTGCAATTTAATTTGTTTATCTATCCAAATATCATAAACCCTCCATGATGCGTTCAAGAATCGCACATTATGACCACCATAAAAACAGACTGTTTTGTTAGAACAAATTTCTTATGTGTGAAAATGTTATTATTGCTAAATAATAACATCGATTTCGATAATATTATTTCATTTAAATTTCGAATATCTCTGAAAAACAAAGAAATTTGATTTGACTTCTATTCTAATATCAGTCGAGATGACGTTTAGTTCGAAATTAATTGTCAAGTTGCATACAAATTTCACAAATGTCGCACGTAAGTAAGATATCGAACGATATGATAGTTAGAGCTGACTCTAGTTTGTCTCTGTATAAAAAAAAAACTATGACAGCTGCCAGAAAACAACGCCGCGATGCCAGTCTTAATAACTATGCGGCTTGTGAATGCATCATGGAGGCTTTATGATATGTGGATAGATACAGCAGTGTATGTAACTGTACATAATTAGGCATTAAAACACTCGTGTGATGTTATTATGAGACTCGCCTTCGGCTCGTTTCATAAACCCACACTCGTGTTTAATGCCCTCCATTGTGTACAGTCACATAAACTACTATTATGGGTGCGTGGACATGTGCTAAACTTATTTGGTTTGGTTGAAAACCGGCTTCACTAGGTTGTTCGTAACGCTATCTATAATTTTTTTTTAGTCTGAGATTCTTACATACTTACGAACAGAGCAAGTTAGACTTGTAAATACCTGTAATTTTAAATATTTTTTTTGTATAGGAACCGCAAGAACACTTTTTGCACCCTCTCCAAAAGTTAGATGTAAGAGACTTTGTAGTCCAAACGACACAAGCAGCCTCAAGTTTATTATTTATTAATTTTATTATATTTTATTGATTATGTTTTAATTTAAATGTTTAATTTATATGTGTTTAACCTTAACCTTTGGATTAATATCTGAAATAAATTGCTATTTAATTAAAGTAAATTAAATTTTATTATTTTTACCTCGGCCTTGTCCTACCTCAAGTCGATCAAGTGCGGTATAACCAGTGTTATTGAATAACTAGCTGAAATAATCGGTACGATTACCAATATTACCTTAGTTGCAACGCACGAACGATTAACCATTTCATGATCAGATAATTGTTTTATGCATCACTGTTAACATAAATCAAAGATGATAATTGGTTTTGTTTAGTCATGATCATAGTTCAATGTATTTGAAAACGTATTAAGCCCAGCCGAAATGAATAATCTGAAAAATTTAACTGGAATATCCTAGTATAATAGTATAATATTTTTTCGTTACTTTAAATCGCGTTGAATTGCCCGTTTAGCGTCCAGTTATTCCCAGTTGAACGGCAAGCGAAAGAATTTCTGCCCAAGCTGATACGGAGAACTTCGCTTCGCTCGCTCGCCGTTCAGTAAATTATATTTATTTAGGGGCAATTATTTAAACTAACAGAGTTTGAATCCAACTTAGGTACCTGGATTTCCAGCAGGTAATGGTTATCTATACTTCTGTGACAATCTAGAAATAAACTTAAATAAATCCCCGTCGCAGGTCACATCACCACTGTTTCTGTAGATAAAGCTATGATGAATTAACAGATCAAAGTCTCATCATCATCGGCCTAATACATCAATGAAAAGATAATTTAAGAGCGTCCATATTAGGCAGCACTTACGTACGTAGCTTGTAAGGCCGATCCGGGAGCGACAGCCAAGGGATCACCGCAAAATTAGCAAGTAAATATCCTGCCCGGAGATGAAAGAGGAAGAGCAGCTGGGGGGTAATCACGTAACGTTCCGAACGCGCGTTAGTAAAATCCAACTGTCATTTTTCCATATAAAATTTGACATTTAGATCCTCCTGACCTGAGGGGTAATCACGTAAAGTTCCGAACGCGCGTCGGTACAATCTAACTGTCAATTTTCCATATAAAAAGTGACATTTAGACCTACCCGACGTTCGTACAATGCGTTACGTGATCGACCTGCTGAGGGGTAATCACGTAACGTTCCGAACGCGCGTCGGTACAATTTAACTGTCAATTTTCCATATTATTAAATTAAATAGCAATTTATTTCAGACATTCATCCATAGGTATTACACATAGGTGGGTATATACATAAAAGCAAAAATGATAACAATGTCAATTTTGAATTTTAAAATAATAAACATAACTAAAATAATTAACTAAACTACTAATAACTAGGACCGTGAAGGGCCAACCACCTCTTCATCACGGGTGTGTTCCACCTGTCAGCAAACACGTTCAGGATGCTGTTTGTGGTCGTGAGCAGGCAGGTAAGCACGGAGGCACAACGCTTCCTTATGCGTCGCGTGGAAGTCGTCGGTGCGCGCCGCGGCGAACATGCCGGACGCGCTGCAGCTCCACGGCAGCCGGAACAGCGCCCTGAACGCGTTGTTGTACTGCACGCGCAGTGCGCTGTACGTACGCTTAGTAAAATTGACCCATAGGCTGCACGTGTAGAAAGACTGACAGTAGGCTCGAAACAACGTCAACTTAACCTCGTCGCTACAACGTGCAAACCTACGAGCCAACATATTGCACCGCACGGACAGCGCTCTGCGCTCTGTCTCTATGTCCATGCCATCACTCATGTCCTCAGAGACCCAGTGACCCAAATACTTAAAATGTTTATATAAAAAGTGACATTTAGATCTACCCGACGCAGGGCAGGTCTAAATGTAGTCGATCACTTAAGGTGGTTCGATTGCCATACAAAACGTTATTTGACATTCGAAGGCTAACGGCGTGATATCTTAAGAAATTTATGTAACAAACTTTCATAAATTGGCTTCCCATTCGCGCCAAATTCCCCCTCCTAATATATATAATCCTAGAATAAACTTGAATAAACTAGATTAATTTGAGAAATTGGTTTGGGGCGTGATATTTTGGGAAAACCATTTTTCTCAAATTAATCTAGTTTGAACAAGTTTATTCTAGGAAAGGGGGAATTTGGCGCAAATGGGAAGCCAATTGATGAAAGTTTGTTACATAAGTTTCTTAAAATATCACGCCGTTAGCCTGCGAATGTCAAATAACGTTTTGTATGGCAATCGAACCACCTTAACGCATTGTACGCGCGTCAGGTAGATTTAAATGTCACTTTTTCTATGGAAAAATGAGAAGTGGATTGTACTAACGCGCGTTGGAAACGTTACGTGATTACCCCTCAGCTCGTTGGTGTTTTAATAATAATAGACTTATAGTAAGTATCACGCCGATACTATAAGTCTATTGCTACTTAAAGCAAGTCCGATATTTTCCATAACGGAACACATTCCATTATTATGGGGAATGTCAGGATTAGCCATGTCTGCCTCAATAAAATATATTCATTCGAATTGTGTTGCGTTGCTAAATTAAATAATTCTTCAATTGTATTTAATTACATTGCTAATAAGTTGCCCTGTGTGTAACTTGGCGTTTTAAAGCTATTATAGTTATTATCGCTATTGCGTGACTAGCGGCCGTACCAGGTGATCTGCCAGTTTTGGTAACCTCGCATTACCAACAAATGTGAATAATCTGTCTCTCATCTTAGCTTTAATCCCGGTTTCTTGATTAATCATTCACCATCATCATTGTCCTGGCGTTTTTCCATTTGGTTTCCGTACAGTGGCTCTCAATTCGTAACATAACATTTAGCAGTCTATTAGTATAGGTACTCCTATTTCAGCTCTCGGTAGCAATGTTTTAGACTAATTTTTTTGCAATTTGCCCTGTTCTAATGGGGAACTTGCATGGGAATTCAATTTAGAATAAATTGCACTCAATCGATGCGTATATATAGAAATATCATACAGAAGAAAAAAAAAGAAAAAAAAACGATTGAAGGTATTAGTTTTATCTCAAGTTAAAATGACGATTTTTTTTTCGATAAAATAACATAACAGTTACATAGAACATTGAATTAGAAATGATATTTTGTATAACAAGTATAGACTTAAACGCAAATGTTGTGGAGATAATTGCAAATTAATGACTTACTCCATAGTAAACGCGCAGAGAATATATATATGTTGTGACGTCATAACATAAGCCAGTTTAATATAGAGCGTTTTCGGGGGGTGCCGGTGCGTGCGGATTTCAAATGCATATAACATCAGAAAAATAAATCATAAGAAAGTTGCTACAGTTGTTTTAGTGCTGGATTATATACTTTTGATTTTCGTAATAAAATAAAAAGATACATGTTCCCTATTGTAGGTAATCGGTTGGTTCGAATGGCATCGTCAAAGAAAAAAAGGAACCCTAAAAACACTAGCACACACAACACACTCAACACTTTCACTGCCAGGACAGGTGACAAATATTAATTTTAATTTATGTAGATCATAAACTACATTTAGTAAAAAAAAATTGTATTTGACAGTTTGACTGAATTATTTTTAATTGTAATAGGTACCTAACCGAATTGTCCTAGATGTAGTTAAAAATTGTATGCTGACATGTTATGTATATTGTTTTTATTTTTATGAAATACTGTTTTATCTATTTTTAGTTTTCCTTTTAAATTTATGTTTTTTTAAATTGTACTTTGACATGTTATATGAATTATTTTGAATTTTAATTTAATTCTTATAGAATCCATATTGTAAGCTTGTTTTTGTACGACAAAAGGCAAAACATAGTGATACTAACATTTTCATCTGAAGACCACTGTAACCAGATGTACCTATGTTTAACAAATAAACACTTTTGAGTTTGAGGAACCCGCCTTGCAGGCGCTCTGTTCATAAGCGCTTTCCGCTCCTTAGCGGGAAAAACCACGGCATCGGCTACGAGGGTAGCGCCATGAAATTGTTACCAGTGAATCACATCACATACATATGTGAATGCATGATTGTATCGTATGCAGGTTTCCTCATGATGTTTTCCTAAACCAAAAACTAACGATAGGTACATATCAAATGATATTCGATACATAAGTTTCAAACGTTGATATATGAGCATAAATTATGATTATGTATATACCCAACCCGCACTGGGCCAGCGTGCCCGGACAATGATTCCCAATATATACCTGCAATATCCGCGGTGGCTCGCGCTTTTCGACAAGTCACCGCGCGTAATAGGCCTCCGCTTTTTACGACAGACTATATCCACCAGTCTCAGAAATGAATAAATAGGATGATGGTTTTGGACACCGGTTGAAATACTTATTACCGTCAAAATCGCTGTATTCAGGAATTCACCGACCAAAAACAATATTAGACAATTTATTTTATTTTGATGCTATTTAATATTATTATTATTGTGTTTTTTTCTGACGTTATCATAATTAAAGGGCGGACGATGGATGCAATGTAGGGAAGAAATCAGAAGATGGATAAGACTTTTATTAAATTTCGAGTAATATTTATGTATAAACATATATAGGTATACAGTTTTTGTTATACATATATCAGTCAGTACATAATACCTCTATCCTCCATAGTAAATTATTAGTATCTGTAGATTTAGAGAGGGCATTTTCCATATATAAGTGGATAGTGAACCATAAAATTAATGGACTTAAAATATGTAATATGGAAGAATAATATTATTATTTACTACAACAATAAAATTACATAACTATTTTGCAATTATGTTCTCTTTTTTAAACCGATTGTAGTCATATCCATATTACGTATATAGTTTGACATGATTTTGACATAATTTGCATCCGTCGTCCGCCTATTAATCATAATCTAGGATGCCCTAGAGATAAATTATTTTGTTTGTTGTATGTTTGACATTTATTTTTATTCATTCATTTATTTGACATGAAATTGATATTTTTTATTTGACATGCGTATATATTTTTTAACTTTTCTAGTTCTGACATTTAATAAATATTAAGACATTATTACGATCAATACCTTTTGTTTTAAATTGGTAGTTATTTCTGTCTGTCCTTGTTATTTATTATTGTTTGAAATTATTGTAACAAGTTTATTGTATGTAGCTGACGAGCTATCTGTGAATTCATTTTATTTATGTACAAAGAAAATTTGTAAAATATTATGTCAATTTTCAATCAGCAATAGATCAATCTAATCTAATCTATCATTATTCCGACCTAACGATTCCGTGGATAATCTGCTCGTGTTTTATCAGATCGGGTTTATTATATTAGACATACTTAGTACCTACTTACTTATTATATATTTGATACTCATAAATCCGACTACTTAAACAAAAGTCCGAAACATCACGCTTTGCAAATTGTACTTAGGTACTTATAATACATTATGTAAGTATTACCTAGCTAGTAAAAATGTGTTCGGTTCTGGCGCTTCGCTCGCTCGGCTCGCGCGCAGTAGGGTCGCAGTTTTTCCTAACACTCCTCCTCGCTTCGCTCGTCGTCGTACCTAGACCGACCTGCCTTTAAGTCTCTCTGAAACAAAGTACTTTAAATTTCACTCAAAATGAACATTTGGCTAAGCTTAGGAATGCGGAAAGTTGATGGATAAGTAAAAAATTGGCTGTTAAACAAAAGTTGTAATAAGCCAAAGCTCAAATGACTGTAGCGGTAAAAGTTTTTCGGACAACTGGTACATTTGGATAACATCAAATGGCAAATGACAAAAGTATTGAATTGTATAAACAGAGAAGTCATAAAAATACGAAAGTTTTCGGACAAACAATACCTATTCGGTCAAAAAAATTATATTATAGTGAATGCGATAGGTTACCAGTAGGACGTCTACATGCTGATGATAATAGTTGTATGTTGCAACACTTGCAACAATATTCGTGAGTTTATTAACACTTGCGTGATTGGTCAAAGGTTGCTCGTTTAATCGCTATAATATTATTCAGTACTGTATTCATTTTTTGACGTTATTTAGGGTTCCATAAGTCCAAAGTCCAATCACCAAAACCAAAGCCTACTGGGATTAAACTACACTTAGGTTAGTACTCGTATTACAATACCGAGACCCTTTCACCAAATCATGGTGGCTTAATAAGCTACTACTACTCATTACCTCTTTAAAAGGGGTAGGTACATTTTTTTTCCTGAGCCTATTCATTGTGCAAATGTGGCTGCATGGCCTTTGCCTCTCCCCAAGATTTCCACAAGTCCCTTAAAGGCTATTAAAATAAAATTTATAGGAGCAAAAGCTGTTCATCATCACCATCATCAAATCAGCAGAAAGTAGTCCACTGCTGACATAGGTTTTCCCCCAAGAGTGCAAGTTACCGGTCCTGCACCACCCGCATCCAGCGGACTCCCGCGACCTTTACAAATGTCACCAATCCACCTTGTGGGGCGGTATATCAACGGTGCGGTGCGTACGTGATGGCCAATCGAGAACCTTTCCGCCCTCTCTGTCGCTTGAATGGGCAAGTGCGATAGAGATATTAAACAAGTTTAATCTTGTTTCAAAAACCCCGATTCTAGTTTATTTATCATCATTGATGTAAAACCCTGAAAACTTAATGAACTGACACGAATAAATAATCGTCCTGCATTCGACATACATTGTTGCATTCGCAAGCGAGACTACTGCTTCACAACTAAGTATATCTTTGCATTTACGGAACTGCAATTCATGAGTTGCTATTTCAAAGGTTTGGTCAGTTAACATAATTATGAGTAAAAAAACAGAATGTGGTTTTTTAAATCGTTTGATAATGATATCCACACGCAAGACAAAGTTATAAATATAGACACAGAATCTAAAACTAAATACTTAGTTGCGTGAATTCGGTGACGCTAACATGAACTTTTTCTGTATCATCTTTCTAGTGGGAAGCTGGTATAGCCCAACTGTGGGTTCAGATATTAACACCAAGAATGGGAATTACAAGGACCTCAGTTTTCTTAATGATTTTGCAAATTATAGATATGGAGTTCGCCGTGATATAGGTCACATTTTACTTAACAAACAGTTTGATTTTATTATTGATTTCAACAACAGTCGAGGGATATTTGAAAGAAATGGCTACAAATTCGAGTACGACGATGGGAATCCTGGTAAGAGACGAGCGCATTGAAGTTCATCAAATTGTTAAATATAACGTTCTATACACCGTGGGCGATAATAACCCGAAAGATTTTAACCACGCATTCCGGAGGTCATTAGGAGTAAAAAATGTTATATGAATCCAATCCAAATTCAGCAAAAAAAAAAATTTTTTTTCTGTATTTTTTTCGGTTTTTGTAAATACAATTTGGATAAGTATCGCTTCCCTATGGAAATCATCCCTTTTAATAAAATGGTAACAATCATTTCTCCAAAAAATAATGAATTTAGTGAGTGGTACGACTTGAAACTTGGCAACATCGGTAGCAACGTCTCCATCAAAAGAGCTTAATGCACATTACTAATTACAATAAATAGTTTACATGAAAATGATAATATCTTCAAAACTAAGCAGGATTTGACTGGGGTTCAAATAACATTTTTTGCGCCTAATGACCTAAGGAATGCGTGGTTAAAATATTTCGGGTTATTAACGCCCACGGTGTTTAACGTTCTATAGAACAGTATAACCATATTATCACATACTGAGGCCTACCATATATGTATGAGGAGATAATTCATAGTGTTTTAAGTGTGTATGAGATACAGCTGACGTAGTATTTAAGGCGTGTAGATATTATGCAAAATGTTGGTTTCTGAAGCGCCTCTAAGTTTTTAAATGAGCCTACAAAATTATATGTTATTACTCAATATCTCGTCATAACAGGGCTGTAGACTTTAAATTTATTATAACTTCATAAGAAAGAAGGCAAAAAAATATGCCTGATGACGAAAATCCCATTCAAATATCTCAAAAAATTAAGAAGCTACAACCATTTTAATGTTGCTTGCTAGAGAGAGAAAACGCTAGGGGATCGTGACATCACGATCCTCTAGCGTCATAGTAAATGACAATCGTTTCAAAAGGGACAGAACATACCCCCTCTTGAAACTTTGGACACTTATAACTTTGTGATTATTTAACCTCTTGCGTTGTTTTTTCTCCATTTGACTACATTTTTATTACTTTTTCGAGAAAATGCATCATTATTGATTATTTTATTTTGTGTCTACACCCATATTCTAAATGTTTGAATGTTTAGTAGGACACTTACATCTTTCTCAAAATAATCCTAGAAAAAAAAGTGTTTTCAATTTCAATTTCTGCTTCAAAACTAAGTATAAGTAATATTTTCCCGGTTTTCCTTTATCTAAACTCTGAACGTGGCTTATTCCGAAATAATCGAAGCAGTCCGTTCTGCTACGATTTAGTTCTACGCGTAAGTCGTAATACTCCACATTTTCATTCTTTTGATGGTTTTTGTTCAAAGGTTGCAAGACTTTTATGAAATTATGCCAATTATTGTCATACAGTTTGTATTTATGCAACTCAATTAAGTAGAAATGATAAAATGCGTTTCTATGCATTTTTTTTTATTATTAATTACACACCCCTTTTCCAGATGTACATGGCAGGATAGAGCGTCCATGTCAATCGTACGACACCTTTTGTATCCGCAAGTTCTTCGCGGAGCACTCGCGCTGCAAGACCTCAGGTACAATGTTTACGTTTTTCTTTATTTTTAATCATCCCGATCCCGAGTTATTTTTATTTGTGTTAGTCTGACATTCGAGACTCTATATATCTCTGTCATTCTATGTATTAAAGATTCCGGAGACACTATAAACCTCGGTATGTGTGTGCCCAGATGGGTAATCACGTAACGTTCCGAACGCGTGTTAGGACAATCCAACTGTAATTTTTCCATATAAAATTTGACATTTAGATCTACCTAACGTGCGTATAATGCGTTACGTGATCGACCGGCTGGTGTTAGTCTGTTGCTCATCACTACAGTAAGTTGCAGTTGTCCTGTAGCAAGTGTTATATTATATTGAGTACCATGTCTACTATCTACCGAGCTCTGCTCGGGTTAAAATGGAGAACCAGACACAGTTATCAGTTTACCAGACAACAATAAATAAACTTGCCTAATGCCTATACACAAATCGTGCTCGTTTAATATTATACTTATACTACTATATTGTTCTTATTGTATGACTTGTAAAAGAGCCAATATGGCTTACTTGCAGAATAAACATTTAATTCTGGTTCTCAGGACGACGCCTGCCTGATCCCATCCATCGGGCTCAAGCGACTGTCAACTACCCTAGTGCTAATATGTCGGCAAGTAATAATAACCATATGTATGGAGGACTCAATAACGCTAGAGTGGCAGAATTTTAGTAAGTTCACATTATAATAATCATATATTGTTTTTAGAGCAGCCCCCAACCATGTAGGTACAATAGCAGATTTTGAACAGATTCATTACCATGCGATACGCTCGGCGTAGTTCCTGGCAGTGAGTGTTAATAGCAATAGGCTGTCTATCACTACCTCATTCGCACTTGCATATGTACATACGACATTAAGATTTAATTTATTTATTTATGTCACCAAGGGCGGGTTGCACCACACGATTACAGACCGATCAACATTAAATATGGCACCGGCAGCTGTCTTTCTGTAGAAACTTGTTAAACTTTCCATATATTATTATGTGTTTTTCTTTTTTATTTTATTGTTTAATATGGGTGTCCTTGCATGTTTGTGTATAAATGTATCTTTATTTCTTTCTTATTTTCCGATTTTAACAAACACCGCTTACGATCACAGACTATTTGGTGCAACCCACCCTAATGCCTTGATCACACGTACCGAGCAAACGGGCGAGACAGCGCTCTCGGCCGAGTACCTACTCGGTGCGTATAAACAGTCACTCGCTATGTTATACGTACCGAGTACTCGGCCGAGAACACTGTCTCGCCCGTTTGATCAAGGCATAACTCTCAAGGCTGACTCACACTAGCGCGGCCTGCGGAGGCAATTACTACCTACACAACAATAACTGTCAAGTTTACTAATGAGCGCCAATCATCTGATAAAGACGTAGAGGCCAGGCCAATGATGATTCAGCGTCACAAAAGCTTGAACTATGGACATTCACTATTTTAGTCGAATTCAAGGTTATGTTCCTGCTCATCTATTCAATATTTTCTCCATTTCAGCATCGACAAAGTAACGGACAACTTAGTTATTGCTATACATTTTGACGCGATCACACATACTTCCAACACAACGGACCTAAAGTATTATCTGAGAGGCAGAGAACCAGAGGTAAACCAAGGCACTGGAGCATTAATTTACGGTAATATTCTGTATTTATTATGCGGTGTGTACACCCATAAAGCACGCAGAGGCTGTCCATCTTTCGCAGCCAGCCAGTTTTTCTCAGAATAAGAGATAAGTATATGAGAGGAAGCCTAAAAGTAGTAGTAAAAACTGGCTGTGACAGACGGACAGCCTCCCAGTGATCGCATAAGTCGCACCGTTGGATCAATTTATTTTGGTACGGGACATTAAAAATGAGATCCAATCGCCTTGCGTGGTATGGGCATGTAATGCGGAGGGATGACAGTCTTGTGATCAAAAGAGTATTAGGTATGAATGTGGAGGGATGGAAGAAACAAGGTAGGAGGGAAAGGTGGATGGACTGTGTGATAGACGATACGAAGAGGAAGGAAGTGAGTGACAAGAAAAATGACGTTAAAGAAAAAGACATGCTGCGCCGACCCCAAGTACATGGGATAAGGGCAAGGATTATGATTCTGTATTTACTATATCAGCAGTTTTTCACGTAAACGGTTCCAATATTATGATACAGTTTTAATACTAAGTACAAGCATACGTACGTCGCCATCACATACATAGGTACACTCTAGGTGTTCAAAAATATCGGCACATGCACTCTAATGCCTTGAAAATAGAGGTGTGTTCCGATGTTTGTGACGTGCTTGTTTGCTCCGATGTATGTGATGGCGACTGTACTTCCCCAATGGTAAGCAGACATCATCGCCTATCAGTGCTTGCGATACCAGGCCCCTATTTTACCAACTTGACAATTGTCACCTGACACTGACAATTCGCCATACATTGCTTGTAATGGAAGTAAAGGTGGTCGCTAGGTTACTTGTGGAACCAGCAATGTACGGAGAATTGTCACCTGACACTGACAATTCGCCATACATTGCTTGTACTGGAAGTAAAGGTGGTCGCTAGGTTACTTGTGGAACCAGCAATGTACGGAGAATTGTCGTTGTCAGGTGACAATTCGCCATACATTGCTTGTAATGGAAGTAAAGGTGGTCGCTAGGTTACTTGTGTAACCAGCAATGTACGGAGAATTGTCACCTGACACTGACAATTCGCCATACATTGCTTGTACTGGAAGTAAAGGTGGTCGCTAGGTTACTTGTGGAACCAGCAATGTACGTTGTCAGGTGACAATTGTCCATAAAAACGTAGTACCATTATCTATAAAAACGGCAAAAAAATCACGTTTGTTGTATGGGAGCTCCCCTTAAAATTTTATTTTGTATTCAGTATTTGTTGTTATAGTGGCAACAGAAATACATAATCTGTGAAAATTTCAACTCTCTAGCCATCACGGTTCTTGAGATACAGCCTGGTGACAGACAGATGGACGGACGGACGGACGGACGGACGGACGGACGGACGGACGGACGGACGGACGGACGGACAGCGAAGTCTTAGTAATAGGGTCCCGTTTTACTCTTTGAGTACGGAACCCTAAAAAACTAAAATGTTAAGCTGAAATGCTAGATATCATTTGTGTTTATACATTACTTTCGTGTATCTTTTCTAGTTTTGCCGCAAAGTCGGAAAGCCCTCAGGCTTTTGCAAACTGATTTTGATATGTTTGTCAATATTTTCCTTTTTTTCTATGAAACTATACATTGAATGTCTCAAAAATAATAACAAATAAAAATAATAAATATTAATTGCGGACAATCTTACACAAATCAACCTAGTCCCAAACTAAGCAAAGCTTGTACTATGGGTACTAGACGACGATATAGATACTTATATAGAGAAATAAATACTTAAATACATAGAAAACATCCATGACTCCGGAACAGATATTCGTGCTCGTCACACAAATAATACCCTTACCGGGATTCGAACCCAGGACCTCTTGCTTCGTAGGCAGGGTCACTACCAACTAGGCTAAAGCGGTCGTCAAATGAATTCCTCATGCCCAATTTATCCGAAAATGATACCACACTTGAGGTGTAACGTAAATAGAAGCTGAAATGTTTTTTTTTCTGAAGCGTGGCGGCGTGTAACTTTGAATGCCACCCCTGCCTATCATCGAGGTGGCGGATGGCTACCGGGCTAAATTAGCTTAGCTTTACGTATATGACATCTGTGCCAATTAAATTCATTCGATACCAAAATGTGCACCTCCCATACTTCCCGTACTATTGAGTGAAATGAGTGCTTCCTGACTAGCGAAGGAATGCTGTACTACGCATGCGTAGCATCCCGCTGCCACGCATGATATTACTACTGCGCAAATATAATTCTAGCAGTAAGTATACCGACAATCTGTGCGACATCAATAATTTTATTGTTTCAGAACAAATAACGATAACCGTGATAATACCAAGCTTAGATGATTTAAGGCTTGACAGAGCCGAGATATATACGTATGCAGAAAATCCTCTACTTCCGTTTTACATTTCACCTAATTTACTAGTGAGTTCAGGTGGGTCAATGTCATGATTACACATTGCATATTTTTTTATATGTCATAAGGTAAATGTCCCAATGAGCTACACCTTAATGCCCAATAGTTGACAACTATTGTTCACCTCTATTGTCTTGCCTGAAAGTTGAAAGTGGCATGTATAGGACCAGGGACGAGCACTAGGGCCTTTACCTTACGTGTTTATTTTGTATTGCAAGCTATCCTTATTTTTTCGAATCTGTCGAACATTTAGGTAATAAACCTAAAGTCGGGTTATTTTAATTTTATGATGACCACAAAATGCCTTAAATTATATCAAAAGACCTACAATTTGAATTGGTATACAAATGTATTTACCACAAAGTGGCTACTTTTGCCCACTACGCGTGCGTAGTAGACACTGCTTTGTAATCACTACGGGTGGTAATAAAAGAAACCTTCAGATCACATATTTATCGCGATTGCCTTTGGCTCGGGCGTCAAATACAAGCTTTTTGAGACATTTTTTTACCACCCTAGATGAGTACATACTAACTACGCTGGCTCAGCGACCCGAAGCCTCCGACACTAAGACACGCCACTGAGCTCCGTCCTAGGTAGCTTGTCGCCAAT
Source organism: Epinotia brunnichana (assembly GCA_963854355.1). NCBI lineage: Eukaryota > Metazoa > Arthropoda > Insecta > Lepidoptera > Tortricidae > Epinotia > Epinotia brunnichana. The sequence continues at coordinate 8,652,876 of OY977944.1, forward strand.
CATGACCGGCTGTTTGAAGCTAACACAGCTCTTTCTGGACTTCGTCTATCCAGCATTGGTCGGCCGACTGGACGGTGACATTTGGGCGCCCCAGCACTCTTGGCGGCACGATCCTCTCCCATTCTCTCAACTTGGCCGAGCCAGCGTAGTCGAGCAGATTTGCTTTCCCCGCTGATGTTGGGCTTGGCAACCAGTGTCCAAGATGAGTAATGTACAGTCGCCATCACATACATAGGTACACTACTATAGGTGTTCAAAAATATCGGCACATGCACCCTAATGCCTTGAAAATAGAGGTGTGGGCCGATGTTAGTGACGTGCTTGTTTGCTCCGATGTATGTGATGACAACTGTACCTACTATTTGCTCTTGTTTTATTTCAGATCCGGAAGTGGTCGCAATGGGGGTGTTCTTCAACACCGTAAACCTACAAAATGAGCACCTGGAAGAATTAAGTACGGAAGGCGTATTTTTCAGCGCAAACTACATACAATACAATATTTGTGATTTCGGTCTGAAAGTTTTGTAATTTTCCGTTAGTAAAAGTTTCAAAGATTCTACCCTTATTTTCATTTCTGTATGGTGTAAAATATACCTACTTCTGCAAATGTTTTTTGTTGTTTATGTTATTTAGACTGGTTATCTAGAACATTTTCCTTGACGTCTTCTTCCATCAGGCCGCTATCTTGGAGTGGTCCTAGAGTGTGTGGACGTGCAGTAGATGAGACAATCTTCTGTTAGTTCTGTAAAAAAGTGGTTGCGCATGCCTTATATAGCACATTTTTAGAGATTATTGTAATGAAACATCACACGAAAGTCGCGGCCCTTTAACACCAGTATAAAAACATAATGAAAGTTATTAATAAACATTAATAATTATCGGGATCGGGTCCGAAACACTACACTGCGCTCAAAAATACACATAGCTGATGTGGGTGTAAAAACTGCCAGGCTCAAGTGGGACTGGGCCGGCCACGTCTGTCGCATGCGTCCAGATAGGTGGGCTAGCATGGCTAACAAGTGGGTGCCACATGACGGGCGACGCAGACGGGGCCGACCTAGACGGAGATGGCGGGACGACCTGGATGTATTCCTCAGTAATTGGGCAGAAGAGGCATCTAGTAGGGACGCCCAGCAGTGGGACACACAATAGGCTCATAAAAAAAAATCGTGCATGCGGAAGCTTTCTTGCAGTCGTAAGAAAAGGCACTTATTCAAAATAAAGTATATGTATGTATTTTCACTTCGTTACCCGTGTTACTACCAGATCAGTTAGTTGTACAGTCGCCATCACATACATATAGGTACACAATAGGTGTTCAAAAATATCGGCACATGCACCCTAATGCCTTGAAAATAGAGTTGTGTTCCGATGTTTGTGACGTGCTTGTTTGCTCCGATGTATGTGATGGCGACTGTAACACGGGCAAAAAAAATACCTGTGTTACTACTGGTAGTAAGATGGGTAGTAGCACGGGTAACGAGGGTATTTTCTTTTATACGATCAGCTCGTGATTATGGGCAGTTTAATTAATGTTTAATTAATATATCAATTCCATTTTCGAGCGGAATTTATAATTGGATACGCAAGTCAAGGTATTTCCAATAAAAAACAAACATCATTTCAGCAAATTCACTTAAACTGTGGAATTTATGAATAACCAAATAATCATTATGTCCCATCTTATTATGATTTTGTAACCAGTTTAGTTAACGGCTGAAGGTGATAATATATACAATCATATTTTTCGAAGGCCTTAAACAAAACGAATACATATTAATATATTTAGGAGCTCTTAGGCAATGTTGGTGTAACACTCAGCAGCATAATCAATAACGCTGGAATTAGCTGAGTGCTGACTGGAAGAAAGTTCTTAAACCTATAAACGATGACCTGAGGTGCCCAGGTGAAACCATAATTAATTAGGCCCAGATTGCTCACTTCCGCGGTGAAATGAACTACTTACAATGTCTTCGTACATTACTGGTTTGTGTATTAATTAGTGTCAGTAGAGAAAGTCTTCCAAGTAAGATGGACTGACTGACACTTGTTAGGATTAGTGTCAATCCTAAAAATGCGAGATTAGTTGGAGATAATAAAATAATCTAGCTCGATCTTTGAAGATTGTGGGGGCTTGTTTGTCTATAATATTGTAGATAATAATCAGCATATACTTAGATGGATAGAGCATTTAATCCTAGGAGTAATGAGGTTAATAAACACAGAAAAAAGAAGAGGAGAGAGAATGCCACCCTGTGGAACGCCAGCGGTGAGTTCACACCAATCGTAAACAGCATTGTGTGTCGCGTGCGTCGTGCCGTGATCCGCCGCCGTCGCCGACTTGCGACGAACCGCGCGTACTTATTATTAATTGTTCTGTTCGTTTTTACGGAGTTCGATGGCCACGATGAAAACTAATAACAGCCGCTGGTGTTCTGTATATGGATGTTTAAATACCCAAAGGAACAATGGTTTATCTTTTTTTTACCTGCCGACAAATTGTGAACAGTAAGTTTCTTTTTAGGGTTCCGTACTCAAAGCGTAAAACGGGACCCTATTACTAAGACTTCGCTGTTCGTCCGCCCGTCCGTCCGTCCGTCCGTCCGTCCGTCCGTCCGTCTGGTCTGTCACCAGGCTGTATCTCAAGAACCGTGATAGCTAGAGAGTTGAAATTTTCACAGATTATGTATGTCTGTTGCCGCTATAACAACAAATACTAAAAACAAAATAAAGTATTTTTTTAAGGGGGGCTCCCATACAACAAACTTGATTTTTTTTGCCGTTTTTATAGATAATGGTACGGAACCCTTCGTGCGCGAATCCAACTCGCTTTTGGCTGGTTTTTAATTATTTATTTAATAAGTAAGTACTTATTTAGTATAACTTAGGTACTTAATATTATGAAGTTGCAAGATACCTACAAATGTACAACAACAATACGTAAATACATGTTACAATACGAACTGGCTGGTTAGGTACTTACTAACTTATTACTTTTAACGGGATACCTACAGTAATTTTCTTCAAAATGAAGCACGGGTTTGAAAATGTATTTTACTTTGCTAGGTATAATGGTTGTCCTGTCCTATTTTAATTAAATGAGAACGTGCTTATAACAAAATACAACAATACATACATATACATATAGGTAAGTCGGTGCAGGGCTTCATCACTTTTTTGCCAGCAGGCAAGTGTGACAGGGAAAAAATGCTTACGTCGTCGAAAAACGCTCGTATATATATATATATGTAACTACTAAGGGGCTTGTAATGTGTAGGTACAAACCAAATGTTAATAAACTTCTTTCTCAATGATCACAAATTTTGGCCCTCATTGCTGTTTTCTTGGCGTGACAGCCCTAGCGCTACACGTGCCGTGCGTGAATGAATACACGTTATACGATAGACAGAGAAGGAGAGAGTAGGCATGTTTCTTATGCCTAAACGCCGTTTTTGCTAGGGAGTGCAACTTATGTACTTGTATTATTTATTACTTATTCTGTGGTAAAAGGTCGTGGTTAGTATAGCTGATTCATCTCAATCAGATGTACACTCGAGTACTTGTATAAAGGGCCATTTACATGGTGCAGCAACTGCTTGCGGGCTGCGGGCTACCGAAACACGACGAATAGGGAACTTGCATATTTTTATTTTATTACGAAAATCAAAAGTATAATCCATTGGAATATCAAATACATTTAAACTTTCTAATGATTTCTTTTTCTGATGTTATATGCATTTGAAATCTGCACGCGATGGCACCCACCGAATACGCTCTATATTATAATACAGTGTGGGTCTATAAAATGTGCACATAGCAAAATGGGAAAAACTACGCCCAATTTATCGACGGAAAAAAAAATTTTTTTTTTTTGGCTACTTTGAATTTTGTTCATACAAAATTCAAAGTAGCTTTTAGATTAAAATTTTATCACTATTGTAAATAAAACTTTACTGCTCTTAAACTACCTACACCGCCTATCGACACGAAACGCAAACAAAAATGGTCATTAATAACAGGCTAAGGCATTATAATGATAGGTACTTGTCGAAAAAAATCACGCCCCCAATTTATTATTACGAGGTTTTTCACAAAATTGTGTTTACTTTTCCAACTTTTTTTTCAAAAATGTTATTTAACTCAATAAAATGTCCCATTTACCTAACTTTTTATTGTTTCATGTTATTCTTCAAAACTCTATAATGTAATAAAACTCGCATACGAATTGTTGCACTATGAACAATAGAATACTATTGCCACTTGATATACTTAAGGTAAGGGTCATTTTCATAGTGCAACAACTCGTATGCGAGTTTTATTACATTGTATGCTTGTTTATGAACACTTGCGTGATTCAACAAGAATTGCTCACTAAATTGCTACGGTGGAAAGGCAAAACCACTGAAGCGACTTTTTTTGAATTTTACAGGAGAGCGTTTTAAAGTGTTTTTTTTTACTAAAAAAATCACAACTTTTTTCTAGTCAACTTAGAGAGTTGGGTTCTATGCACGTGTTATTTTATTTTTTATAGCTATTTAATAAAAATAATATTACTCCCCAAACCACGGCAGATTAGAAAATAAATGTCGCTTAAGTGAAAATGACCCAAAAAAAATCCCGGAAGAACCGTTGAAACGACATCATCATGCTGTAGAGAGGCCCTAGAAAATCGAATGAAGCAATTACCTATGTCTTATTTGTTCCTGAATAATCATTTAACCGACTATAATAGTAAGGGCAACTGCTTTGTAGTAAATTAAAATATTTAACCATTATTTCAAATTGGCAAAGCGATATATTTCAAGCATAACTACGAATTTATTATTTTTATTTAATACTAATGAGGTCTTTAAAACTTTCCAATAGGTATAAAGTTAAAAACAGCATTAATAAATAAAATAAAACACAACAATAGTAAGTATAAGTAGGTAATAATTATTCATAAAATCAATAAATAGGGAACTTGCATCTTTTTATTTTATTACGAAAATCAAAAGTATAATCCAGCATTAAAACAACTGCAGCACTAAAACTTTTTTATGATTTATTTTTCTTATGTTATATGCATTTGAAATCTGCACGCGCCGGCACCCCCCGAAAACGCTCTATATCAAACTGGCTTATGCTATGACGTCACAACATATATTCTCGGCGCGTTTACTGTGGAGTAAGTCATTAATTTGCAATTATCTCCACAACATTTGCGTTTAAGTCTAGACTTGTCGTACAAACATCATTTCTAATTCAATATTTAGTGTAACTGTTATGTTATTTTATCAAAAAAACAATATATTTTTTTTCGTCATTTTAACGTGACATCAAAATAATAAAATATTTTTTTTCTTTTTTTTTCGTCTGTATAATATTTCTACGTATATCCGCATCAATTGAGTGCAATTTATTCGAAATTGAAGTCCCATGCAAGTTCCCCATCATAAAAAAGAATAAACTATACACTTCAAACAAAAAAGTTTCATCTTAATATTCAATCTTATGCAATCTGAACTCTTCACAACAGCTTTTTATCACTTTCGCTATTCTATGCATAGTAGTACATTTTGACACAAAAGCTAAAACTTAGCAATAGAGATGACATCAGGTGGTCATCTATTGGGCATTAGCATGTCGAGCACTGGGATATTTACGTTATTGTCAGTAAGTTCTTTGAAACAACCTTGTATCTTTTGATACCAACAATGTAATGGCTATAAATATCATTCGACACTGTTTATATCATTTTAACTAATAGTTACTATCACCCAAGGGTACGGGTTCACACCTTCTCAACAAAATCGTCTGCACACGCATACAGTTCATTCGAAAAATTACCCTAGAGGGGTGTACCCGTACCCTTGGGCGATAGTACCTACATTACATAGTTTGAGATAAACACGTGTGGTTTTTTTCAATACCTAATGACGATAAAATACGTGACTGTCTTGCTGTGTTTCATTACCACGTACCTACAATACAATACATTAAGTAACAACATGATGTTTCAGTAAAAAAATACGCAAACACCCTTTACCTTATTAATCGTATTTAGGTTCTTACTTTATATTTCCTATTGTTAGTAGGTATAATTCATACTGAAGTGAGTGCCTTCTGGAAACCTAATAATTCAATTATACTTTTAGAACTGCATACTGGTCTGGATACTTACAAATCACTAATTACTAATAATTTTAGTTTTTTTTTTTTTTCGTTTATTTATTCAATATACTTATAAACTATTACAAATGATTCGAACAGCGAACGAAAACCGCGTGCGGAGCTAAAACACTAGTTTGATCAAGAAACAGCATGTGGGTGCGCATTGATTATTTTTTTACTTTTCATTTAGTGACATTTAGTTTGTTAACCGTTTAGGTACTAATTGGTTAAAATCTGCAATTTTAAAATGATTATTGTGTAAGATTATTAATATTAAGTATATTGAAGAATACCATTTGACATGTAAAAGTGCCCTTGTGGCCTATTTGCAGAATAAATAATTGATTTTGATTTTTGATTTTGTAGCAGATGGACACTCGAGTACCTACTTGTATTATGTACGAACGCGCGTCGGTACAATTAAACGGTCAGTTTTCCATATAAAAAGTGACATTTAGACCTACCCGACGATCGTACAATGCGTTACGTGATCGACCTACTGGTTGCAACAATATTTGCTTGTTTATTAACACTTGCGTGATTCGTCAGAGGTCGGTCATTAAACAGCTATAAAATAACATTATTTTATCCTAATGTGCATATTTAGGGTTCCATTACACCAAAGCATACTAAGATTAAAATTATGTCTATGTGTTAATTAACTAATGTCTGTCTGTTTCACCTACCCTTAAAACTCAAAAATCGGTGTCAGAGTTCTGGTCCATTATCATCATGATAATAATATGCATGAAGTAGCCAGTAAAAGTCTGAAATTGAATAATTAACCTTCGAGTAAAACCTTGAATGAGTACGGATTGGCATCGTGACACACAGCTTTTTTTACCCACGACGGAACGAAGAAGGTATATGCGTTTAGGGTGAGAGGCTGTTTGTTACGTAGGTATATGGTTTGTACTTTTTTTTATACATCATATTTTTTACAGATTTTATCTATACATATAATAAAGCTGAAGAGGGTCGAAAGTCTGTACATGGAAGAAATTCGAAAAAAAATTGGCTAGGGATACTTAAAATCGATAACAGAACACGTTCCAACAGTTTTTAGAATTTTTGTCTGTTTGTCTGTTTATCTGTTTATCTGTTTGTCTGTTTATTTGACCGCGCATCACGTGAAAACGGCTGAACCGATTAAGATGAAATTTGGTATAGAGATAGTTTGAGTCCTGGGGAAGGACTTAGGGTAGTTTTTATCCTGGAAATCAACCCCAAGGGTATGAAATGGGGGGTGGAAATTTGTATGGAGCTACTTAAACCGCTGCACCGATTTAGATGAAATTTGACACAAAATTAGTTTGAGTCCCAAAGAAGGCCATAGGATAGTTTTTAATCCGAAAGTCTTCCCTTTAGGGGGTAAAATGGAGGGGTGAAAATTTGGATGTAATCCATTTTGATAAAATTTGGTTTAGAGGTAGTTTAATTTCTGGGGAAGGACATTAGGTAGTTTTTATTCTGGAAATCTTCTCCTAAGGGGATGAAATGGGGGGTGGAAATTTGTATGGAGCTACTTAAACCGCTGCACCGATTTAGATGAAATTTGACACAAAATTAGTTTGAGTCCCAAAGAAGGCCATAGGATAGTTTTTAACCCGAAAGTCTTCCCTTTAGGGGGTAAAATGGAGGGGTGAAAATTTGGATGTAATTCATTTTGATAAATATTGGTTTAGAGGTAGTTTAATTTCTGGGGAAGGACATTAGGTAGTTTTTATTCTGGAAATCTTCTCCTAAGGGGGTGAAATGGGGGGTGAAATTTTGGATGGACTCCGTTTAGACCAAATTTGGTATAGATATAGTTTGAGTCCCGGAGAATGACAATGGATAGTTTGAATCCCGAAAATCATCCCCCAAGGGGATGAAATAGGGATGAAAATGTGGATAAATCCCATTTAGTTAAAATTTGGTATAGAGATACGAGGAGTCCCCAGGGAAGGATAATGCATAGTTTTCATCCTGAAAAATCATCTCCTGATGGGGTGAAATGAGGGGTGAAAATTTGGATAGAACCGATTTAAATGAAATTTAGTATGGAGATAGTTAAGAGTGCTGGGGAAGGACTTAAGGACTTAACATAATTATTAGTCCAGAAATCATCTCCTAAGGGGGTGAAATGGGGTATGAAAATTTGGATGGAACCCATTTACGGTATAGTGAGTTGGAGTCTTGGGGAAGGACATAGGATAGTTTACTCCCAAAAATTATCCCCTAAGGGGGTGTAATTGGGGGTGAACATTTGTTTGTGACCCATTTTGATGAAATTTGGTTGAACGATAGTTTGAGTCCCGGAGTATGACAACGGATAGTTTTAATCCCGAAAATCATCCCCTCAGGGATGAAAATAGGGAGTGAAAATTTGGATAAAACCCATTTAGATGAAATTTGGTAAAGAGATAGAAGGAGTCCTAGGGAAGGACAATGCATAGTTTTAATCCCGAAAAATCATTTCCTGAGGTGGTGAAATGAGGAGATTTCGATACAAGCCATTTAGATGAGATTTGGTATAGAGAGAGGTCTCAGTGCAAGGAAAGAACATATAATAATTTTAATTCCGGAACACATGAAAGGAGGAAATAAGGGGAACACATAAGGGGGTGAGAAATGGTGGATGAAAATTTGGATTGAACCCATTTACGGTATAGCGATGGTTAAGAAAGGACATAGGATAGTTTTATCCCGAAAATCATCCCCTAAGGGGGTGTAATTGGGGGTGGAAATTTGTTTGTGACACATTTTGATAAAATTTGGTTGAAACATAGTTTGAGGCCTGGAAAAGGACATATGATAGTTTCTATTCCGGAAATCATCCCCTAAGGGGGTGAAATGAGGGTGAAAATTTGGATGTAGCCCATTTAGGTGAAATTTGGTATAGAGATAGTTTGAGTCCTGAAGCATTCTCCAAGGAGGTGAAATAGGGGGTGAAAAATTGCATGGAACCCATTTACGGTATAGCGGTAGTTGGGAGTTCTGGGGAATAGGAACATTACATAGGTAAATATATGCATGTGACGTTCCAAGGGTAAAGGTACCTTATGGCGGTAGTTTCGAAGATGTTTTCTAAAACAGGGTAAAAAAGACGTTTTATTATGGCTATTTTGAAAACTATTAGATGTAACATTTTGTTGACGTGTCTTTATTTTTAAAATAAAATATTTAAATTACAAGTCAGTTAATTTAGTCCTACGGTTTAGTAGAAAAGTTCCCTACGGTCGTGTGATATGAAAATATGCAAAATAATACTGAAAAGCCTACATGCATCTATTATGGTGAGGCGGGTCATAGAAACCAAGTTTGCGGCGGAGTCTATTTTGTAAAAAAAGGCGTTCAGAGTAAGCTAATCTATAAAATCATGCAACTCAGCCATAATGACCCTTTCCTTCATACAATCCATACTAATATTACAAATGCGAAAATAACTCTGTCTGTCTGTTACCTTTTCATGCTTAAACCGCTGAACCGATTGAGATGAAATTTGGTGTAGTCTAGAGATACTTTGAATTCCGGGGCCTTCCCAAAGAATCCTTACTAAAGATAGTTTTTATCTGGAAATTCATCACCTTAGGGGGTGGAAAGGGGGGAGAAAGTTATAAACGAGTTCCGCGCGGACGAAGTCGCGGGCAAAAGCTAGTATTATAATAAACTGTGACTAATATTAGTTTACTGTCTCGACCAATTGTTCCACTATCCGTATGGGACTATCGCAGGGGACCATAATATCGGCCTTTAAAGCCTACGCCAAAACCAAACACCAACACGAGTGGAGGAATGAGGCTGGCTTAAGGCACTCTAAGCTCTTCATAGAAGGAGTGGACTCGGGCTGGACCAGAAAACTCTGGAAATCCAGTAGGAAGCAACTCAGAATTATATCTGGGGTGTTCACAGGTCACTTCGGGGTCAATGATCTATTGGCCAAGATGGGACTATCGGATAGTTTAGACTGTAGAATGTGTGGCGAGGAGGCATGACATTCACATTCACACAATAAGTGGTCCATAGTCTCATCTATGGAACGCTTATTGTGTGAATGTCATGCCCTTGCCAGACAAAGAATGAACTACTTTGGTAACGGTTACCCGCATCCAAAGGAATTCAAGGTGCTCCCGGTGAACTGCATCATCCGCTTTGTGGAAATGATGGAGCAAGCCTGGGAGCAAGTATAAAGGAGAGGGCAAATGCACAAAAGATCCCACTGGGTTGAAGTGCATCCGGAAGCCCTCACCTAGATAAGATAAGATAAGATCCGTATGTGTCGCAACATAAAATGATGTTTACTTAAAATGTGACTTATTTTCAGTGACCCTGCATAGTATGCATACATTAAAAGCTAATGCAACTTTAGCTTTTAATAATCCACTACCTTAAAAATAGCAGTCATATTATAATATTATAGGTATTATCTCACATTGTATATCCGAGTACCTTAAATAGATATTTTAGTAAGTGATGTACAGTTGTTGTTAACTTGCAAATATGAAATTTGTGTAAACGCATGTGATGATTAGATATTGTTTGGTTTGTAAGTTGTAATTGTTCCTTAAATAAATACATATATAATAACAAAATCCATATATGATAACAATGATAACTATGCAACTAAACGCAGTATTTGACGACCAAAACAGCAATATACTTGATTTTCCATTCAACTGTACTAATACAATATAAAAAGCGGTGACGTCATACTTCTATATCAATTAGTATGAGGCGTTTTGGCTGCCGCCAGCGAGGTCCGGCCCGTATTTGACTCTATTTTTTTGTATATTAATGTCCTTTAATTGTAGTTGCTCTCATACAAACATTTAATTTTGTTCCTCTCTAAAAACTGGTTCGTATGGCATCGAAAAAACCGTAGGGATCATGCCTATTACGTATACCTACTTTTACCTTACTGCTTAGGCTTGAAAACTCATTAAATAATAGGATTATAATTATAACGTCCACAATTAATGATGGGTGGGTTTGGAACACTTTGGAATGTTTAACAGTGATAGCCTTATCATGACGTGGCACATCGACTTGTGAATTCACTGGAGATATGATAGCTACGTCACATATTATATAATACTCCTACGAACGTCATAATAGTACATTATGATACAAGTGAGGTATATTGATCATTACATCAGAGGCGGAATTGTCACGCGAACCGCAGGTGAGCGTGATAAGAGAGCCGAAAAGCGTCAAATCTATTTATCACTTTTCTATTCACTACGAGTCAACATTTTTAACAATAACCAAACACGCATTTGTGAAATTACCTATAATGGCGCGCAACAATTTTTTTTCGTGAAGTTCGAGGCTTAGATGAAATCTCTAAACAGCCAATACAAAATAAAATAAATATTTTCTTATTCAATATAAATTCATGTAAAATGTTATCAAAAGTAAATAGTTTTACTAAATGACATTTTCTATATCATATCCAACAAGAAATAATCAATTAATCCACAAGAAGGATTTAATTTGTTTAGTCGAGTAAGAATCCATTTGCCGAGAATTAAAAACAAACCTGTATAACCCGGTCAATTTAAGAATGCGCCGAGTCCATACATACACCTTGCTGCAAGGTGCTAACGTGTCTTAATCGGCATATAAACATAACTACACGAGTGTCGTAATGTTATTAAACACGCGTGTTTAATACCCAGGATTATGAGCCCAAAAGCGGCACAATAAGAGGCACGTTACGAGCAAATGTGTTGAAATAGTACATTATGATACAAGTGAGGTATGTTGATCTTTAAATCAGAGGCGGAATTGTCACGCGAACCGCAGGTGAGCGTGATAATAGAGCCAAGGATGTAATTATCAAAGCTCACGCCTGTCATACGACGTTTTTCAACACATTTGCGAGGAAAAAATCATTTTCATAAAATGAACATGTTACAGGCTCCTAAGTTGTTTCCTTTAGTTATTGATGACAACAGGTTTTTACTCACATATTTGTACATCTCCAAGAATGTACAGTGGCGTCAAATCTATTTATCACTTTTCTATTCACTACGAGTCAACATTTTTAACAATAACCAAACACGCATCATCAATGTTTACAAATATTTGTGAAATTACCTATAATGGCGCGCAACTATTTTTTTTCGTGAAGTTCGCGCAGTGCGCCCGCAGTGATGCTTAGATGAAATCTCTAAACAGCCAATACAAAATAAAATAAATATTTTCTTATTCTATATAGATTCATGTAAAATGTTATCAAAAGTAAATAGTTTTACTAAATGAAACGTTTCTATATCATATCCAACAAGAAATAATCAATTAATCCACAATAAGGATTTAAATTGTTTAGTCGAGTAAGAATCCATTTGCCGAGAATTAAAAACAAACCTGTATAACCCGGTCAATTTAAGAATGCGCCGAGTCCATACATACACCTTGCTGCAAGGTGCCAACGTGTCTTAATCGGCATATAAACATAACTACACGAGTGTCGTAATGTTATTAAACACGCGTGTTTAAACCCAGGATTATGAGCCCAAAAGCGGCACAATAAGAGGCACGTTACGAGCAAATGTGTTGAAAAAGGGGTTATATCATTGTTAAACCTCAGAAAGTAACCCGGGACACGTTGTGGTTTGAGAAGACAGAACTTTAATCTTAAAATACTCTTATTCTGTTTTATATACATAAATCATCGCTCTTTGATTTAAAACTCCAATAACTTAATGAACTAACACGAATAAATAATTGGCCTGGCATGCACGTTAAAAGCGAAGTGATTACTCCAAAGCACCTCTATCGATGTGTATCGGTCGATCAGTTCACGTATAAATTTATTTATTCGAGCGGTTTGTAATTGGATATACGCAAGGCAAGAATACAGACACAGAATCTACGACATTTATATGCGCAAATTTATTCTATCTGAAATGAAGTTTTTTTTCTGTATCGTCTTTCTCATAGAAAGCTGGTACAGTCCAATACTGGGTTCAAGTGATTTCTACAGCAAGAATGGATATTACAAGGAATTCGGCTTTCTGAATGACTTTGTTGATCATAAATATGGGGATAGCCATAATATAGGTGATATTTTATTCAATAAACAATCTGATTTTACTAATAATTTCAATAAGAATCGAGGGATATTTGAAAGAAATGGCTACAGATTCGGTTTTGACGATGGGAATCCTGGTAAGTTTTTTTTGTAACTTTACATACATATTACAATCGACTTTTTGTTGCCTGAGGTGGAAACAACGGTTTCATTTAAATTCTTCATAAATATGTTAAGAAGGCCTCATGTCAATTTAATGATTCATTTGATATAGTTTAGTTTTTTTAGTAGATAGTTTATTTGGATAACGTTCCGGTCAAGCAGCTGAATTTGATATAATTATTTATACTGTCGACCACTTAAGCTTATAATAATATGGCTAGACGACGAACGATGTTATTAATGTATGGGTGTACAAAAAAAATGTCTGAAATAAATAAATCTATTTTATTCTTTTAATATTTATTTAACTTTACTTTTACTTTACTAATATCTACTAATTTATTAATAACAATTTCTAACGGTTCATAATGTTCTAAGCTGACGATATTTAACGATTTTTCTTCAGACGTTCACGGCAGGATAGAGCGTCCATGCCAAGCGTACGATACCTTCTGTATCCGCAAGTTCTTCGGAGAGCACTCCCGCTGCAAGATATCAGGACGACGCCTGCCTGATCCCTTCTATCGAGCTCAAGGCTCCGCCTCGTATCCTAGTGCCAATATGTCGGCTACTGTAGATAACGCTTTTTACACGGGATTAAATGATGCTAGAGTCGTGGAATTTTAGTAAGTACGCAAAAGGGAGCTATTTAACAGTAATAATAATCTATTTGGTTACGAACACACATATTTAAAAATATAATTTTCTGGCGGGCCGCAAACTCCTAGGATACGCTGTGTTGGGAGAGAGGGACCTGCCATGTCTCTATCTGCCAACACAGCGAATCCTCAAGTGAATAAAGGGTCGGCAACGTGCTTGTGATTTTGGAGTTACAAGTGTCCATAGGCTACGGTAACTGCTTACCATCAGGCAGGCCGTAAGCTTGTTTGCCACAGTCATTGTATAAAAAAAAAACTAGGTTGAGCCTGAGCCTGTATCTTGGAAGTAAAAATAATCGGAAAACGACAATGTTACCTATACATCTATTATTTGTGTGCGCGCGTCCGTGTGTGTGTGTGTGTGTGTGTGTGTGTGTGTGTGTGTGTGTGTGTGTGTGTGTGTGTGTGTGTGTGTGTGTGTGTGTGTGTGTGTGTGTGTGTGTGTGTGTACACTCCTAGGATACGCTGTGTTGGGAGAGAGGGACCTGCCATGTCTCTATCTGCCAACACAGCGAATCCTCAAGTGAATAAAGGGTCGGCAACGTGCTTATGATTTTGGAGTTACAAGTGTCCATAGGCTACGGTAACTGCTTACCATCAGGCAGGCCGTAAGCTTGTTTGCCACAGTCATTGTATAAAAAAAAAACTAGGTTGAGCCTGAGCCTGTATCTTGGAAGTAAAAATAATCGGAAAACGACAATGTTATACATCTATTATTTGTGCGCGTGTGTGTGTGTGTGTGTGTGTGTGTGTGTGTGTGTGTGTGTGTGTGTGTGTGTGTGTGTGTGTGTGTGTGTGTGTGTGTGTGTGTGTGTGTGTGTGTGTGTGTGTGTGTGTGTGTGTGTGTGTGTGTGTGTGTGTGTGTGTGTGTGTGTGTGTGTCTTATCGTCATGTGAAGGATCGTAAACAGCGCTCCTTGTTGTGTGAAACTAGTAGTTAATTTTTAATTATTTTCTTATATTTCAGTATCGACAAAGTAACGGACAACTTGGTTATTGCTATCCATTTCGACGCCGTCACACTCGTTGCTAACGACACAAACTTAAAATTTTATCTGAGAGGTAGACAACCGGAGGTACATCAAGGGTTTGCATCATTATATTTGGGTAATATTCTATACTTATTATGCCAGCAATGGCTATAAGAAAGAAAGAAAGAAAATAGTTTATTACTGCATACACTATACATGGATTACAACAAAACTTAACTTAATACATATAATTTTTAAGAAATTTGCACTAAAAGACTTGAATTTTGAAGAATTTTGGAAATCAGTCCACAATTGACGGAGAAATCGGTGAACAAACGTAAAAAATATTCTCCTTTTTTGAAGTCGGTTAAAAATTGCTGTTTGCAAAGGTCCAATAGGAAAATTGCGCTGGCAGTTACGTGACTGTACGAGTAGCTACCTACCCTAAGAGTACGGGGCGAAAACGACGAAGTGGCTATGTTGCAGAAAACGCTGTCGAAGCCTAATAAAGCCGCGTCCATTACGCCATGTTTTCGTGGTATTTGAATTTCAAAAATATTTTTTATTTTAATCGTATGGCATACAGGTTGGAACAGTAACAAATACATTAACTAAATAGGTACCTATATATAAAAAAAAAAAACCCTAGTCAAATAAACCACCCCTGGTCGCCTCTGGTGTAAAGGTGCCCATTATGCTTGCCACATTACCTTGTTGAATGGCTAAAGACAACCTTTGCACCAGAAACGACTCGGAGCGGGCATCCTCACCCTTTTGCCTGAGCCTACGGCCTATGTCCCGGACAAATTTCTTTGCGTCCGACCCCCAGCAACCCGCTGTTTCTACTGCCACGGGTACAAAAATATAGCCTGATGTAAGGGGAGCGTACTTTTGTCGCTTTAATGCGGCCTGAAATTCGGCTGCTGCCCCGGCCGCGCGCGTAGTCCGGTTAATATGGGATGCCGCGAAGGTGCTGACGCACGTTGCGTCCCACACTAAGCACCGCCCTCTTTCCCATGGCAACAACGTCAGGCCATCGGGTCGTTTGCCATCAGTGCGACTAAGGCCCGGCGGCTCAAGAATAGACGGAACACCTGCCGGCCTTAGGGCCCTCTGGACTATGTTGTTGAGGGCATGGTGTCGGGGGTGCCTACCGGAGCACCGGCGGCAACTCAGAGCGTGATGACCGTCAGCACCCACCATGTTACCACAGATGCAAACATGTGGTTGGCACACATTGCAGCCCAGACGGAGAGCAACGGCCACACGCAATGAGTCACCGTCCATTAGGGTTCCCAATTGTGGTGACGGCAGCGCGTGCAACCATGCCCCTGACTCAGACCGCGATACCGCCAGGAGTCTTGCGAGGTCGACACCGGTTGCTTCACCGATAAGTCCAGAGATTGTTGCTTTACAGCCTATGTCATCCCATGCGCGCTGGGCTTTGGGGTTCTCGGGTACGGTAGCCCCTGGATTGAGAGCTGACCACGCTATCAAGGCGTCAGCCATATACGGAATGTTTGTCCTGTCACCATTTGCTTGTAATATGTTAGCGACAAGATCTACAACCCCGTGTACCGACGTCAAGAAGGCCGGCAAACCCACATCCCGGACCCGCCGTACCCCAATGCCTCCGTGTCGGATTGGCAGAGCCGCTTGTGTCCATTGTACATCGCTCAGGGAGACGTTGACTATCGACTCTATTAAACATTTAATGGTTGCGTCGAAAGAATCGACGTCGCTGTGGAATAGCCACGCTGGGGCCGTACGCAGCAGGTACATTACCTTTGGTACCGCAAAACACTTCTGCAGTAGAATTATAGCTATATGAGGACTAATGGTTTTGAGCCGTTCGCCGGCAAGCAGAAGGAGGTTCTTGCGTATCAAAAGTGCCTCAGGTACTGCGGAAGGAAATATCGGTGCACCGAGTAAAGAAAAGGTGTCAGTGTTAAGTTCTCTGAGCCCTGGGAGCAGCGACAAGAAAAAGGAAAAATAAGAACATGACTCCAGACTGCAGGGAAAGAACTCGCACTTGGCCGTATTTACCTCTAGTCCCATATCTTTCAAGCGTGGCAGCAAGACGAGTAAGTCTTGCTCCACCTCTTCAGGTTTACCCCCAATGGTACCATCATCTAGGTACCAGATGTTGAGTGGAGACTTTAGCTCGGTAATGATCTTATGGATGGCTAGGCTGAAAGTTAAAGGGCCCAGAGGGTCTCCCTGCTGAGCTCCCACTTGGGAAAGAATAAGGTCCGGACCACGAAAAAGATTGGATGGCTGGTGATACACCTGACGAAGAAAAGGGTAGATCATTGGAGTGTTCTCCTTTACCTCATTCAACAACACGTCCCTCTCCAATGAGTTGAAAGCGTTTTTTAAATCCAATTTCAGAATAATGTTTCCAACATTCTTTGAATCCAAAGCAAACGCACGCACAGCGTGTATGGCTGCTTCACATCCCAGACGTGTCCCGAACCCCAGCTGATGTGGCTGAAGGTAGGAGGCCATGTCTATCTTCACAGCATGGCACCCAAGCTTAGCTACAAGTCGGCGAAGAGTGCTACCTACAGCTATTGGCCTTATGCCTCCCTCCTTCTTCTTTAAGGCGCAGAGTGAGGCTCCATATAAATATGGGCATATCTGGGGATTAAGCTTTCCACTAAGTAAGAAATTTGACAGTTTGGTCA
Organism: Epinotia brunnichana; assembly: GCA_963854355.1. Classification (NCBI taxonomy): domain Eukaryota; kingdom Metazoa; phylum Arthropoda; class Insecta; order Lepidoptera; family Tortricidae; genus Epinotia; species Epinotia brunnichana. Next base: position 8,670,525 of record OY977944.1, read on the forward strand.
GGGCTTCCACCAAGCGTACCCCACTGTCTCCAGCAGTGCTTGATGTTAACTCTTTTAAATGGGCCGGACGAATGCCATCCAAACCTGCGGCTGACCCACAGTGGAAAGAATTGATTGCCAGAACCACATCCTCTACTCTAACCGATAAGGCTGGGACGCCATGATCTGGTTCAGACGGGAAACTGAGAGGGCGGGATGGATTCGGATGCTTCGACTGCAGTGCTGCTAGAGTATCTGGACCGGGTGGAGCGATTGTGTCCTCGCTCATAAGCAATCGGACCGCGCCCCTTAAATCTCCCTCATGGACTTTGGCTTCAATAGTCCTGGCAAGTGGCAGCGAGTGGGAGGCTGTCGTACATTCATCGAATGATAAATCTGAGAAGGTATCTATGTTTGACTTTACCTTCGAAGTTAGTGAACCATTGCCCGATGATTCAGGAGCTCTCAAGGCCCTATATGAAAAAGATAGTAGAGAGTACCATTCGTCCACCCCATTAACGGTAATGCAACTATCAATTATGCCACACAATTTATTAGCTGCCATGCTTCTCGCCCCCTTCGGAATGTGACGAAGAACTCGCATCGACTCCTTAAATGTGGCGAGTTGATCCAATGTATGTGCATCTGATTGTAGATTTGGTACTGGTTGCGAGGCATTACCGGGCAAGGCGCTAGTGGGGCAAGAGAGAGGAGGATGGGGAGCATCTTTGTGCATGCGCGTAATATGTGTCTTAAGTCCTCGCGACGTAAACACACGCGAGGAGCCATAACAATGAGGGCACGTCGACTCAGGCTGGGAACTCATAAACAAATATAATGACAATTGATTAAGGAAAACTAAATAGAATAAAAACATAAATTAGATCATCTGGAACTGGAACATCACGATTTCACGAATGTAAGTAAATAAACATCGGGAACGTTGACAGTCAGTCAGCCAGCAGTGACGGCTGGAGTCTGCGCACATGCGCTCCCGGGACAGTAGGCAAGTGCGGCGTGTGTCGTTGCTTGGCAGCGCTTTGGCGTCTGTTTTGACACAAATCTCAGAACTCAACACAATCTTATATTCTTGTTTTCCCAAATAATATAATCACTTGGTCGTTGCCCACATTCGTGCATGTAAAGAGGGGTGCTAGTTACACAAATATTAACATTGCAAGGGCGTAGTGATCGGAGTAGGCGGGGAAAATAATATCAAAATATGGAGCTGTTGTGTCAGTTAAAACAATACCCTATTTGATTGCCGAAACTGGTGGATAACATGTTAGATGTTTAAATACACCGAAAACATTGGGGCAGCGGACGCAGCTTAAAAATAACACACGAGTGTCCTATATGCGGTTTATAATTTTATTCTCCGGTGCCTTTTGTCAAATCCTACCAGTAGTCTTACCCTGAAAGACACAAACAAACAAAACATAAACAACAAAGTCCAATTGAAAAATTTAGGTTCCGAGCCGGCGACCAGAGGCATACATGGTCGCCGGTTCAAATCCGGCTCGGAACCTAATTTTTTTAATTTTTCCTTTAATTTGAAGTTTATAAATATCGTTAGCAGCGTAAATGCGTTATACAAAAAAGTAAAAAAAAAAAAACCAACGGATAATGTCTGTATAATTTGTAATCATGTGCTTGTCTAATAATTAAAGCTGATACTTAAATTATAAATTTCAATTATATTTTATAATTTATACTTTATTACAATGATTTGATGGTTTACGACGACATACCTACTATATACAAATTCCTTTGGACACTTTTGCTCGAAGTTGTAAACGATTAAGTTCGTCGAATCCGATTCGGCTGGCCAACATTCGGAAAGCTACGGCACATCTTTTTGTCCAATATTCCACACTGACTCAAGACGAGAATCTTTGACCAGTGTGTGTTCCCAGTGATGACTTATGGCACGGAACCGTGGTCGCATACTATTATCCTCATAAGAAGGCTCTATCACTCAAAAAGCAATGGAAAGGGCCATGGTGGAAGTTTCTCTGCGTGATCGCATCAGAAATGAGGCATGGTAACCGATATAGCTCTCCGAATCGCTAAACTTAAGAGTGGCAGTGGACGTATAGGTAAACAAACAACTTAAGTAAGCCTCTCTTCCATGTAAAAAAAAAAAAGAAGAGGGTTGTGTCGGAGATAAAACCGTTAATTAAGTTAAAGTGGATACTTCTTTGTTGGCTATGGAACCCTAATATATCTGCATTAATTCACTACAATCTGTATACTTTAGTACAGATAAATCGGTATATATGGCAACATTGACTGACGTAGCTGATTTGACTCGCGATACATTGAAAATGGCGGTCATTTCAGCATTATTTTCATGTCCGCCACGCCACATAAACTAAATAACATATTGTGATTAACAACTAATGGCAAATAAAGATGGATGACTGTAACAAACAATTATTTGAAATCAGATAAGGCTTCTCTACAAAAAGTTATTCCGGAAGTCACGTGATACATTTTGAACTGTACCCCTATACAAGAACGCGAGCAAAGAAGTATCCACTTCAAAACAGGGTCTATTGCATAGTCGGTCTAGGGAAATATAATAATAAATACATCTAGCACCACCCGTGCGAAGCCGGGGCGGGCAGCTAGTTAGTATTTATATACACCGTGGGCGTTAATAACCCGAAAGATTTTAACCACGCATTCCGGAGGTCATTAGGAGTAAAAAATGTTATATGAATCCAATCCAAATTCAGCAAAAAAAATAAAAAAAAAATCTAGTATTTTTTTCGGTTTTTGTAAATAAAATTTGGATAAGTATCGCTTCCCTATGGAAATCATCCCTTTTAATAAAATGGTAACAATTATTTCTCCAAAAAAGAATGAATTTAGTGAGTGGTAGCTGTCACTTTGATGTATGTCAATAACGACTCGAAACTTGGCAACATCGGTAGCAACGTCTCCATCAAAAGAGCTTAATGACCTAAGGAATGCGTGGTTAAAATATTTCGGGTTATTAACGCCCACGGTGTATACATAGATGAAATTGAAATTAGTTCAAAATGTATGACATATAATTTCAAAAATATGTATTTACTTATATTCATCCGTGCAGAGCTCGATCGCCCAGATATTATTCACTAACACTATTTTGTTATACTTACTACGGCTTTACGGTCCATAGAAAAATTACAAGGCATGTGCCCAATATGACATTGCTGGTGTCCAACAAATTACAATTAACTTAGAATTCCTGACTTAATTCGGATGAATTAAAAAAAAACTTTTGGCATAATTATGATTCACTTGGAGTTTTAATGACAATAATTATTATGCTTAACATAATAATTATTGTCATCTTTTTGATCTACATTTTTTGTTTCAGAACAAATAACGATAACCGTGATAATACCAGGGTTAGATGATTTAAAGCTGGACAGAGCCGAGATATATACATATGCAGAAAATCCTCTTTTTCCGTATGCTGTTTCACCCAAGTTACTAGTGAGTTCAGGTGGGTCAATGCAATCTAAATATGTTTTGTTCATTCAAGCAGCATAGTGCAGCGCAAAGCTACGTGCATCATCATCATCATCATCATCATATCAGCCAAAAGACGTCCACTGCTGGACATAGCCCCCCCCCTAAAGAGTGCCACAATGAACCCGTCCTGCGCCACCCGCATCCAGCGGAACCTCGCGACCTTTACCAGGTCATCAGTCGACCTTGTAAAAGTCTACCCACGATGCGCCTGCCAGTAAAGTTATCACAAAAATACTAAGGTGCGGAGGCGGTTCGACATCAGTATGTTGTCAGCTGTCGGTTTCAAAGTCAAAGTCAGTACTGATTGTTTACTGCGTGCCTATATTTAAATGAGTGCTTCCTGATTTACAGTAGGTATACAGTTCAGTTCTATCATGCGTAACACAGCTTCCGAGCAATGTAATCATTATTGTTACTATCAGTGAACTGATTTTTTTGAATTAACACAGGTGAATGAAGTAACAGAAGAACACAATTAATATGAATGCGTCAAATGAATGCGCTTAAGGACGGGTATGACGGACTCCCGAGAACCGCCCGGACTACCGTCTAAAACCCCACGGTGCTCTGCGCGCTGCCCTTTGGCGAAGCCACGGGAACGCTTGCGCATACTTCCGCGACTCCGCCAGCAGCTGTCTCCATATGGGACCTGTCACGGGGGATTACCTACACAGTTACTTACCACTAAGTCGTGACTGAACCTAATGGGTCTTTGTGCGGGAGTTTTTTTTTAAACCTGTAATTATAGCAAGTCTAATGGCTTACAGTTGACTTAAGGTTTTAAAAAGAAAATTTATTAATTTGCCTTTTTTTTTCAGATCCGGAAGTGGTTGCCATGGGAGTGTTCTTTGTCAGCGTAAACTTACCAAAAGACCACATCGAAGAGTTTCTTACGGACGGCGTATTTTTCAGCGCAAACTACATACAATATAATATCTGTGATTTCGGTCTTAAAGTTGTGTAATTTTTTATCAATAAGTTGTACGTGATTGAATTCTTACTTTTATTATTGATACTTCTATCTAGTTTATGTTTGTCGATATTGAGGTAAGTCAGCCGATGAAATTATTGCAATGAATGTCAAAACCCAATTAAAATGTACTATTTATTATTGCATTGATATTTAACAAAGTAGAACAAGCTTGGATAGATATACTTAGATAATATAAAAAAGCGGCCAAGTGCGAGTCGGACTCGCACATGAAGGGTTCCGTGAAATAAATTGCGGTTTACGATTTATGACGTATTAAAAAAAAACTACTTATTAGATCTCGTTTAAACCAATTTTCGGTGGAAGTTTACAATGTACATCATATATATTTTTTTTAGTTTTATCATTCTCTTATTTTAGAAATTACAGGGGGGGGGGACACATTTTACCACTTTGGAAATGTATCTCGCACAAACTATTCAGTTTAGAAAAAAATTATGTTTGAAACCTCAATATCATTTTTGAAGACCTATCCATAGATACCCCACACGTATGGGTTTGATGAAAAAAAAATTTTTTGAGTTTCAGTTCTGAGTATGGGGACCCCTAAAACTTAATGTTTTTTTTCGATTTTTAAGTGAAAATCTTAATGCGGTTTACAGAATACATCTACTTACTAAATTTCAACAGTATAGCTCTTATAGTTTCGGAAAAAAGTGGCTGTGACATACGGACGGACAGACAGACGGACATGACGAATCTATAAGGGTTCCGTTTTTTGCCATTTGGTTACGGAACCCTAAAAAGAGGAAGAGTTTGTGAGTTTGTGACTTTGTAAAACGCAAAAAATTGCATCTAACTACATTACGGAGTTTGATACATCAATTGAACTTAGTATACCCCCATAACCCGAAATATCTTGCATGCGAATAATTATAGTCGCTAATCTTATACGAAATTTGCGCTTGCAAGAAATTGCATGCAAGTTTAACTACATTGCGGGGTTTGGTAGATCAAATCTAAATGTCAAATAAACCTTTTAAGTAAACCTGACCTGTAATTTATATTTCCAATAAAATGAATATGAATATATGAAAAAAATACAGTTGAATTGTCCTAACGCGCGTTCTAAACGTTACGGCTAACGTGAGTTTCAATCGTAACCTTACGATTCGTAACTACATACGAGATCGAATAAACGCGCTTTGAATAGATTTCGATCTCGCTTCGGTATTCTTCGATTCGACCCGTCAAACTTGTAACTCACACTGCCGTTGTACTACGAAACCAACTGCAAAACGTAAGGCGCTTTGCGTTTAGTTTTCGATGCGTAATTTAACGTTCGATTCGTACTATCAATCGGAGGGCCTACCGCGAAAGGAATTCGAAGTTTCCCCTCTCTGTCATACTTACAAGTTCGTACGTAAGTGCGACAGAGAGGGAAAACTTCGAATACCGTTCGCGGTAGGCACTCGGTAGTGTGAGACATTTCGAATCGAAGAATACCGTCGCGACTGTAGTTTACTATTTCACTTGCAAAATGGCCCGTGATATCGTATTATTCCGTCAAGAGTTATCGTAGATCCGATCGAAATTTATCTCAAGTTAACGAACTTATAAAAATAAGGGTTTTGAATTGACAACATATATCCGCAAAATTCGGATTATCGCGTATTTTGCATTTAAAATGCAAATAAATGGCCCACGCGCCGCCATATTGTATCGACACTGTCGACGTCGCGATGTGCGTATTCTGTAATGTCATAACCGACAAACGCTAGCATTTAAATTAAAACGATAAATGCTAGTGTTATAAGGTTGAATATTGGAAAATCGATTAAACTATACGAACGAACGTGAAGTCGATCGCGTGTTAAGTAATGTATCACGTTACAGTTTAGATTTTTAGTTCTATGTGTGACCACAAGGGGCGGTGTATAGACTTTTCATACTAAATCTTAACGATAGGCGGTAGCGTCTGTAGTAAACGCGACTCAGTTCAATCCCACGCTAAGGGTGCAGCACCACGGAGCGTGCCACGGCGTGTGCGTACTCTCCTGTGGATGGCAGAGGCTCTGTCCTCCAAAAAATTAGGCACTCTACTCACCAATAACACGTTTAGGTTCGCGGTATCGCTGGGCGTGATACCAACATGTGATACCCCAGTCGCTCCTGCAGCGGGAGTGCTGGTAGTACTACGCGGAACGCCTCTACTGATTATCTCTGATTAGTATGTTTCAATACCGTTTGGTTCAATTATCAGTCTGCCATCTTATCACTTATCACACCTAGCGTAAGCGTGAATGTATTGTTACGGGACATACACAATAAATAAATAAAAATACACCAATCGAGATTGCTGCGTAGTTATGATAGGCGAGTCAGATTTCTACACACTCACTACTCAAGATATATATATATATATCAAACTCGTAAAATCAATTAGAGAAACTATAAAGCTTATTTTTAGCACTATAACATATATCTGCGGGGCGGTGTTCTGCCTTTTCGCAGAACTATTTTTGGCCGAATATCATTTGCCAACTAACGTTTCGCCGAAGATTCACTTTGACAACTAACGATTACCAAAATGTTATATGACAACTTTTTAATTCGCAGAATTATTATAAAGCGGATTATTATAACGCCTTTACACTTTTGGCAGACTCATCATTTGTCAAATCTTTCACTTGGTCGAACAACTCTTGGACGAATAACGTTTAGTTGATGCAACAGTTCACTTTTCATACATTAGGCAAGGCAAAAGATACTAGCATAGATAACAACGGCAACAGGAACAGCAGGGACTTAGTGGCAAAACCGACTCGGATCGCGGATAGGTTAGAAGACTCTTCGAGGTTATTTTTTTATAAAAGAGGGGAAATACTTGTTCTTAACTTAAATATTGTAACAACGGCAACAGGAACAGCAGGGACTTAGTGGCAAAACCGACTCGGATCGCGGATAGGTTAGAAGACGAAAGCAGCTCCCGCTTTCGTCTTCGAGGTTATTTTTTTATAGAGGAGCGGAAATACTTGTTCTTAACACAAATATTGTAACAACGGCAACAGGAACAGCAGGGACTTAGTGGCTAGTTAGCGGGAGCTCTGCTCCCGCTTTCGTCTACGAGGTTATTTTTTTATAAAAGTGCGGAAATACTTGTTCTTAACACAAATATTGTAACAACGGCAACAGGAACAGCAGGGACTTAGTGGCAAAACCGACTCGGATCGCGGATAGGTTAGAAGACGAAAGCGGAAGCTCTGCTCCCGCTTTCGTCTTCGAGGTTATTTTTTTTATAGAAGAGCGGAAATACTTGTTCTTAACACAAATATTGTAACAACGGCAACAGGAATAGCAGGGACTTAGTGGCAAAACCGACTCGGATCGCGGATAGGTTAGAAGACTCTTCGAGGTTATTTTTTTATAAAAGAGGGGAAATACTTGTTCTTAACACAAATATTGTAACAACGGCAACAGGAACAGCAGGGACTTAGTGGCAAAACCGACTCGGATCGCGGATAGGTTAGAAGAGTGTTAGAAATTATATAGTTAATACGCAGTGGTAATCATTAATTTGTATAAATGAGTATGTATTATGACCTAAAACTTGGATTAAAGCAGGACTGACAGTTGGAAGCGCTCGACCAATCAGAGACCGCCAGGTGTTACTGCGGCTCTCTGATTGGTCGATAGTAATGGAGGGAAAAGTAACGTCAATGTAGTGGCGACCTGGTCCCATGAGGGATTTTTCGGAGTCAGTCTTGATTTAGCCAGGGAGAAGTCAAATAGTATTTGTAATGTATTGTGTGTTAGTCTAATAATATTCATTAATACTGTGTCTTAATGGTAAGTTAACAAAGTGAAGGATCAATATAATCAGTAAGTAATTCAATCACTATGTTTGTTTCATTTGAATTTCACCTTCCGCGACTTCGTATGCACTCTCAAGTCGATGATATTTGTTCCTTAATCGAATAAAGCAGCCAATTGCGCTTACATCTCAGAAGTTGGATAAGAAAAGGACCTTAAAAGTACTAAGCTCACTACTATTTTTTTTCCTCCTTTTGTTTAAACTTACCGCTAAGCCCACGTAAACTTGTTTTTGTTCCTATAATCAGAGCGTATGCTGCTAGTTCGTTTCTTTGTAAAATAATATCAAAGGTTAAAGCTTTAAATACCGCGGTAAGAGTCATTCAACAGCTAGAATTGCTAAAATGTTAGGTCACATGGTTCAAAGCAGGGTGATGTATGATTGCGACGCATTATTCCACTTCGACTTTTAATCCACTTGAGCGTGTATTTATTGTTGCTAATAAAATAATGTACAGCTACTGAGTGCGTTGACTAATAATTTGACAAGGTTGGCTTCAGGATTGACGCCCTTTATCCGGGTTTATACAGGTACCAGTAGTAGTAGGTCTTATTTATTAAACAATAATATTTATTAAATTTATATGATAATGTAGCTGTTGTTGAATGCGTATTGGTGTTTAAATAAAACTCTGGTCGGAATACATTTTTATTTGTTCCTTTTTTTTACTAAAAATACAAAATATTTCTGGAGCTATACTTGCTCCTTGTGTCGCTTAATAGTTTTACTGTACCCTTCATCAGTGACTTCGCGAACAAATTATACGTTTCAGGATATAACAGAAGAAGCAGCTCGTGGAAGGGAACTTTATATCCCCACGAGTCCCACAAAGGATACATCGAGTTATCGACGGTTGCGCAGCACGCCCCGACGCCGCGCCAGGCGAGCAGTCAGACGGCGCGGCGCTTGCGCGGTCGCTCCAGTCGGCCCTCGCGGGGGCGCGTCAGCCGCTGCTCTGGAGCAGGAGGCGCAGTCAGCGGTCGCGCGGCTAGCGGGCAGCGTAGCCACGCGGGCAGCCAGCGGGCGCGCAGACGGGCAGTGCAGCCACGCGGGCGGTCAGCGGGCAGCGCAGCCACGCGGGCGGCCAGCGGACAGCGCGGGCAGTCAGCGGGCAGCGCAGCCACGCGGGCAGCCAGCGGGCGCGCAGACGGGCAGTGCAGCCACGCGGGCGGTCAGCGGGCAGCGCAGCCACGCGGGCGGCCAGCGGACAGCGCGGGCAGTCAGCGGGCAGCGCAGCCACGCGGGCAGCCAGCGGGCGCGCAGACGGGCAGTGCAGCCACGCGGGCGGTCAGCGGGCAGCGCAGCCACGCGGGCGGCCAGCGGACAGCGCGGGCAGTCAGCGGGCAGCGCAGCCACGCGGGCAGCCAGCGGGCGCGCAGACGGGCAGCGTAGCCACGCGGGTTGTCAACGGGCCGCGCAGCCACGCAGGTAGCCAGCGGACAGCGCGGCCACGCGGGCAGCCAGCGGACAGCGCGGCCACGCGGGCAGCCAGCGGACAGCGCAGCCACGCGGGCAGCCAGCGGACATCGCAGCCACGCGGGCAGCCAGCGGACAGCGCAGCCACGCGGGCAGCCAGCGGACAGCGCAGCCACGCGGGCGGCCAGCGGACATCGCAGCCATGCGGGCGGCCAGCGGACAGCGCAGCCACGCGGGCGGCCAGTGGACATCGCAGCCAAGCGGGCGGCCAGTGGACATCGCAGCCATGCGGGCGGCCAGTGGACATCGCAGCCACGCGGGTGGCCAGTGGACATCGCAGCCAAGCGGGCGGCCAGTGGACATCGCAGCCAAGCGGGCGGCCAGTGGACATCGCAGCCAAGCGGGCGGCCAGCGGACATCGCAGCCATGCGGGCGGCCAGTGGACATCGCAGCCAAGCAGGCGGCCAGCGGACAGCGCAGCCACGCGGGCAGCCAGCGGACATCGCAGCCATGCGGGCGGCCAGCGGACAGCGCAGCCACGCGGGCAGCCAGCGGGTGCGCAGACGGGCAGTGCAGCCACGCGGGCAGCCAGCGGGTGCGCAGACGGGCAGTGCAGCCACGCGGGCAGCCAGCGGACATCGCAGCCATGCGGGCGGCCAGCGGACAGCGCAGCCACGCGGGCAGCCAGCGGGTGCGCAGACGGGCAGTGCAGCCACGCGGGCGGCCAGCGGACAGCGCAGCCACGCGGGAAGCCAGCGGACAGTGCAGCCACGTCGGGCAGCCGGCGGGCATGCAGCCGGGCCGCCAGTGGGCAGCGCGGTCATAGTGAACGACGCACCAGGGACATCTCGGTGAGCCTTCTCATAATACTAACATATAAGTAGATCTTGTATCGGTTTAGAGTAGTTTAGAGTTATTTTCATCTTGCTAAAAGAGCTAGGTTTTCTAATCCGCTTAAAGAGTGTTATTATGAAAAGTTAGTTTTGATAAATAGATGTGTGTATTGTTGGCAAACATGCAGTAGAATGCATTTTGCATGGACTTGATGATCGTTCTGCTAGGCTTGTTGCGGAAGCAGCCCAATATGTGATAATTCTAATAAATCGCTAACGTATGCGAGTAATGTGAGAAATATAAAGACAAATACAGAGCGTAAGTTTGTTAAGAACTTACTATCAAGAGCATGTAGACAGTCAGGCACGTACACATTCAAAGATTATTCGTTGCTGTAAATGTAGGAAAGATGGCCACGTCACATCACAGTTCAGATATTATTGAGTCATATCAGTTCAGATTTAAAGAAATGTGGTCGATGCTCAAGAATAAGTCACGATACTGGGCAGTGTTATGCCAAACTTCCTCAATGTCAAGACTACAATATGTATTGCGGCATTTAATGATCCGGTGGGTCGATCACGTAACTTTTCTTGCGCGCGTCTGTAAGGTCTAAATGTCAATTTTATATGGAAAAATGACAGTTAGATTGTGATTTTACTGCCAGACGCGCGTACAATGCGTTACGTGATTGACCTACTGGTCTTCCTCGTCAGTCTCCTCCGGTTAAGCTCTGTCCGCAATTCTAATGACAAATATTTTAAAACAGCGTTTGTGAATACGTTCCTTTACGTCCTGTTGTCTCCCGGTGCCGCGAATTCACGGCATCCTCCCGTCAATGGAATTTATATTCAATTTAAATTAGAACAGAGTTGCATTTGTTTTGCATCATTCGATTTTAGAAAAAGAACAAAGTCTACTCTAGTCCGTACTTTGATTTGATTTAAATTTAATTGCCTATTTTCCTGGTATGGCGGGATACCTCAGGGTGTCGGAGGTTATGAAGCTATTTAATAATTATAACTAATGGAATCAATATAACTAGTAATCTTCCCTTACTCTTGAGGATTCGGTAACTTTGTAGTACAACGTATACCTATAGATATAACACTTTAAACACTCGCGCTTTGTACACATATTTAAATTATTGTTTTTCACGGCTTTAACGCGATATTTATTTACCTTTATTTCTGACCTTTCTACACGGGTTTCACCGGTCATGGTCGCAAATGGCAGTCGACCCAGCAAGTTGTCAACGGAGATATGGGTGTATAGTATTTTACTACCCTCCAAAATTCGATAAAAATATAATAGATGCCGTCCTAGCGTATGCCCGAAATAAGCAAGTTGTCAACGGAGATATGGGTGTATAGTATTTTACTACCCTCCAAAATTCGATAAAAATATAATAGATGCCGTCCTAGCGTATGCCCGAAATAGATAGTGGTGAATTTACCTTAATAGATTGGGAAGTATCAGAAGACTGATACATTATTGACGTCTAATGTCATTTGTGATTTGGTGGTGTTATATCGGTGACGGCTATCCCAATAATGTATTGTTTTCCTCTGGGTTGGAAGGTCAGATGGCAGTCAATCATAATCATAATCATAAATCATTTATTCAGTCACACACTAACTAAAAATAAATAAAAGTCACTTTCGTAAAACTAGTGCCTATGCCAAATCTTGGGATTAGGTGTCAAAGCGAACCCCGGGCTCCTTTAGGGGCATAACCGGGAATAACGCTAGAAGGATAATGTAGTTGACAGATGTGGTGGCAAACAGCAAAGATTCCGTATGCGCGGGGAGGGACGGAAAATGTGACATTGTATCTCGTTCCCAATTGCGGTATTGTCTATGCATGCATACTTGTCGCTCATGCGTGTAGAGGTATGTGTGGGCGAGTCTCTCTATTCTATTCTACCTCTATGGGTACAAATAATTATACATAGATGACGTTGAAGCTAAATAGGACTTGTTAATTTTACCCAAAGATGTTATGCCATTTAAATTGTTGATAGTATAAACCTATACAGAACAACCTCACACCGTTATACAAAAGATCAGTCATCACTTGGATACACTCTAATTTGATCAATTAGTGACCATTAGTAACAAGTTCAAAATAACATTGCGATCGTGATTTAGAAATTTTCGATCCTACCTTTATAGGGGTGCGTCCAGAACCCATAAGTATTCAAAGGGGAGATTTTTGTGGAAGGAGGACTTACTCGTATAGTTCATAACGGGGTGAGTTATTCTGTTGTAGCTGGGGTATTGTGGATGCCTGCCGGAGGAGTAGGACATATTGTAGCTGTTTGCTCTCCTCGTAATCTCTGCTTATTGAAGAATGAGTCTTTGATTTCTCGCGATCGTGTAGCTCGGGAGGAAAGTAGATTCCGAACAAATTGGTATTCCTGACATATCTGAGGCTGATTCAGGATATAAAGAAAACCTTTCATCTCGGGATAAAGAAGGACTTTTAAATTTTTTAAATAAATAAAGAGCATTGTACCTATCTAAATATTCTAAATACATAATAAAACTTGGAATTCAATTTTTACATTAAATATTATTCATATATTATTTAAATTAAATTACAATTATACCTAATTATTTCACAATATTGAATTCGTTACCTTTTTTCTAAAATGCGCTTTTGAAAGGGTGCAATGCTTATATACTGGTTCTTATAGACTCTTACACTAAAAACGCTTACTTGAAGCCTGTTAGGAACATCGATTAATTCAATTTTTCAATTCAATTCAAATAATTTATTTCGGAACATTGTCCATAGTTGTTAGTAAGATTAATGTATTCCGAAAATATTTTGGGTTTTTTTTTGGCGTCCCTCGGTTAATCATATATATCTTTCACTAGTGAGATCTTTGGGAAGTTTTTGTGCGATAGGAATACTAAATATTACTGTATTGAACGCTGTATCCACACCCAGGGTCACGGGCAAGTAGAACGCTATAATATAAATTTGGTGGATGGTTTGACAGCCAATAGCATTGGCACGGTTGAGACCAAATGCTTGATGTGCAATGAAGATTGTACATACTTACTACTTTAAATTCAAGGGCTTAATCGCACCCCCTCTGAGGCGCTATTTGGCACCAAATAAATAATTGGTTAATGGCACCTAGTGAAAGTCGCATTCTTCCAGAGTTAAGTATGTACCGATGTTACTAGCGCTGATAGTAAATGTGTAAATGAAATGAGAGAAGACATAAATGCGCCCGTTAAAGCTTCACACGAAGCTCGTAAAGCTTCACACGAAGCTCAGATATTGTCCTATGCTGCAAAACGTTGCAGTCCTAAAAGTTCGAGGTAGGATATTTAGTACGTGTCAAAAAACAAATCCCAGCGACTGAAAATAATAAAAAGCTATAGATTTACTTAAGTTCTAGGGTCCATATGGACTAATTAAAATATACGATGTTCATAGGTAGCAGATTGTTGACACTCAGATGATGAAAAATGGTTATAGACGCTATTCCTCTGTAGTAGCAGTTACTTTGATAAAATCAAGCCTAGGGTGAATTATTTCAGACCTCCATAATGAAAGGCTACTAATTAATTAGTGTGATATACAAAATTTTATATATGTACCGGCAATGCAGAGGTCACAAGTTCGAGTCTTGTATTGGGCTTCAGACGATGATGGTGTACATTGTCCATTATATTTGTTATCTGTGTCATATCGTGTTCTCGTCTCTCTTCTTTTCTTTGTTTTATAAATATTTTAAACCTTAAGTTCAAAATTGATGTTAATGTTAAAAAAATAATGCACTAGTGCAATTGTATTTCGAACATCATAGCAGTTAATAAATGAAAATCATCTTATACCCATATTTTCAGTTTTCTGGCCATGTAATAATTGCCTGTTGATTACAATCATCTTTAACCCATTTATTTCAGTGTTAAGGCCATGAAATAATGCATGTTTATAAAATTCATCTTTAATCCATTTATTTCAGTGTTCAGGCCATGAAATAATGCCTGTTTTTGAAAGTTATCATTAACCCATTTATTTCAGTGTCCAGGCCATGGAATAATGCCTGTTTATAAAAATCATCTTTAATCCATTTATTTCAGTGTTCAGGCCATGAAATAATGCCTATTTTTGAAAGTAATCACTAACCCATTTATTTCAGTGTCCAGGCCATGAAATAATGCCTATTTTATTGAATCGCACTGGCCTGAAATAATGCCCGTATGCGAATACATAATACATCACTCGCATTGGCCATGAAATAATGCCCGTATGCGAATACATAATACATCACTCGCACTGGCCATGAAATAATGCCCGTATGCGAATACATAATACATCACTCGCACTGGCCATGAAATAATGCCCGTATGCGAATACATAATACATCACTCGCACTGGCCATGAAATAATGCCCGTATGCGAATACATAATACACCACTCGCACTGGCCATGAAATAATGCCCGTATGCGAATACATGACACATCACTCGCACTGGCCATGAAATAATGCCCGTATGCGAATACATAATACATCACTCGCACTGGCCATGAAATAATGCCCGATTGCGAATAAAATTCAGGCCATGAAATAAAGCCTGCCAAAAATAATAAAATAAATGTTTATATTACATTACTAAGTAGTTTACTCTTACAGGCCGTGATATAATGTCTACTTACTTGCAAATCAGTAAATCAAATCCATAGAGTACACTCTAGATTGTTTATTGTGATTCATATCGTTATGTTATTAATGAAATAAGTTGTAAACATGAAATAATGATAATCGCAGATGTATAATGCTACAGCTGGTCCATGTGTATGATATATTAATACAAAATCCAACATATTTTGACAATGTGTAGCAAATGTATTCCATTACACGGGTATAAACTCGTACGTATTATTTATTCTTATTTGTTAGTTAATATTACGATTTGATGTGCGAGGTCGTTACATCTATTTTGGATGGCCGACTGTTAGAAATTATATAGTTAATACGCAGTGGTAATCATTAATTTGTATAAATGAGTATGTATTATGACCTAAAACTTGGATTAAAGCAGGACTGACAGTTGGAAGCGCTCGACCAATCAGAGACCGCCAGGTGTTACTGCGGCTCTCTGATTGGTCGATAGTAATGGAGGGAAAAGTAACGTCAATGTAGTGGCGACCTGGTCCCATGAGGGATTTTTCGGAGTCAGTCTTGATTTAGCCAGGGAGAAGTCAAATAGTATTTGTAATGTATTGTGTGTTAGTCTAATAATATTCATTAATACTGTGTCTTAATGGTAAGTTAACAAAGTGAAGGATCAATATAATCAGTAAGTAATTCAATCACTATGTTTGTTTCATTTGAATTTCACCTTCCGCGACTTCGTATGCACTCTCAAGTCGATGATATTTGTTCCTTAATCGAATAAAGCAGCCAATTGCGCTTACAAGAGGAAAGCGGGAGCTCCGCTCCCGCTTTCGTCTTCGAGGTTATTTTTTTTTTAAAAGAGCGGAAATACTTGTTCTTAACACAAATATTGTAACAACGGCAACAGGAACAGCAGGGACTTAGTGGCAAAACCGACTCGGATCGCGGATAGGTTAGAAGACTCTTCGAGGTTATTTTTTTATAAAAGAGCGGAAATACTTGTTCGCAACACAAATATTTTAATTTTTATCCTACGCCGATCTTAATACCTAATGATTTTTTCACTTATATTCAAAAGACCGACAGCTTAATCATTGGTACCTATTTTTAATTTAGTGATTGATAATTGAGCTTATATTTTATGAAATAATTTAGCATACATTTATTTCAAGGTATTTAATATTTAATGTTTAAGTAATAATCTCAAAAATATCACTACACTTTTAAATTGCCGGCAATGCACATCAACAATTTTTCTTCTGAGTATGTAGATTTGTGTTCAAGAATTCTGTTGATTCTTTCTTCTTTGTCTAAATACTTTTTTTTCTTCGGTTCTGGTGGGGCACCGGTTAATATAGTCTCGATTTCTCCTTGATTGGCAATAGTTTCTTTTATTAATTCTTTGATCAATGTATAAACACCAGGATGACCTTTATCAATGAGAGTGTTAATTTTGTGATGCCAGGCTTCGGCCGAGTTCTGTGTTCGTGGTATATTCATTTTGGTTACTTTATGGCAGCACCAAAAACTGGGTGGATATTTTGGTTGTGTAGTTGATGTTCCGTGAACATAATTGCTCTCGAACCAACTTGCTAATTGTTGCCAATCCGGGTCTTTAAAACTTTTTAGAATCTTGTTAAAATATATGTATATTTCAGATTCCTCAAGAAAACAGAGTTCCAACAAACACTTCACCTGTTTATTGAACTGTATGTCGTTTCCGTATCTTTTGGCGAAACCCTGCTCTTGATTGCCTATAACAAAACAAAAATAAGTATAGTAACAGAAATCTCATATGTGACAGAGTCAAAGTAGGTATTTCAAAAAAGGTACCTGTTTACAATTTGCCCCAAGTGAAAATGGCATCCTTGTAAATAAATTCCTTCAAAAGTTGATCGAAGACTCAGTATTGCAGCTTTTTCGAAATCCAACACACATATTTTCGGTACTAGATTAATACCGTGATCATTGCCGTATTCTACTAATAATTCAAACATTGTGTCATATGTGCGTTTGTCTTTATTAGTGCACAAACAAAAGCACAACGGAAATGTTTTTTTATTGTCCGTAAAAATATTTCCATGTATTGTATATAACTGTTTGAATATGTTGGGTGCAACTTTAAAAGTGCCATCTAAAAGCCAGTATGTCGCTCGGCTTAAAGTTGATATCATATAAGGTGTGGACATCATCAAAATCCTTTTATTAGTGTCGAACGTATGATCTTTTACAATGAAATTTGCATTATTAATATTAGTGTGTGCGCTGTTGATCTCAAAAGTAATATCAGCGGGCTCTTCTATAATATTCTGTTTTCTTTTTTGGCGATAAATGACCTGTTTTAATGCAGACGTAGACGGCAAACATTCCAAGACTTCAGTAGATACAGTGCTTTTGGCATTTTGTAACACATTACATGTCTTCAAACCAGATAACGAATCATGGTTTATTTTTTCATTGAATTCGGCTACGCATTTTCTAGTCGGATTTGGCTGATGGTTGTGTTTATTCTGACACTTCAACACTCTATGAATTCCGTCGCATAATTTCGTGCTTACAGTTGAAGTACATTTATATATCTTGTTCCGTCGCAGTTCACAGCACCAATAATACGTTTCATTCGATACTTTACTTTTTTCATACGTAAATCCATTCAAAAATAGCTTCACTCCGCCTTTTGTAGTAGTAAAAACTGAGCACTCTTCATTAAACTCACTCATTTTGATTATTATACCAATAAAACAGACCACCAGTAACCATCCGCAAACATAAACACTTATCGCCAATGAGTCAATTTATTCGTACCTACCTACATACTTTGTCATAAAAATAAGTGAGCGGTTGCGCTTACCCACGATGTTGCTAAAATTATATCACGTAGTTGCTAAACGAAACGGTACTCAATAAAACATTTGGTAAACAATAAACTACCAAATGTATATTATGCCAACTAAAACATAAAGTAATATGAAAGTAGGCGTTTTGAAAAATGACATTATAAAACACAGACCACATGTTGAGTTGGTAATTGTTCAGTTGGCAAATAAAACAAGTAAATTAGATAAGTTGGGAAATGAACGTTCGGCGAAATAAAATTACGCGAAACGTGAGTTGGGGAGTGATAATCGGCCATACAATTTTCGGCGTTAAATAAGAGAACCCGTCTGTGGTCTTCATCATCAGTTCCATTTCACCAAATTTGTAGTTTCCGAGTGTAAATTTATACCTTGTACATAACACGAGTTATAATACTTATAATAGAAAATACCAAAATCTCTACACGCGTGCTTAATACACTTGAGGACTTCCCTTAATTCCTCATGGATTCCATCATCTAACTGGCTTTTTGAAAACAATGGAACCAATCTGGAAGCAAATACTCGTACTTTCAAATAAAATAAAATAAATAGTGCCTTTGCCAAATCTTGGGATTAGGTGTCAAAGCGGACCCCGGGCTCCTTTAGGGGCACAACCGGGAACAACGCTAGGAGGCTGATGATATACGAATCGGTTCATAAATTATGACGGAGTTCTGAGGTAACAAACATTAAACATAAAAATCGTCCTTTTTTGGAAGTCGGTTATTAATTGGTTTTTACGACCTGTTAGCCTAGTAGTGAGTAGTGACGCTGCCTACGAAGCTGGAGGGTCGCCGGGTTCGAATCCTGGTAAATGGCAAATGTTTGTGTGATGGACATTAATATTTGTTTCTGAGTCTTAGATGTTTTCTATTCTTCAAAACGACTTGACATATTAAGATTTGGATTTCTTTAAGGGGTTTCTGGACTGGATCAGCAGAAATCATTCTTTGAGAGCGCAGATGCCGGCCGCCTTTGAGTTTTTTGTGGATAGAAATACCACAGAACCCAGTCATCCCACGATTTATTGAATCGTATGGCATACAATATTTTGGCCTTTTTGAGTTTGTCACTCTTCAGTACCACCCAGGGGACACGTGCAGGGTTGTGGTAAGTAGCTCCTGCGGACGCAAGTGACAGTTGTCCCCCCTTTATCAAGTGAGTGGGCAACTCGACTGTTAGAGGTTCTTAAGCCGCCCGAAGGCCTCTAACTCGGCTTAACGATTACTGTCATAGACAG
This sequence comes from Epinotia brunnichana, assembly GCA_963854355.1. NCBI lineage: Eukaryota > Metazoa > Arthropoda > Insecta > Lepidoptera > Tortricidae > Epinotia > Epinotia brunnichana. The sequence goes on from OY977944.1 coordinate 8,689,827, forward strand.
CAGCCGGGATCAACTGCTTAGCGTGCCTTCCAAAGCACGGAAGCGCTCATTTATAGTAACCACTCAAACAGGCGGTCACCCATCCAAAGACTGACCGCTGCCATCTTTGCTTAACCTGCGTTATCGTTTCCGATTCGCAGGCGCCGCTGGGCTATAAACGCGTCATGATTGGGTGGTACCCAGGTTTCGCAGGGTTTCTCCAAGTAAAAAAGATATATGAACAGCTCAGGGTCCAATGATGGAGCAGAGCTCTCTAGATAGAGTTAGGTGAGTAGCTTTTGCATTACACAAAACAATTAAACATAAAGCAAAAATTACATTTTTGAAAAACGTCGCGATTGATATCATTTTTAAGTAATAAAATAGAGATTCTATAAACCAGTTTTTTCCCCACAAAGTGAAAATTTACGACCAGAAATTATAAATAGGAATACGTAATGTAATATTTCTGAGTCGTTTTTCCTATTTCTGAGTCGTTTTTCCTATATATATATCCTATACTATTAAACGAGCAATATGTGTATATATATATATTTGCAATCACGTTCTCGGAAACGGCTCTAACGATTTCGATGAAATTTGGAATATATGTTGATGATGAAATCGATCTAGATAGGTCTCGTTTCCGAGAAAATTCGTTTTCTCGAGATTTTCTCGCATAAAGATTTGTTAATGCAATATAGTACGTAATTTCACCACAACTGTCACCGCTTCATTAGACTAATGGTTCAAATTTTTTGCTTTCGTTTTCTATAGACAATGATTTTTCGTAGTATTAAAATCGGGAAAAGCATGGTCTGACGTTTTTTTCTTTATCCTTAACATGTCTTTTTTGTTTATCGGTCCCAACTGGAAAAAAATATTAATAAAATATATTTAGGAATTAAAGGAACTTACCTTGTGAAGTTCAATTCCAATTATGCGAGAGCTTAAACCAAAGACGATTTTAGATTTACAAAGCAGCAGCACACGAGATGATGCTGTCTCAGTCACACATTTAGAGCCCACAACATAAACTAGATTTGTTGTCTCGCTCGCACGCTCCTGATGGTGCCCCCACCGTGCACCGTGCTCGCCTGGTCGGGCTCGCGCCATTATATTTCAGAGCTTTTGACATAGTTTTTTTTTTTTTTTTTTTTGGGTAAGTACTTGGGTTATGGGCGGGAATGGTAATCGTCTTCGGTTTAAGCTCTCGCATAATTGGAATTGAACTTCACAAGGTAAGTTCCTTTAATTCCTAATTATACTTCGAGCTTAAACCGAAGACGATTTTAGATTTACAAAGCAGATGTATAGAGTTAAGATAAAATAAAATAAAAAATAAAAACTTTAGTAATCACTTAACTTTATTGAGCAATTAACGTTTGATTTATCGCTCCAACCTGCAGTTTTTCTCAAAACATCTAAGCTAACACCAGCCTTGTGAGCAGCTGACGTGGAGGCGTGTCTGGTGCTGTGCGCCCCGAATACCCTGACATCAATACCGCTATCGCTCAGTACTTTTTTAACCCAGTGGCCAATTGTTTGAGAGCGTACATTTTTAAAAGGCCTCCGGATACTTATAAAGAGGTGATCGTCAGACTGCTTACGTAAGGCTGCTGTTTTTTCAATATAAGATTTTATTGCTAGTGCAGGACAGATACTTGGCTTTTCGGGAATAAACGGTAATTTAATGATGGGTTGAAAAGCTCCAGGACGGGACGTTTTTATTAAATCTGGTACCTTAATCACAATATCTTCATTATCTATTTCGATATTGTTTAATTTAATTAGACTCAACGTTTGCATCCGCTGAGCAGAAGCAATAGCCAATAGAGTAGCAGATTTAAATGCCAGATCTTTAAGGGAAATATTATTGTACGGATACAACTTTGATAGATGATTTAACACTTTAATAGTATCCCATGTTTGATCATATTTGGGTTTAGGAGGATTAAGTCTGAATACTCCCTTGAGGAACTGATTAACACAATAATTAGTTGTAGTTTCCTTTCCAAGTACAATTGATAACGCTGATCGATGGGTATTAAGGGTACTATAGCTGCCACCTGTCTCAAATGCCTTTGTTAAAAAAGATAAAACTTGAGACGGTGTAGCTTCGTAAAAATGGTAATTATTATTTTGACAGAAAGCCCACCATGATCTTAATGATGAATTGTATTGGGAAATTGTATTATTAGAAAATGAGGCCAATATTATTTCTAGAGAGCTATGTGGTGTGCCTCTTTTCACAAACGATTGCCTGATAGCCTCGCGGCCACCAGGGAAAGGCTCGAGTGCAGTGGGTGGCAGTCTCTGAAAGGAGAATGCAAAAGATATTTGTGAGGTTTAAAGAATAGTTTTTTCGATACAATTAATTGCGACCACAGCGGGTACCACGGCTGTGATGGCCAATCAGGTACCACTAGAATCCCTTCAGCTTTATCGGCAATAATCTTATGTAAAACCTTTAGAATTAAGCAAAAAGGCGGGAAGGCATAAAAGTTCGTGTCTTTCCAATTAAAAGTGAAGGCATCAATTATTTCTGAATGAGGGTCAAGTTTCCAAGAGGCATATCTTTTACATTTGTTATTTTGGGAGCTTGCAAATAAGTCAAAATCTGGTGAACTAAACGATTCTTTGATTTGTCCAAATGCAGAGTCGGAAAGTTCCCATTCCGTGTCTATCTTTATTTGACGCGATTCGCGGTCTGCAATTATATTGTCTTTAGATTTGACATAAGAAGCAAAGACGTGAATGTGCCGAACTTCGCACCACTGCCAGATTTCTCTAGCTATGTCATTCAGATGGGTATGTTGGATACCTCCCATTCTGTTGATATAGCATATGGCAGTAGTGTTATCAATCCTTAATAGGATTTGGCAATTTCTACGATCATGAGCAAACATTTTTAATCCGTAGAAGGCGGCTTTTAGTTCTAAGGTGTTAATATGCCAAGTTGTTTTAGATTTATCCCAATTTCCTCCTGCAGATTGATTATTGCAGGCAGCTCCCCAGCCAGTTGGACAGGCATCGGTAAAAATTACGAGTTCGTAATTATTGTCATATAAAGGGCAATAGGAGTTATCAATGTTATCAATCCACCACTGGAAATCATTGTTTAGATGTGACTGTAAGTTCATTATTTTATTATAATTTTCAGAGTAATTTAAAGCTAAAAACTTTTCTCTCTCGAACATTTTTGTGTATAACCACCCATACCTTACAGCTGGGCAGGCTGAAGTTAATAGGCCTATGAATTCAGCAAATTGTCTAACAGTACATTTATTTAATTTAGAAAATGTTCTTGTTTTTTCTCTTATTCGGTCCTTTTTTTCATCAGTTAAGTTGATTGTCATATTCTCGGTATTGAATAAAAAACCTAAGAAAGTACACGAAGTACTAGGCCACATTTTACTCTTTCTTGTATTGATAACGAATCCTAAAGATTCTAAAAATATCCTTGTCATTTGAACATTTTTGCAACAGTCATCGTAAGATTTTCCTATACAAAGGAAATCATCTAAGTATTGAACAGATAAGAAACCTAAATTTCGTAAATAGTGTATAACCGGTTTTAACAATTTTGTAAACATGAACGGCGCCGTACATAATCCGAAAGCTAACACATTAAACGAGAATATTTGGGAATTCCAATTAAAACATAAAAATTTTCTATCATCTTCGTGAATAGGAACCAAAAAATAAGCATCCTTAAGATCGATGGTTGCCATAAAGTCATTACAATTTAATAATTTTAAAACAGTACGATGGTCCTCCATCTTAAAATGTTCCACGTGTATAAATTTATTCAATTTCTTTAAGTTTAAAATGAATCTACACGTACCATCTGGTTTTGGAACCGTAAATATCGGTGAGATAAATTGATCTTCACACGGTTCGCAAGCTGAGATTATTCCTTTCGCTAACATATCGGTGATACACTCATTGATCAACTTAGTTTCGTTTTTAGTATAGCAACGAACATTAGGTGCCGAAGATTGAGATGGCGTATCCTTAAATGGGATAGTATAACCCTCGATCCAAGATAAAATAACGGGATCGTTTGTTAACTCACACCAATTTCTATAAAAATACTTTAATCTACCAGCAACGGGAATGTCGTGTACCTGCGATGCGGTGCTCAGCGTTTCCTTCCTCGATGACGATGATAATTCCCGCGGCTCGTGGATGGCTCTTGGCGGCGGTCCCTGCCGTCCCTGGTCATCGGAGCGGGTGCTGGCGGTCTCCGGGCAGCGGCGTACGGGCGCGTCTCGAAGGCTGCTGTCCGCGACGCCCCCCGTGAGTTTAAAGCCCCTCGTAGAGGCTGAGAAGCCGCCGCAACTACTTTCGATTGCATTCGCGGTGCGTAGACAGGCTTCAATTCCGATCCCGATTTTTCAATTGCTTTAGACGACTTAAGGTGGTCGGCTAGTTCAGATCCGAAGAGATATGCGTCCACTTTAGTGTCTCTAATAGTATCACGCGTCTGTTTATTTAGAGTATTTATGATAGAATATCGACGCGATTGCGATTCTCTATAGTGGTAATCGCATAACAAGCGCCCTGCGTTGCTTAGGTGTTTTATCAGATCTTGTGACGTCGGGTTACTGCCCAGTGCGACGTTCATTGCTTTGCCTAGGGCTGCAATACCACTAGATAATTGGTTTTGTTTATTTTCGCTAAAGTTATCTTTTCTCAGATTGACTTCGGTAAGGGCCGCCTTTATTTCTAAGTTAAGTTTAGGCGCCTTCATGTTACTACAGTTTTCAGGCACTGGATAAAGCTTGATTAGTTCGGCTTTGGATTCTTTCTGCAACCCATTTGTCAAAATATGTTGCCATCTAGGAGAAATATCCTTATGCAATTTTTCACCGACAGTAGCCTGGTTAATGGGGTCATCCCCTAGGATGTTTAATATATCAGGATCTAATTCGGGTTCCACGTCAGCTTTGTCTACAATATTGTTATTCAAACTAGCTTCATTCGCGATCTGAGTACTTTCTGCGAAGCAAAAAGGTAAGTACCTATAACATGCATGTGAAAGCAAACGGCAAAGCTACACACTTATAAATGTACAAAGCAATGTATGCTCAGTTTTGCGATTACCAGCTTATTTTTCTCAACGCGATTTACGCGGAGATTATATATATAAGTATAACTATCCATTTAGGATGTTAGAAACAAAGATGCTCGACACTACTACTCGTAAAAGTGGAAGATAAACATTTCATATAGGAAGTTAGGTACTTTAATGCTCGACACTACTAAAAGTGGAGGGTAAACATTCCATATAGGAAGTTACTTGTAATGCTCGACACTACTAAAAGTGGAGGATTAACATTCCATATAGGAAGTTACTTGTATTAAGCCACACGATATACGTGAGCCAATACGTACACCTACTAAGCGGAGTTTAAAAATAAGTAACCATTACAACTCCGTAGATTTCTGCATTTTAAAGCAGAAAACTTTATCTAATTGTCTTAGTGGTACGTTCTTTCCTAGCGGTAGATAACGAAACGCAACCTACCTGCTTCGTCGAATTCCATTTCCATATCTCGCAGCGGCGACTGCATTTCCGATTGATGGACGTCTACGTTCACATCTATATATTCTGGAACTTGTTCTATAGACGGCGAGGACGAACTACTTCGCTGACGATTTCTTAACCGCTGTTCAAGTTTTTTAACTTTTTTTAGTATGCTACCATACTCGTCGTCTCTGGAACGTGATCTTTTTCTTTTGCCCATGGCGTACTTGAATATTTTTGTGCTTGTTCGAAATAGGGAATACGTAGGATTAATTTTATGACAACGTGTGACACAAAAACGCGTAATGGCGCGAGCCCGACCAGGCGAGCACGGTGCACGGTGGGGGCACCATCAGGAGCGTGCGAGCGAGACAACAAATCTAGTTTATGTTGTGGGCTCTAAATGTGTGACTGAGACAGCATAATCTCGTGTGCTGCTGCTTTGTAAATCTAAAATCGTCTTCGGTTTAAGCTCGAAGTATAATTATATGGAAGTTACGGAAATATTTTTAAGTAAAGCACTATGCCTTCTTTTTACAAGCTTTATATTAACTTGCACTGTTCGTATGTATGTATGAAAGTAAGTTGTCCGTCAAAATTTGCAATACATTTTTAGTCACTTCCCGTTATCCAATTGAGCTGAAATTTTGCAAGCATATATATATCGCATGACAATGCAATTATTATGATGACTTGGAGCTGATCTGATGCTGGAGATGGAAGGTGGCCATAGGAACTCCGCAATAAAACGACACAACCCCATCGTGTTTGGGCTCGTTAGAATCGTCTCAATGAGTAGTTGATAATGGTATGCAGAAAAGTACAGTCGGCAATAAAAGCTGGTACCAAAAATGAAATTTTTGACAGAAGCTTATTACCCATAAGGTTATTTAGGTTAAAAAAAGTTAGTTTAGTGATTCGTTAATAATTTTAGAATGAAATAAAACCTGTTTAACGTTTTTAATAAGATTTATAGTTTCATTGGTCTAAATAGCTCAAAAATAACATCAGTGACATCTATCGAACTGAGCTTGAACCAAAATTATGCTCGCTAGATGGTGCTAATCATTATCTGAGACTTCATTCTGGCATTAATAATGCCTTTCTTTGAATTTGTGATCCTAAATGCTGAGTTATTAATATTATTATTAATAATATCGGCCGTGAAAAAGGTCCAAAGTTATGTTAGAGTATCACGTTAAACGCCCACATGTGAGCCCTCTGAGTCTACCCTTTCGCGCCACGACAAAAACACGATAACTGTCAAGTATCACTGTGGCTTTATGTGACTAAACAACTAGAAATATGACATTGCGAATTCCTATTTATAATTTCTGGTTGTAATTTTTCACTTTGTATGTGAAAAAAATGGTTTATAGAATCTCTATTTTATTATTTGAAAATTATATCCGACGCGATGTTTTTCAAAAATTTTATTTTTTCTTTATCTTGAATTATTTTTTAAACAGCATTGTGTAATGCAAAAGCTCCTAAGCACCTAACTCTATGTAGAGAGCTCTGCTCCATCATTGGAACCTGAGCAATTCATATACCTTTTTTTTCTTGGAGAAAACTTGCGAACCAACCTGGTACCCAATCATCGGGTCGTTGTGGAGATAATTCAGAATAGAAAACATCCAAGACTCAGAAACAAATATTCATGTCCATCACACAAACATTTGTCCTTTACCGGGATTCGAACCCGGCGACCCTCCAGCTTCGTAGGCAGCGTCACTACTCACTAGGCTAACCGGTCGTAAAAACCAATTAATAACAGACTTCCAAAAAAGGAGGATTTTTATGTTTAATGTTTTATTAGGTACCTCAGAACTCCGTCATAATTTATGAACCGATTCTTATTTTTTTATTTCAGTGAAAGTACGAGTATTTGCTTGCAGATTGATCCCATTGTTTTCAAAAAGCCAGTTAGACGATGGAATCCATGCACGCGTCACAGAATAAGTAAACGCGTTTAGAGATTTTGGTATTTTCTATTATAACTCGTGTAGGTATAAATTTACCCTCGGAAATAACAAATTTGTTGGTTGGTAGGAAATGTTAATGTGTGTTCCTTGGCGAAGTAATGAATTGAATTCGGTTTAAACTTTGTTTTTGAAGTAGATTATGAATACCATTTTTTGGTATAACTTTTTGTATTAGTTGTTTCCTTTATAATCGGGGGTTTATATTTAATTATTTTCAATTCCCAGGCAAGTTTATGACCAATGAAAATAAACATATTTTAAAAATTAAATATAAAAAATATATAGTAAACTTATTTTCACCCGAGCAGAGCTCGGTCGCCCAGATATTGTTACATAAAGCCTCAGTGATACTTCAAATTTACCGTGTTTTTGTCGCAGCGCGAAAGGGTGAGTGTTGAACGTGATACTCTAACACAACTTTAGACCTTTTTCACGGCCGATATTATTAATATTGACAATTAATATTTATAACTCCGATCACAAATTCAAAGAAAGGCATTATTAATGCCAGAATTAAGTCTCTGATAATGATTAGCACCATCTAGTGAGCATAATTTTGGTTCAAGTTCAGTTCGATAGATGTCGCTGATGTTATATTTGAGCTATCTCCGACCAATGAAAATAAAAATCTTACAAAAAGCGTTTAACAGGTTTTATTTGATTCTAAAATACACTACTTAAATATTTCGGTAACTTCGTAATCAAAACATTTTAATTACCTAGTAATTTTGCCCAGTTTGGATCGAAATACAAAAAAGATATGTAAACAATAAAATAAAAAAAACGTCAGACCATGCTTTTCCCGGTTTAAATACTTTAAATACTCCGAAAAATCGTTGTCTATAAACGAAAGCAAAAATAAACATCCCCTGCCTGGGATTCGAACCCCGGCTGACGGCGTTATAAGCCGATGTTATTAGTCTATTCAACCGGTGACAGCTGAGGTGAAATTATGTAATATATATTGCATTAACAAATCTTTATGCGAGAAAATCTCGAGAGAACGAATTTTCTCGAAAACGAGACCTATCTAGATCGATTTTTCGTCCCCGTCACCACCTATATTCCAAATTTCATCGAAATCGTTAGTGCCGTTTCCGAGAACGTGATTGCAAATATATATAACATATATACGAGTATATATATATATGTATATATATAAATATTGCTCGTTTAATAGTATAGGATTATGATTACTAAAGTGCATTAAGCTCTTTTGATAGAGATGTTGCTGGGCGTTTTCAAGAAAAGTTGTTTAATTTCGTATGGTTTTATATCTGGATAAAAACCATTTTATTCTACACAGAATTTGAAGCCCTTTCGATTTTAGTAGCAGAAAAAAAGTGTACTTAGTTTTTTCGTTCCGTTACGTTACCGTCTTCATAGAAGTTTGTAGGACGGTAGCCTAATGGAAACAAAAAAATGTATGAATAACGTGGGACTCATTTTTTTCTCTTATTAAAATCGAAAGGGCTTCAAATTCTGAGTAGAATAAAACCATTTTTATCCAGATATAAAATCATACGAAATTGAACAACTTTTCTTGAAAACGCCCTGCTACCGATGTTGCCAAGTTTTGCGTCGTTGTTGACATACATCAAAGTGACAGCTACAACTCACTAAATTCATTCTTTTTTGGAAACATCGTTACCATTTTATTAAAACGGATCGTTTCCATAGAGAAGCGATACTTATCCAAATTTTATTTTCAAGAACCGAAAAAAAAGAAACAATTTTTTTTTTACTGTATTTGAATTGGGCGCATATAAAATTATTTACTCCTACTGACCTCTGGAATGCGTGGTTACAATCATTCGGGTTATTATCGCCCACGGTATAGTCTTGTCACAACAATTTACCAGATATATCAGCTACGTCATAATAGTACATTACTTACCTAGGGCGGTTAAACAAAGAATGTCTCAGATCGCAGGTATTTGACGCCCGAGCCGAAGGCAAGGGCGATAAGTATGCGCTCTGAGGCTTTCTTTATTACCGCCCGTGGTAAGTACAAAATTTTACGTCTCTATCTGGCCAGGAAGTGGGGTTTTCCGCACGCATAGCGTGCGGTAATTCCTACTTTATGGCCAGGTATGACGTAAAAGGGGTTAAATATTATATCATTGTTAAATCTCAAAAAAAATCCCAAATAGGTACGTTGTGGTTTGAGAAAATATAACTTTAATCTTAAAAGACCCTGATTCTGTTTTATATAAATCATCGCTCTTTGATGTAATACCCTTAAACAAAAAACTTAATGAACTAACACGAATAAATAATTATTTGCACGCAGAAATAATGCCGCAATCATAAATAATCAAACACTTCAAAGCAAAGTACCTATCCGGGTGTATCGGGCGATCAGTTCACATATCAATATATTTTTCCGAGCGGATTTCGTAATTGGGTACGAAAGACAGGGTTTAAATACAGATACGTAATCTACAACTAATTAAATGCGCGAATACAGACTTACTCAGATGAAGAATTTTCTCTATATCATCTTTCTCATAGGAAGTTATCCTAGTCAATTAGTCAATTCGAGTGATTTCTACAGCAAGAATGGCTATTACAAGGAACTCTGCTTTCTTAATGACTTTGTTAATCATAGAAATGGGGATTGCCATAAAGTAGGTGATATTTTACTTAATAAACAATTTGATTTTACTATTAATTTCAATAAAAGTCAAGGGATATTTAAAAGAAATGGCTACAGATTCGGCTTTGACGATGGGAATCCTGGTAAGTTTACATTTATATGCTTATTTTGTAATCCGATTCTGTGTAGACTGTAATAAAAATACGTTTTTGTAAAAATATATATGTTTGATACAAGCTTTTGTTGCGAGTGTACTTTATTTGCATAGCCATCAACTACTCGTTGAGTGGATTCTAATGAGCTCAAAGACGACGGGGTATAATTGTGTAACTGAGCAGTTCCTATGGCCGACCTCCGTCTCCATCATAAGACCAGGTTTATGGTTAGTACCATAGTACTGCATTGTTTTCTAATTTACATAGTGGTACAAAGTTTGAACTCGATTGAACTTCAAGAAGTTGGTCAAATTGGACCTGCAAGATTTGAAAAATATGTTACTCACACGAACATTTGCCATTACAAGTTAAATAAACGCTTGTAAAGATGGATACGTTAAAACGTTTCTACCTTACATCAACTGCGATCAATACGGGTGTAGACACCAAATAAAATAACCAATTATCATGAATTTTCTCGAAAGAGGATTAAACATATTGTCAAATGGAGAAAAATGTAAAGCAGGGGATAAAATAATCACAAAGTTCTAAGTGTCTAAAGTTTTAAGAGGGGGTATATTTTGTCCCTTTTCCGCAAAACGAACCTTCATATGAAACGATTGTCATTTAATATGACGCTCGTGGATCGTGATGTCACGATCCCCTAGCGTTTTCTCCCTCTAACAAGCAATATTAAAACGGCTGTAGCTTCGTAATCTTTTGAGACATCTAAATGGGATTTTCGTCACTAGCCATATTTTTGTACCTTCTTTCTTTTGGAGCAATAATAAATGTTAAGTCTACACCCCTATTGAGCGATGTTTAAAGTCAAAGAATCTGAGGTTTTTCAACTTGGTTGGTTTTAAAAATAGGCATCACACATACTAGTAGATACCTATTCGCAAACAAATGTAAGTTACCAGTGGTCGAAATTTTATCACTTATCGTTGACGATAAGACATCCGTCACGTTCTGACAAGTATGCAAGTGCGAGAGTGTCGGATGCCATATCCACAGTGGTAATTGATAAGATGTCAACCATTTGAGGTTACCTTTTTTTTTTAAATGCACTTACGTATCCCCCGAGCCAGGGAAGCTATAATGTGAGCGCCATGGGATCGCGAACATGTAAGTAACCACGACGCCCCCCGCGGCCCGCAGGTTACCTACCCTCGTTGAACCTTTGACAGTAACTAGGATTCTCGTAGCCCATAATAAACTTCTTCACAATTCTAGTTTCGTTAGGCGTGTCGAGGGAGGTGAATCAGCGCGTACATAATAATAGCCCAGTACTTAACCTTTTCCAGATGTTCACGGCAGGATAGAGCGTCCATGCCAAGCGTACGACACCTTCTGTATCCGCAAGTTCTTCGCGGAGCACTCCCGCTGCAAGATATCAGGACGACGGCTGCCAGATCCCTTCTACCAAGCTCAAGGCACAGCCGAGTACCCTAGTGCCAATATGTCGGTTACGGGTACTAGCGCTTCGTACGGGGGATTAAATGCTGCTAGAGTTGAGGAATTTTTGTGAGTGTGTAAAAGGGAGCCATTGAACAGTAATCTTAATCTTTATTATTACAAGCTTTTATTGAATGACCTGTTCTTGTGTTTGTTAGTGTGTGGGTCAAATCTTGGAACTGAATTTTGACCCAGTTAACCTCAACCGAATGAGCTAAAATTTTGGGTATAAGTATATTTTGGATGAGAATTCAATATTATGGTACCTACCATCGAGTTGATCTGATGATGGAGACAGAAGGTGGCCAATTCAGTACTTAACAGACGTAACCTCGTTGTTCGCTAGAACCGTCTCAATTCTCAATGAGTAGTTGATGACGGTATACAGAAAACTACAGTTAACAATAAAAAGTTGCACCAAAAATGAATTTTTTTTTGGTTAGGAACACACACATATTTAAAAATATAATTTTTTGGCGGACCGCAAACTAGGTTGAGCCTGTATCTTGTATTAACCTAAGTAAAACGAATCGGAAACGAACAACGTTAGACATCCATCAAAGCCGACACGACATGTAATTGTACATTATGTGTGTGTCTTATCGTAATGTAAAGGTTTGTAAACATCGCTTTTATGGATATTGTATATAATTTTTAATTATTTTCTTCAATTTCAGTATCGACAAAGTAACGGACAACTTGGTTATTGCTATCCATTTCGACGCTATCACACTCACTGCTAAAGACATGAACCTAAAGTTTTATCTGAGAGGTAGAGAACCGGAGGTACATCAAGGGTTTGGATCTTTAATTTACGGTAATATTGTATACTTAATATAACAGCAATAGCTATGTAATTGTTTTCTTTCCATCGGTTCTATAAAGTTACCTTTAAGGGAATTGCAAAAAAAATAGTAAAGATTTTTTTTATGAATATTCATTTTGCATTTTAAAATTCGGTCGCCCGATTAAATCCTATAAAGCGTTTAAAAACATGAAATTAATGAAAACAGAATAAAACAAAAATTAAATTAAAATTAAAACCGAAATGCCATGAATAATTAAAACAAAAAAACAAGCAAACAGCGAAAACACATTAAAATAGGAGCAAAATAAAAACAAAAAAATATTATCTACCAACTACTACACCGTCAATCCAAGCCTTTATTTTGTGTGATCCTTATATTCAGATTTTTATAGATCAATGAAAATAAAATTCTTATAAAAAGTATCAAAAATACATATTGCTTTTATTAATTCAAGCAGAACTCAGTCGCCCAGATATTATTCATTAACTGATCTATTATTATATATGATATATTATTAAATTACGATGCGCACAGACATATGCCAAAAGTTTTAATTAAGCATAATAATTGTTGTCATCTTTATGAACTACATATTTTGTTTCAGAACAAATAACGATAACCGTGATAATACCAGGGTTAGATGATTTAAGGCTCGACAGAGCCGAGATATATACGTATGCAGAAAATCCTCTTCTTCCGTTTGCTGTTTCACCAAAATTACTAGCGAGTTCAGGTTGGTTAATGTTACAATTGTGTATTTTTCTTCATTGAAGCAGCGCTAAGCCATGCTCATCATCATCATATCAGCTAAAAGACGTCCACTGCTGGACATAGTCCTCCCCAAAAGAGTGCCACAATGACCGATCCTGCACCACCCGCATCCAGCGGACCCCCGCGACCTTTACCAGGTCATCAGTTGACCTCTACCCACGATGCGCCTGCCGGTACAGTAATCAAAAAGAACTGACAACCTGATTTGTCGGTGTGGAGGCCGTTCGACATCAGTAAGTTGTCAGTGGTCAGTTTCAACTGTCATTCAAGTAACTTTTTTTTTTACTGTGCGCCTAGGATATTTAAATGAGTGCATCCTGATTTACAGTATACAGTTCATGTGTAAAACCGCTTCCGAGCAATGTAATCATTATATCAGCCGAAAGACGTCCACTGCTGGAGCAATGTAATTAATGTGTTCGAATTTGACATTGACGATAAAAATGTGGTCTGCGAATTTAGTAAACTAAATTATTTGAATTAACCCAGGTAGATGAAATAACGGAAGAACACAATTTATATGGCACTCGTCAAGTGAATGCGCTAAAAGTCAAAGTTCAAATATCACTCATACGAGCTGTCTCTATGAGAGTGAAAGGCACCAGAAGACACATCAAAGCCTTCGATTGCGAAGACGGAGCAGGAATTCTAAACTAAGCAAAATTTTACAACCAACCTCCCCCTCGCCGCCCCATCTTTTCTTTTTGTCATTGCCGTCGTCACCCCTTGTTTGTACATTTTCTTTATGAATAAAAAAATATACATATAGAACATGACTGTGTTATGAAAAAAAATATACATATAGAACATGACTGTGTTATGAAAAAAAATATACATATAGAACATGACTGTGTTATGAAAAAAAATATACATATAGAACATGACTGTGTTATGAAAAACAATATACATATAGAACATGACTGTGTTATGAAAAAAAAAAGAACTGAATGCGCTTAAGGCGACGTGAGCTCCAAAAACTGATTTTTAAAAATCGTAGGTCTTGTTTGGATTATAATACGGCTGCTTTAAATTTAATTAGCAATATTGAGGTCTTTTTCGAGGGAAATCAGCTATTCAAATCCTGAGTTTTTGAGTTTCGCTCGGTAGAAAAAAATCACGAACATAGGTCTAAAATACACTTTAAAAAATCATAACAAATTATGCACAACAGCTAAACATTTTAAAATTGGTTTTAAAAATCGGCAATGGCATGTTTGAGAGAAATTAGCTATTACTTGTTTATTTATTAAAACGCACAAAAAATTAAAAGTAAAAAACATGATATCCGCGCTTCCAAACACGCACTTCCATCTCGCTCACGCTTATGCTCAGTGAGAGGGAGAGAAGACCACGAACCTACGTCTTCTTAAGTAGTTACCTATACAGTTACTAAAATTTATATAATAAAATTTATATATAGTAAAATTTGTTCTTCTGTGTTGGTCTATTGCCTAATCCGTAACGTAATAGGTATCTAGTGGTGAGCCATACGTCGGAACGAGAGGACGCGCTCTGTTTTCTCGCTCCCACATATGATATAATGGCTCGGCCGCCACTACGCTGGAAGTCGTGACTGAATTCTGACTGACTATACTGACTTGCTATAAAGGTTTAAAAAAAAACTTGTTTTCCCATTTTGTTTCAGATCCGGAAGTTATTGCCATGGGAGTGTTCTTTGCCACAGTGAACTTACAAAACGAGCATCTGGAAGAGTTAAGTACGGAAGGCGTATTTTTCAGCGCAAATTACCTACAATACAATATTTGTGATTTTGGTCTTAAAGTTTTGTAATTTTTTATTAATAAAGGGTCCTTGATTGATTTTTTTTGTTTTGTTATTGTGAAAGTCTACCCCGTAAGACAGCCGATGAATTTATTCCAATGCATATCAAAACCTACTGAAAACTAGAGATCTATTTCTATATGATTTCTATCAAGTCTACTATCTACATAAATAATTTAGCAATAAGCAGAACATAATCGTGGTCATTTCCATCTATCTATACATCTGTACATACATACATACATAAATGATAGCCAGTAGAGGGTCGAAAATCTGGACATTGAAGATTATAGAAAAAAAAACAACTGGGCAACAGTTTTTACAAAATAAAAACACACAGATACACATACATACACGTCAAACGTATATGTGTGTCTGTCAGTAGGTCCTAAACGAATGGACCGATTTTTACGCGATTTTTTTGTCCGTAAGCTGACGTGATCGAGGTGATTCTTAGCTACGTTTCAACAAAATCAGCACAGCCGGTTATGAAATATTGAACTTTGAAATGAAAATGTCGGGTGTTTATAGGTACGAGTATTTATTAAGTTGTTGATCGAAGTTGTATAACTTATTCGTACCCTTCAACCCAAATGTAATTTCGTGAATATATCTATAAATATTGAAATCTTGTACTATGTAAGCAAACATCAAAAATAATTACCTATGAATTAATTGCTATCAAATTACTTAACAAAATACTCGAGGTTTTCATCGATTTTTGACTAGTTTTGTTTTGAATCGATACAAATACTTTTTCACTACAGATACAATTATAAGGTAAACGGCTATCGATTCTTCAATCTTTAATCTCAACTTTGGTCTACCATATTTTGAAAGAAATAAATTGTAATTTTTGTATGATTTTTTTAATCATTGTCTAAAAAACACCTTTTTTGTTATAAGATTTTTGTGAAAGATCTAACATATACAAAATCTACATATTTGGGTTCGTCTCTGATGTTTCTAAAATTGTTCAATTTTGAGGCCAAATGTCTCGAAGACAGTGATGTTTGAAGTAAATATAGGATACTATATTGCTTAAAGCTGTTGTTGTTAATATGATAAGCTACAAAAAACATTAGAAAATTAAGAGATTCAGATCGAAGGTCATTGGCGTATGGGATCCCCTTAATTGGATCTAAGTACGAATGTTAGTAAGCCAAGTCTGCAATTTAGTTTCTTTCGAGTATCTTCTCAGCACTCTCCTTGGTGCTTGCTTTCCCTTGGCCGGATGCGGGTGGCGCAGGACCGATCACTTTAGCACTCTTTGGGGGAGGCCTATGTCCATATCCATATCTTTTTATCGCCCATATTTTCCTTGCTCAGATTCTTACTATTCATGTCGCTAAAGTAGTATACTATAAAACAATATTTATAAATTGATTGGTTTTATTATTTCAGATTCAAGTATGGCGCCTAGGAAGACAAACCGTTCGTTAGGTAAATAAAGTAAAGAGAAAAAAAAAATTGTGGCCCTAAAAGATTAAAACCACACTATAACGAAATCAGCACAACGCTGGAATCTGGAAGGTTAACTAAGTATTCTTATTTATCTGGTGATGAAGCTTATTATACTTAAGGCAAATTAAAATGATTATTTTTCTAGGATGCGCAGATGAAAATTTCGAACTCGATAAAGACCAAGAGTCCAAGACACACCAAGTAAACATGCCATATTGCCCGAGATTGTTGACCCGCGTAAATGTAGGTCTATGGATTTACGAACCAATAGCCATTAACCTTACTCAACTAAAAATAAACTGTACTTACATTTCTGAATTACCTGGTATTTTATTTCTACATCTACACTAAAATTTGACTAAAACCAAAGATTAAGCTGTGTGGATTATTAATTTTCATAACAACCTGTTAACTTCACATTGATTTTTTGCGATTGTATGTACCTACCTGTGTGTGTTTAGTTCAAATTCAATGTGACGTGATAACTTAAATTTCCTTGAAAAACAACTATTAGGTATTTAAAAATTACAAATATTCTGTTGTTACTTTATTAGTTTTTGATAACTAAATACTATCGTCCATTATTGGTGCCGTCACCCTACTGTATTACATAAAAACTCGGGTGGATCGCTAGTATGTGCATCCGGGAATATAAATATAATTGATTAGTGATTAAAAAATCTTACGAGCTATTTAATTCATATTTAAAAAATCTGAATCATTTAGGTATGTCAAATAAATATAGTACCTCCGAGGTACTATACTTATTTGACATACCTAAATGATTCAGATTTTTTAAATATGAATTTAATAGTTTGTAAGATTTCACATTATCATTCACTAATTAATTATAATTATATTCCCGGATGCACTTACAAAACGAGTACATAAATTATTTATTGATTTTATTTAACGCATATCGTGCTAAAAGGTATTAAATCTTGTAATTATAGGCCTGACGATGGCCGGAATAGATCGTCCTTGAGTGAAGTAAAACTTCATTGACCGATTGACTGCATCCATTACAATGTACTTCTCATTTCACACATTATTGTGTTAGATCACGCAATATATCCTAATTCAGTCGAAGTTATAAATAAATATACAAGCTCCTGCTTGTGACTTCGCGCGCTTATTTATTCTGGTGTCTAATTACTGGAAAGTTTCGTCAAAATCCGTTCCGTAGTTATTGCACTGCTGGGCATAGGCCTCTCCAAAGAGTACCACCATGACCGGTCCTGCGCCACCCGCATCCAGCGGTCTCCCGCGACCTTTGCCCGATCATTAGTCCTTCTTGTTGGGGGGCCTACCCACGCTGCGCCTTCCGGTAGTCAGTGAAAGCGATACGAATACATATTTATATAACAGTGTGTAACCGTCATACGATAAATAAATAAATATACGTAGGTACCTACATAAATAAGGACTTAAATATATGTACACGCCTTTATGATATTGACAATAAAGTCCTGTACAGATATTTATTGCCTTATTTATGTACGCATATTAATACCGCTGACTGTACGTGGTCGCCACTCGAGAATCTTTCGGCCCACTGGCCATCGGTTCTAAGTAATAATGGGTCAACATCCACTGAAGATTTTAATTATACCTATCCTAATTCTGCACGTTTGACAGCAAAAAATATTCCAATTGCTAATTTTTATCTAGTTTTTGTTTTTAGTTTAATAGTAGGTAATAATTTGTAACGTAATTATTATTTAATTGAAGCTGCATGTAGGTAGTGCGTACATGTACTATCTCACTATGTATTTATGTTTATTACTCTCTCGCCTTTAACAAATATATAGTTGTGTAATTAATTATAATTGTATGACATTTCCGTGAGTGCTGGCTGAAAATCAGCGCTGTAGGTGTCTGACTGACACCTCAGCATAATGCTGAGCCAGTGTCCGGTTCACTGCCGCAGAGACACACTTGTTACATGTTTTATGTGTTTTTTACTGTTATTTTTTTTGTTTAACATTTGTGTCCTGTGTGTTAGTGAATAAATATATCTTTCTTTCTTTCTTTCTTTCTATCCTAAATATCTTTAAATCCTTCAAATTCTATAACTTACTTTTTTCAAGATAATATACATGTATGTGAGCAGGAGTTGCTGGTCGATTGTGTAACGTTACACACGATGTCATATTGTGTATTGGAATATGGCAGTTGAGTTGTTGTCATATCGCTCGTTCGTAAAGTTACGCAGCATTTTTCGGAAAAAAAAACCTTAATTTTGACGGCCTTACCCCTTATTACGAACTATCATAAAAGAAGTTGGATCGCGTCTCTGGATCATGATACTAAAGAATGACTCACGTGTCCGTTCCGTTTTCTAAGAAAAACGACGGCGTTTTTGCGCGGCCTTGCTAAATCCAAGCCCGGCCGAGCCACGGCCGGGTCGTGCCGACATCGAGATACTTCCGAGCCTCGGCCATGGCTCGGCCGGGCTTGGGTAATGGGTATGGCTCGGCCACGCCAAAATGCCGTCGTTTGTCTTAGAAAACGGCCCGGGCCGGACACGGCCCGTTCTAGCGTGAGTCATCCTTTAAGTGCGCAAAATAAGGTAATCAATCAGGCTAATCAATGTACTTCTGCGCATTTCGTGCTAATAAATGGTGCTAAATCCTGCATATCCTAAATAGTAACCGCGTTAGATGATCCATAACTTCATCACCTTGAATTATAATCACAAATCAATGAACAATTTTTGTGGGTAGGTACTAGTTTACTAGTTGGGTTAATGTATTAATGAAATAAGTACATTTATCAGTCATTAAGTAGATGTTTTGCGTATTTCAATAATTATTCGGGTTCCGTACAAAAAAGGCAAAAAAGGAACCACGGACGTCCGTATGTCTGTCACAACGTTAAATATGTCAGAAGTACTAAAACTATAGTAAGCAAGCCTAACCACGTGTAATCCTATGAAAATATTTAACCACATACATCAGTTAAATAAATCATATGAAAGTTTTAATGCTACAGTTGTTTTAATGCTGGATTATACTTTCGATTTTCGTAATAAAATAAAAACATGCAAGTTCCCTATTGAGCGAATTTGACTCTCCAAGTCTCCGAGTCTATGGAACAATCCGGAGTTTGTATGGACTTATGTATAAATGTTTGTTCGACAATAACTCAAGTATCGTTTATCGAAACGGCTTGAAATTTGGTAGGCGAAATACTGAGACAAAACTCCTTAATTATTAACTTCGAACTTGAGGATGACGGGTGGCTGAGATGAAATGGGTTGTGATATGTTGAAAATATGGTTTCTCTAAACACCACTTGATGGCGTTGGACTGATCCACGAGTACCTACCTACATCGCGAGTTTACCGTTCGGGGGGAACCACTAGTTTATTAATAGTAAGAGAAAGACATCAAAGTGAAACAAATTTTTATTGATCCAAAAATAGTTCACGAAATATAACTTTTAAAGCTACTGCAAAAAAGGCTACAGAACTTTCAGACCAAAATCACAAATATTATACTGGATGAAATTTGAGGCAATGAAGAATCCTTCAGTAAACAGAATCTCCATCCCATCTATTGGTCCTGAGGCGAGTAATTGGGCATACATTCGAGGAACCTCTGGATCTGTAGAGAAACCGAGAAAAAATATTACTAATGGTAAACGTTTAAGTAGTTCATTTCATATTTTTCTTCTTCTTTTAAAAAATGGCTTCCATCTAAGTTAATGATTTCGCCAATGTCAGTTTGCTTATAAAGCGACGTTGTTCCGTCGTCAAAAACGCAATCATTGTCAGAAGCTCAGTTTAAGAAGCAAGTCTACCGCTGACCGCATCCCCAAAGAAAGACCCAACGTACGTCAACACCTGTCATTTGGCTGCCGTCCCAAAACAAGGATGACATAAAGTTGTACTGGGACGAACGGCTATCTGTATGCCCGAGCTGTTGATTTCCTATCTTAAGTTTAGGTTTAGCTGTGTCTGAAATAGTACATTGTGATACAAGTGAGCTATGTTGATCATTACATCAGAGGCGGAATGAGCCGAGGATGTAATTATCAATGCTCACGCGTGTCATACGACGTTTTTCAACACATTTGCGAGGAAAAAATCCTTTTCATAAAATTAAAATGTTACTGGCTCTTAAGTTGTTTCCTTTAGTTATTGATGACAACAGGTTTTTACTCACATACATTTGTACATCTCCAAGAATTTACAGTGGCGTCAATTCTATTTATCACTTTTCTATTCACCACGAGTCAACATTTTTAATAATAACCAAACACGCATCATCAATGTTTACAAATATTTGTGAAATTACTTATCAGCGCGCAACTATTTTTTTTCGTGAAGTTCGCGCAGTGCGCCCGCAGCGAGGCTCAGATGAAATCTCTAAACAGCCAATACAAAATAAAATAAATATATTCTTATTCAATATAAATTCATGTAAAATGTTATCAAAAGTAAATAGTTTTACTAAATGAAACGTTTCTATACCATATCCAAGAAGAAATAATCAATTAATTCACAAAAAGGATTTAATTTGTTTAGTCGAGTAAGAATCCATTTGCCGAGAATTAAAAACAAACCTGGATAACCCGGTCAATTTAAGAATGCGCCGAGTCCATACATACACCTTGCTGCAAGGTGCCAACGTGTCTTAATCGG
The DNA here is from genome assembly GCA_963854355.1 of Epinotia brunnichana. Classification (NCBI taxonomy): domain Eukaryota; kingdom Metazoa; phylum Arthropoda; class Insecta; order Lepidoptera; family Tortricidae; genus Epinotia; species Epinotia brunnichana. The sequence continues at coordinate 8,711,010 of OY977944.1, forward strand.
GATATAAACATAACTACACGAGTGTCGTAATGTTATTAAACACGCGTGTTTAATACCCAGGATTATGAGCCCAAAAGCGGCACAATAAGAGGCACGTTACGAGCAATTGTCTTGAAAATGGTATTTTATGCAACTGTTGTATAAGAAGGGTCTTAAAAGGCGAGTGGCGTGGGTTGCGATGCGAGCCTTGGCGAGCATCGCAATTAAAGACGCCACGAGCGTTTTTAGACCAGTTATACACCGTTGACTCCAGTCCGTCAGACTACAGAATAGTTAAACTTTTCAGGCAGCAAGTTTTCTATTCGTACTTTTGCTACTCACGCAATTTCTTCAGGAGTGCAGTTATTAATTTCTTCGACCATTTTTAAAGGAACGTACACTTTTGTCTTCACAAACACGAATACAATCTTAATAGTTTAGGACTAATAGTCTTTCGTCTTTTCATTTTGAACTGTATTTTGGTGGGAAATCGGAAATGTGACAGCTCTTGCTTATGGTTCGTTTTGTTTTTAATTGGTTTGCACTTGCCATCCGAACCAAACCGAATCCGGACTCGGACCGAATTCGAACTGTTTATTTTTATAAATAATACCAAGAATTTATAAAACATGTAATTTAACACACAATAAATGATGATTTATTACTATTGTAGTAAATAAATTATAATATACAAATGTTAAATCGTAAAAAAATACTTTTATTTCGAAATATTTGTTTATGAAGTTGGCACCACTGCAATATAGCGGCCGATTAAAAAAAAAGTTAAACAGTGCTTTTATGAAAAATGTATGAACCAAAAAAGGACACTTAACAGTGCGTTTTTGGGCCATAGAGCATAGAGTTTTTCGACGACTTATTAGTGGTGTCATTGTATTTGAGCTACAGCCTATATAAATGACAGATAACGGTACATGAGTAGAAAAATATTTTTTCACTTCTCATGCTCTAAAAGTTCGTCTTTATGTCGTGCGTAGGCGACATAAAGTCGCTTTTTATGCTCTAGAGCATAAAGTAAAATCTTCGTCGAAGACCAAGGCAATCGCTGCAACAGCCACACGAACATCTTTAACTTCATACAACAACCTCTTTATTTTATTTCGTTTCGTTCGTATTCTAAGACCAAGGCAAAGATACCAACAGCCAAAGTACACAATAAAACTTCATGAAATAAACTTATAATTTGTATTTCGTCTCATTTACTATATTTACGTGTTGCTGTTTCATTTCCTCGCAATCGAAGTGAAAAGTAGAGTGTACAACTCGTCCATAAAACCCATTTTACACTCGACTTTATATCTATCCTCGCTCGCAAGCTCGCTCGGATGGATAAACGTCTCGAGTAAAATGGTGCGTTTTATGCACTTGTTGTACAATCTACTATTTCATCACACTTGCTCGTAAACGGTGTTAGTCCATGCCTGTATACAGAAGGACAATGGCCTAAATTGTTCCCGTGGGAGTAATGGTTTTTTACAGCTCCCGAGGGAGTAATGAGCTTGTGTGTGATCTAGTTGGCCGCGCACCAATAGAATTCTGCTCTATGATTGGTTGAAAAAAAATCTAGTTGGCCACACGCTGCAAGAATGCTCTGTGATTGGTTAAAATATTGGAGCTGCGCGCTCCACTCGCACTGATCTGGAAGTGAAGTTGTCAATTTCGACAATGTTTGATTGGTGCGCTTGTCTGAAACGTAGATTTTTCTGTCTTTTGTAGTTACTTTTGCCTCGCAAATGCGATGAAAAGCATTGTGTATAACACGGGCGTAAGAATATTGCAAACTCGAGTCATCAAAAGCCCTCCGCCTTCGGCGTCGGCTAGACTCTTGTTCGCAATATTCCACTTACGCCCCTCGTTTTAATGTACTATTATTAAATTACCTGTGCTAATCCCAAGCCTAGGCCCGCTGAAGAACAGCGGGATGGGATCACTCGTATGTGTGACTATCTCAGCTCGCTCCAACTTTAAGTCCTTCACTTTTGGTATTACCACAGTTATTGACACTTTCACTGAAATAATTAAATCTGAGTCAAATCCAGATAGTGAAGCCGCCATCACCCGCTGTTATTAGGAGGTTTAAATTTAAATTAAATGTTATTATACTTTACATTATAATATAGCTGCTGGTTCATGCATTTGGCTGCAAGTGTTTCCTAAGTAGCAAATGGTTTTTTCACCTTTTAAAAGTTAGCCTAATAAAACATTAAATATTATCTAGGAATACACTCTTAAATGTCTGTGTATTAAAAAGTACCAATTTCAGAGACTATTGGACACATGAAGAGGACTTTCCCCGCAGTGAAATAATATACACGTAGGTCGATGGTGATAATCATACGTCGTTATCGCGGTATCAAGTATGGAGGTCGGATATTAGAAATGATGTTGATAAATTTTAAACTCGAAGGCATAAATGTTCCTCAAAATGAGTTTCACGTCTGTTATTGCTTGTTTGTCATAATCTTTCTGTACTGACAAATCGTTTTTTCCCCCGCGATAACGACGTATGATGATAATGATGATGATGCTGATGACAGAGACATGATGGAGATGATCACGATGAATACAAGAAGAATTAAAGTAAGCAGGTATTACAGAAAGCACCGTCAGCAGCATCCCGCGTCACGATTGGCTCCTTGCCTCGGAGGTAGTACTTCAGGTACAAATTTTTGGTGGAAAACAACACGGCGTCAAAATCCAGAGTGAGCACCAAATTGTCAGTCACTTTATCAATACTGAAAAAAAAAACGACATCAATTCATTACTCAGAATATTGATTTTTATAGTGTGTTGTTGCTACGACCCTCCTCATAGGATCACAACTTGACACGGAATCTTTTCTTGTTGAAAACACAAAATATACAAATTGACAAAATACGTCGATGTTTATTTTTTATTTTGATAATAATTCCGCACGGCAGCGATATAATTGTCGTACTGTATAGAAATTAAAGGTTGGTTAGGTTTGTCATTTCTTGGTCATAAATATAGCATCCAAGGTAAACAATTTAAAAATTTGCTAGTTGTTAAGTAACGAGTTTTCTGGAAATATCATCAAGTACGGGTTCATTGTACTTACTAAAATTCCTCCACTCTTCCGTCTTTTATTCCTTTATACTCCGTATTAATCAGAGTAGCCGATATGTTGCTACTTGGGATATTGAATGTTGCCTGCGCCCGGAACAGGGGCTCTGGAACTTGCCTCCCAGATATCTTGCATTGCGAGTGAACGGCGAAGAACTTGCGGATACATAATAAATCGTACGCTTGGCATGGACGCTGCATCCTTCCGTGAATATCTAGAAAACATGATATGTTCATTAAATCTTCTAATCGATTGGTAATGCGATAGGTTTTATAAGTTGCGTTAGACCAACAGATGTATGAATATAAGGAGATCGGACATGCCGGCCGATTTGTATTGAGTACGCCTGTCGCAAGTTCATTAACCCACACAAAGCACAAGTAATTGACAAGACAAAGCACACACAAACCTGAAGCACACATACTTGTATACGTACGCTCGAATTGGACAATATATGCGCATCATATCAGGTAGTTTGGGAAGAAACGTAATATTCTCTGCTATCAGCACGCGTGCACACACGGTAAAACAACGGACGGTGAACTAGCGGACTATTCTATGCTCTGAGGTTAGACCAATTGTCAAATTTGAATAACATTACTTACCGGCATCGACGTAAATTCTAAAGATTTTTTGTAAATTCAAATTCAAAATTATTTATTTGTACTGTGTTTAAAACTGGGGGTAGGTAGATCTAAATTCGTACGAGTCCTCTCCCAGACTTCCGCAAATAAATACATTTTCCGTCCCGAATTCCCGTCCGCGGTAGAAGTCGACTTAGGGAATTTGTTCTTACGCTCGTTCGAAATGTTACCTAATTACTCTTAGCGTTACACTGATTGCATCAAATCCGGAAAATTCTTGGGTTAGTCACGTAACTTTTTGAAGGCACATTAGGACAAATTAACTGCCATTTTTAGAAGCTGATAATGACGGCTCATATTCTAACGCTCGTCTTGTTTTAAGTGTAAGCCGTATGATGACGTATGGAAATTCCTGGTACCCCAATTTAGCTTGTAACTCAACGGACCGCTATCAAACATGAATAATTTCAAAATGATCTCAAGTATCCGAATAAAATACGCGAGCAGAAGTGGTTTACTAAATGTATGTATTCAGTATTGAAGGTATTGAAGCTTTAAATCAGCAACTCTCAGTGACCCCCACCTACCCCCTTTATCCACTACCTCTAGATTGAAAGTCACTCGTGATTCCGCTCGGCTACTGTGGCTTTTTTTCGCTTATGCATGCCGCATAGATTTCAAATTGCATTGTTTACTAACCTGGATTTCCGTCATCGTAACCAAAATATCTATAATATCCTCGCCTTCTTTCGAACTTTTCGATGTCACCAAACTTTTTATCATCGTTACCAAAATATCTATGGTTTTCTCGACTTCTCTCGAACTTTTCGTTGTCACCCCACTTTTTGTCAAACCAAAATTCTTCAATATCCTTTCCGAAGTAGTTGCCAAAACCGCCTCTGTAGTAATTATTGAGTCCTCCGATGTAGCCTTCATTATAATTATTCGAGTTTGTATTACCACTGGCTGCATTTTGATCCGAAGTTATTTCAGCAACTTTTTCGTATTTTACCTTTTGTGCACTGCTGACAGAAATTTCGCTTTTATCATGGTTCTCACCACAAACACTACCAACTATTAATATACAGAGAAAGTACTTCATGGCTGGATACACTCAGGCCACAGTACTTGTACGAATGGGCACTGTGAAACACATTTGCGAATATATTAACGCTTTTTATTGCGTGTTCAGTCAATATTTTTCTATTAAGACCAATAAATGCCCCAATTACAACTTCCATCCGATACGGACCCGAGGTGATTACTTTATTGCGTTATCAATATTCAATGCACTTGTGTAGTTTTAGACGCAAGTCCACTTTGTTTTATACAGCTTGTTTTCAACGTTCTAACTAACCTAACACTATGTATACCATTCTACTAGCCAATCGATAAACATTAGTATATCTAATGGCGGATTTTGTCAGATCACCTGTGACACGGCGTATCTCCAAAATAATTACCATTTTAAAAGACTGAGACATAAGCAATTCAGCTTTGTTTTATACAGCTGGCTCCATCGCTAGCTTCAGAGTTCTTACCTAGCCAACTTAATGTAGGTATATCGAATGGTTGATTTTGCCAGATCACCTTTGACACGGCTCACATCTCCACAAAATGACCATTTTAACAGATATAAGTGGGGCATGACAACTTCTGTCGGATATATTTCCGGGTAATCGCGTAAATTTTCGGACGCACGATATAACATATCGACTGTCATTTATTGAGGTTTAAAATGTCAGTGGATATTCTAACGCTCGTACAATTAAGTACCTGATCACCCTACTTGCCTTCAGAAAGAAAGAAAGAAATTAATATTTATTCAAGACGCTACTTAGAGTAAGACAGACATTAAACATTTATATTTACTCGCTCTAATGTCCATACACTTACACACACATACACACACATACACGCACAATCACACAAAAACTCGCTTGCCTACCTGTTTAACAAATAAATTACTAGGAACTTTTAAAAGTTTGAGTACAATAGTACATTATGATACAAGTGTGCTATGTTGGTCATTACACTCGAGTCGGTTTTTAAGCCTGAGCCAAAGGCGAAGGCTTAATGGAGACGAGAAGTGTAATGACCAATGCTCACGTGTTTCATACGACGTTTTTCAACACATTTGCGAGGAAAAAAAATAAAAAAATAAAAAATGAAAATGTTAAAAGATATGTAATGAAAAGGCACTAGTGCGATAATGTAATATAAAAGTCACGGCATGGGTAATATTCTGCAATATTTTGCTAATATTTAAAAAGATATGTAATGAAAAGGCACTAGTGCGATAATATAATGTAAAAGGCACGGCATGGGTAATATTCTGCATTATCAGTGTAAATACGCTGTAATAAGACCTACTTTACGAGCAGGTGTGTTGAAAATATATTTATTAAGTTATCGGTTTAATACTTTAAAATAATGTTTGTCACAGTTTTTAAACTTTCTTTTTTATAACACAACTTCTCTCTTGTGGCTCATTACTCATTATAATTATAGATAACAGATGTAACTGATAACTCCATGAGTTCCAAGATACAGGCTCAGCCTAGTTTGGGACTCACCAGATATCGCTTTCCTATTATGTAACAGTGTCTTTTTGTGTAATACAGTTATTCTTATTCTTATTTAAAACTATTGCGAAGTGTTAAAAAAACCGTCAGAGAATAGGACTCTACCAATCTTAATGACAAGATACTATGCGAGTACCTTGACGCTGATCTTCCGTGGATATCCTTACAAGAGAGCGCTCCTATCTGCGGCAATATTAATAAATGAAACGATGCGAGACGATGAAACACAGACACACTCTTACACATACTGCAAATACGTAAACAAACAATATTACTTACCTGCGCCCATGTTTACTTTTTCTTTTGTTTAATTTGTTAAGGTTCCTGTGACATGCGACCAAAACTAATAATCGTAATAAAAAGTAGCAGTAACCGCATGATATTGTACTGAATACGGTAACTGAATTTCAGATGCGACCGTCCTCCTTTTCTGAGGGACCAATCTGAAAACCAGCGCTGGGCACTTAAGCCTAGCACATGCTCAGATCGGCTGCCATTGTCACACCAATGTTTACTAGAGTTAAATTATGTAATTGTACTCTTTCTTTTGTTTTACTTTCTTATTTCTTCTCGGTTTTTGTTTCCTATTTTAAGATGGTGGCAATAAAGACAGTATTATTATTTTTCTAATGTATGCATATATTAAAAGACGAATAACCTAATGTCACAAACTAGAAATAAAACGAGTCGAATCGTGCCCCTGGATTATATGAGATCATTGCGCTAAATAAGGTATTTAATTATCTAATTACCATCATTCTCATCTGAGCGCTGCGTTGTTCATCTGAGCATTTCGTGCTTTTAAATGGTGCCAAATTTTGCATATCCTAAATAGTAACTGCGTGAGATAATCTATAATTTCATCTCCTTGAATTCTAATTACTTGAATTGATGAACAATATTATTATGTAATGTATTGATGAAATTAATATATCTGTGAATCATTTTGTATTTTTTGGTGCTTTTCAATTATTTCAAAATGAAGAATCATCGCTGAAAAACAAACATACTAGGTTGCAAGTTATTGGTATCAAAATGAAGACGGCCAATGACAGTAACTTCCCCTATGCGCTGTCAATTTTTATTAGTTTGACATTACTGATGGTGTAATTTTGCCGGTATCAATTTCCAGTCCGGGAAATATTTTCAAAGGCAATATTGCCCAAGGTTTTCCTACGTTGCCGGCAATATTCTTGTCATGGTCTACTTATTCACATATAAATACGTCTTGCTTCAAATTTCCCGCTATTCTGAAGATATGATAAATTTTAGATGGGTTTTAAAACGAAGTTCAAAGAATGGTGGATGGTGGAGGTTCACGATAAAGCTCCAAATTTTTTGAATACTGTTCAGATTTCGTAAAAAAATATCTAAGGTTCGTGTTTCAGCGGTGCTACCACGAACTTCGAATCTCGAACTTCGTATATCTCCGTTTCGGTCGCCCTAGTACCAAAAACCATAAGTGCGATAGAGACGGCGATATACGAAGTTCGAGATTCGAAATTCGTGGTCATAGCTCTGATCACTACGGTATCGACCAATAGTAGATTGTACAGCAAGGGTCTAAAATGAGCCATACTACCAGGAGATGGACATTTTCCCGAGCGACGCGAGGGAAAATTGTTCGAGTGGTAATATGGCTTTTAGGCCAGAGTTATACGAGTACACTCTACTTTTCATTTCGACTGCGAGAAAATAGTAAAAACAAAGAGTGTTCATCCACAATAAATAATAAATTCCACGGCGAAAAGATTGGCCAATTTGGCGGTATGATTTTTTTAATAAACCGCTTTGACACAGATATAAAATATTGACACCAAAAATAAACGCCTCTGACCGTTTATAGGCGCGTCCAAACGGCATGATTGTGAGTTAGGGAATAAAAACGCATGATGTTTGAAATTAATTCTGTTCCCTGATTGGTCGATAGCAAATACAAATGTTTTTTTAAAGGGTTGTGATTGGTGGATTTAATACGGTGAACTGTTTTGATTGGTCAAATTAAAATGTTTTAAAATCATAAATATGTATACATATTATCCTTAAAGGCTTACTTTAGCCCCGCTTGCTAAGCCTAATATTAATATGTCACACTTTTCGAACATGAGGAGTGAAAAAAACTTTGTGGCTCCTTTGGAGTCGCAAGCACCCATAGCCTACGGTGTCTGCATACCACCAGGCATGATATATTGTCCGCGAATCTTGTTAGAAAAAAAAATAGTTATAACCACTGGATATTTTAACGGAGCAATGTAGATATTTATTTCATTCAATCTATTATTCCCCGTAATTTACCTGTTTCAGCGGTGTAACGACGAAAATTTAAATTGAAAGTCCGTGTACCTGCATCTCTGTCACTCGATTTCTATGAGGGCAATAGAGACGGAGATAACCGAACTTCGAATTTCAAGTTTCGTGGTTAGTATAGCTCAGGGCACTGGCGCATAACAACCGTAAGGCAATTTAGATTTTGGTAGCGTTTATCAATTAACAGATGTTATGGCACCATTGAGCTGATCAGATGATGGACACATAAGGTGTGGCCATGGGAATTCAGTACTTAACCGACGTAACCCCATTGAGTCTGGGCTCATTAAAATCGTCTCAATGGGTACGTATGATGACGGTATACAGAAAAGTACAGTAGGAAATAAAAGTTTAAACCAAAAATTATTATTTTTACAGAACCTTATTTCATCATTGATCCAGCGAAGCAAACTAAGTTTTCTGCTTCAGCTTGGGCCAAAATTCTTTCGTATGTCCGTTTGTCCAGCTGTTCTCCTCTACAGGTCAATAATAATATTGTTTTATTTTGTCAAATCAGTTTAACGAGAATTAAAAAAAGGTTAAAACCTAAACCGACGAGCATGTATGAGAAATGTTTTTAAGTGAGTGAAGTGAAAGTGGTTTGTCAGGATCGTAGAAAATGGCGATCCGTGATCTCAGCCTACCCCTCTGGGAAAGAGGCGTGATTATATAAATAATAAATAAATATTTGCGGACAATCTTACACAAATCAACCTAGTCCCAAACTAAGCAAAGCTTGTACTATGGGTACTAGACGACGATATAGATACTTATATAGAGAAATAAATACTTAAATACAAAGAAAACATCCATGACTAAGAAACAAATATTCGTGCTCATCACAGAAATAAATGCTCTTACCGGGATTCGAACCCAGGACCTCTTGCTTCGTAGGCAGGTTCACTACCAACTAGGCTAAAGCGGTCGTCAAATGTATGAATGTATGTAAAAAAAGGTTTTTTTTTAATACAACTCACAGAACCACTAGTATAATAGAACCGACATAACTTCGGTCTTGATTTACAAAGACTCCAAACAAGCACTCTAGATTATAGTAGAGTTCACATGTGCTGGATATGATGGTGTTAGCAGATGAATAAAGCATTTAGCGCAAGTTGAATTTGCCTTTATACAGTTCCCGGCAAATAACTTGAACATGCGGGACGAAGTGGGGGGGCAGCTCGCACGTACAATTCGCCTTTGCGCACGAAGTTTTCCGTCTACTGTACTTTATTTTGTTTCTACCTAAAGTAAGGTACGGTCAGCCTCCTTTGTACTGTGTCGCATTAAACGTCATATTAAATTGCCATATGAAGTTGGCAAACGAGTGAAAACGACAAGGTACTTAGGTGTTCAGCAACTTATGAGGCCGACTGTACGTCAATCTTGTTACTAAGGCCATCACACTGATGCGGCCTGCGGTGGCGGTCAATAGTAAATTTGACAGCAATAGGCTTGTTGCGTGGTGTTAAAATTGATAACGTCGTGTTGCTAAATGGATAGTAAACCATCAAATGATTGTAATAAAGTATAAATTACAAAATATAATTCAAATCATAAAAAGACATGAACCTTGTAAGTTTAGAAAAAAAAGTTTTTTTATTTATTGTCCAAGAGTAAATTTAAAGGTACCAATAGAATCCTTACGCTTTTATAGAAACAAATTTGTATGACAACTATGGACCTAAACGCAGTATTTCGCGACCGAAACAGCAATTTACTTCATTTTCCATGCAACGGTTAGTACAAATTGCACGGTGTGATGTTATACTTTAAAGCCAATCAGTATGAAGCGTTTCGGCTGCTGTCAGCGAGGTCCGCCTTTAACTCGATTTTTTGGGTATTAATGTCCTTTAAATGTAGTTGCTTCCATACAAACATTTGTTCATCTACAAAAACTGGTTCGAATGGCATCGTAAACAAATTTAAGGTCACAAGCCCATTGTCAAAGCCGCGCCGGTCTGTGGTCTCTAAGAGGCTTCATTCAATCATTCGCTTGTGATTACTAAAATCTTTTGACGAAATGGAGATTTCGAGGCATTGAGACTGGGGACGAGTTGAGTACGGTAATGAATCGAACTTTGCCACGAAGTGACGTTTCTTTTCAACCGACTTCAAAACAAGAAGGAGGTTCTCAATTCGGTTTTTTTTTTGTAATGCCTGCTTAATCAGTTCATAAATGACGGTCAGAAAGTATATGATTACAGATTGGTCCCATTGTTTTCAAAAAACCAGGTAGATGATGGTATAAATATATAAGAAATTAAGGGAAACCCTCAATTTTATTAGGCACGTGAGTAGTTATTTCGGTATTTTCTTTTATAACTTACGTATTTACACTCGGAAACAACACATTTGGTGAAGTGGAACTGATGATGAAGACCACAGATGACTTATGGAGCTCCTCAATGGTGTAAAGTACGTCCCATGTTCGTATATGGTTCCGTTTAAGTAGCAACTAATGAAGTGCCAAACAAAGGTGATTCTGAGATCCTTGAGGAATGGACAGAACTCCTAAAATATTATGGGCCCAAATATTTGGGGTTTTTGTGTAATAAGTAATGAACGTATTTGATCTCGGAAAGCAGTTCATGCGGTAAAGTGCAAAGGAAATGTTCATGTATGTTCCTTGGCGAAGTACCGAATTGAAGTCGGTTTAAACTTTGTTTTTAAAGTAATTTATATACACGTATTTCTTCTTTTTCTCATTATGGTTACCAAAAAAAACCATGCTTATACTGATAATCATTTATTTCATACTCGAAACATAACGCTACATAATTGTATAACTAGTTAAGTGCATCAACATATTTATGATGATTGTTTTTTCATGCGTGATTCAAGTGTGCATAAAATTACAATTAAATTCGATGATAATTATGGTATTTAAAAATAATAACTATGCCTTTATAATTGATTCATGCCAAACGAGCTTCTAGGGTTACTATCAAATGGTAGCTTTCTCTTCTAAATATTTATTATTATTTCAGCCGTTACTAAATCTTTATTACGTTGTCTCTCTATCACTGAATATTGGTATTACTTCGTAATTTTATTTAGTATTTCTTACTTTACTACATATTTTCAATTGCTGTAATATTACCACGAAATATTTCACCTGTTAATGCTTTATTATTTCTTAATTCCTTACGCTAACAGTTGCAGTCTAATTACAAGAGTTAAAAAAGAGACATTTCATACAGACATAAGTAATTAAGTAAAGCCTGATTGGTCAAGGTACTAGATACAAGTGAATAAACATAGTCTATGCTGGGTAAATGAAGTGAAGCTACATCCATTGGTGCTAAATTAGTTCTGGATTTAAGCTTCAAGGATGGAGCTAAGAGTGGTTATAGACTTCAGGTTCCGGCTGTTGAGTCATGAAAATTGATTCAGTGCTATAGTATTGTCTAGCTTTCTATCGACATTCATGATATCATTCAGTTTCATTCAGTTTATCATCCATTAAGTTTTTTCATCATTGGCTTGTCGGTATTGGTAAGTCGGTAGTGTATAATCGTTTTTACTGTTGACTGGATTCCTATTGTGTACAACTTTATTACTTTTTAATAATCCTTCACGGATAATTCTTGTTATGATCTCACTTAAATCATTGTTTTGGAAATCCTGTTGATTTCTCTTGAATATTTACATTGACATTATTATTGTCATTGCAAATGATGCTGTTGTTCACTTCATTATTGAGAGTTTCTTCCAAAATATTATCTTGGATATCCCCACCAATTTCTTTAAATACTTCGAGGTTGCCATATTTATTATTTAGTGTATCTCCGGGCTCTCCAAGCTTGAGTAAATTATAATTATTACTTAATATTTGTTCCAATGTTTTGTTGAGGTTTCTCAGGGCTAACGTTATATTTATTATTCCCCCATTAATAATATTGTTGGTTAAAGTGCTCAAAAAACTGTAATTTAGGATTCCACTCGAATAACTCTTTGATATTTCTCCCAAAATAACGACATTGGTAATGGTTTTGTTCATTAAATCTTTTAAAATTAGCGGTAGGCTACCTGTGAAATTTGTGGTCAATAGATCTCCTAAATTATTAAATAGACGAATGCTGATATTGACCATAAGTTCGCTCAAACTATTAAATAGCAAACCGCTGATATTATTTTGGTCCATAAAGTTTAAAACTACACTTAGGGTATCATTAAATATTATTCCACCGCTAAAATTACTATTCGATAGGTCTCTCCAAATGCTTAAAGCGTCACCAATAGATACGTTTTTATTGAGTAAATCTCCCAAATTGTTTATAGCAATAGTTTTATTTAGTACTTCTCCGAAATAGTTCCATGGTATCCAGTTGGTAATGTTTTTGGCCAAGAGGTCGCTAAAATTATTAAATTGTATACCTTTGGTAAAATTGTTGCTCAACAAATCTACCATATTCCTTAGAAGTATACCACCGTCGTTACTTGTGTTCAACAGATCTCTCAAATTGTTTATCGATACACCATTACTTAAATTGTTATTTAACATTATTCGCAAGTTCTTAAACAGTGCTCCGCCGATAAAATTGTTGTTTAGTGTATCTCCAATACTATTAAACAGCTCGCCGCTGGTCAAACTTTTGTTCAGTAGATTTCCCAAATTCATGACATTGCCTTTAATACTTAATGGTATATCACTGCTAAAATTGTTGGAGACAAGATTTTTCAAATTATTTTGAAGTATACCACCGCTGTCGTCTTTATTCAATAGGTTTTCCAAATTGTTAAATGGTATATTCCGTACTCCACGAGTAAAGTTGTTCCCCAGTAAATTCAACAGCATATCACTGGTTGAATTTTGATTCCCCCGATTTCCCCAATTGTTAAAAGGATTTCCATTAGTAACATTAAAAAGTTGTCTCAAATTATCAAATGATATACCACTGGTGAAGTCTTTTTTAAAGGGACTACTTAAATTATTAAACATCACAGCTCTGGTAAAGTTGTTGTCCAGCAGGCGTTCAATGTTTATAGGTTTATTACCGCTGCCAATTTTATACAGTAGATCTCCGAAATTGTTTAACGGTACCTTCGATTCTTTGCGTGTAAAGTTAATGTTCAGCAAATTAAACAGTCCATCACCGGTGAAATTTTGTTTCATTAAAGGTCCCAAATTATTAAAAGAAGTATCATTTATAAAATTCCCATTAATAAGTTCTCTAAAATTGTTAGACTGTAAAGCACTGCTTAATTTAACTAGTACATCACTGGGAATATTATTAAGCCTCCCAATATTGAATTGTATAGCACTAGCATTCTTGTTCAGCAGCTTTTGAAAATTATTAAATGGTTCTCCGCTGATGCTCTTCAATAGTTCGAACACACCACTGGGTATATTATTTTCAGTATCTTTTTCTGCGTCTTTAAAGTTGTTATTTGGCACATTTTCGCTGTTATTGATCGCGTTGTCACCTCCATTGGTCGTAATTTTTGGTACATTATTAACACCGTCGTTACTTGGTTTTATATTTTGTCCATAACTGCTTACTATCAAAAATATTAAGCAACAATAGTTCTTCATTATTGATCCAACCGACACAAATCCTGCGGATTTATTAATATTATTTACATAAAACACAAATGTATACGCGTGGTTGCGTGACCAGTTAGTATCATTGCCTTATATTCAAATCATGTTTCATTAAAAGGGTTCTTTATCTTTTTGTATATTAAATTGGAGTATAAACTCACAACGCCTTTAAATTTCAAGAATTATCTGCCTGGTTCGTGACCTTTTCAGTGTACTTAATAAAGAGCACATTTGAGACACTTGCAGCCTAGAACTTTCAGTTCTGCCCAGGTTTCGTAATCGATATAGGACTTAAATGGTGTCACCTATTGATTGAATGTTTTCTTTGCAACCTTTTTGCTAGTTAAAGATTGATAAATCAAAATTTCTAATACTCTTAAAAATCCTAGTAACTACTAAAACACATCTCTAACACTTTTAGGGGATGCTACTAAATCATTATGTTTGAAGTGTTAAACAAACACACAGTCGTATGATAAACGATGTTAGAGATCCCTGAATTATAATTTATCTCAAATGTATTCACACACTCGAACCAGTTATTTCATACTGATTCGTTCATTTTTATAGACACCTAAATAATACCTTGATTTTTTTCTAGTGGTACTATCGACTCGTGTAAACAGTTTTTGGCACAAACTATGATTTATTTGTTGCAGACCCACGCACGGACGGTATCGAGTAACGGACTTTCGAAAAGTTACACGACTACGCCTTACTAATGTTAATATCGTAATAAAATAGCGCAATAGTATACTGAACTCGAAGAACTAGACAGATTGTTTAAACACATATATTTAATAAATTATTCAAATTCAAACATTCATTAAAGACAAACAATTATAAACGTCCCAATGTTTGTTACCACAATTCCAATTATTGACATTTATTGATATGCATCAATATTTTTTTAAGGAGCCGACTAGTGACTCAAATTCAGATCTTTATTGATAAAATGTCATCTTTTACAGGGTAATACGAGTTTCATATACTATTCATTATAAAATATCTTATTGTCTAAGTAAGATGTTATATCATTATTTCACAATTTTGAAAGTGGTGGGTACCTTGTTGATTTGGGTCAATGATATATTGGTCACAAACTCATATATGCTATAGCAAGCCATTTTTATGAGGAGCATAATGTTGCATCGGTTCAGGCGTTTTTAACGTCAGGCGGCAGGACGTTGTAGATTTTAGGGCCTAGCACGCCGATTTCCGAGCCTTGGCTAGCCTTTGATGTGGCACGAGCAGCAGGTGCTGGGCGCGCGTGGTCTTCCCGGATTCGTGGCCCTGCGCGCGCGTTATGAACGAGCCAATATTACGTCTCACAAATGTGCAAGCCTCTAGAACGTATGTACTTACTTGGTAAGGTTAGTATTTTAATTTCCCTAAAATATCTGCGCAGGGTGATCGTCTTGTTTGCAATACTTAATACGGACTGCCCGCTTTTGGATTTTTAAGATTTTGTTCCGATCTGCAGCGGTTGCTCACAGGTCGACACCGTCAATTAAGATGGAGTGGAAATATCCCTAGTAAGCCTTTTTTATATTTTCTATCGATAGTGTGGGAGCTAGCCTTGATAGTGCATAACAAGCCGAGCTTAGCTTGTTGCAGGCTGTGTCTATGTGATATGACCATGTAAGACCCGCATCGATCTTGAATCCTAGATAGTTTACCGTGTCGACCTGCGGTACTATTGCGTTGTTGGTTCTTGTGTCCAATTTTTTTTAAGGTTTTACGTGACTGGAAATGGATTAAATTTGTTTTATCAACATTAAGTAGCATACCGTTTGCCGCAAACCATGACGAAATGCTTTCGATAGCTTGATTTAAGCTACGTGTTAAGTCCAATATACTATTATCTACATTGACTATTACACAAGTGTCGTCTGTGAACATAACATAGGTACTCTGGCCCAGAAAGAGCCGCAGTGATGTCATTTACGAGAATTAAAAATAGCCCATTGTTGATCCCTGGGGAACCGCACAACCCGTTAGAAATTCGAGACCGGACTTGGGATTCTGGACGGCAGTGTATTAAGGAAATTACCATCAAATCGGTAGCGTGCCATCTTTTCAAGTGACAAGTCGTAGAATATTGCTGAGGTGCGACAGGATTCGCGCGACAACATCTCGCGCAGCGTGCACCGTGCAGCGGCCTTCGCGGTATGCATATTGTTGGTTGTTCAATATGTTCTTGGCGGTTAAATTATCAATTATTATTTTACTCAGCAAACGTTCAAATACTTTGGAGACAATTGGTATCAAAGAAATAGACGCGGTGTCAAATACTAGAACATGTACAGTCGACGCCATAAATATGTTTACACTTTTGCACCTTATTCTACTGTAATACGGCGAAAACTGTAAAACTATTTTTTGGCGTCGACTGTACCTAAAATGTAGGTATTATCATAATCAATGTTTTTAAATATATTTTTTCGTAATCTACGCACCCAAATTACCTAAAAACCATTCTTAGTTTTCAAAAATACTATTATGTCCTTAACCCTTAATCAAACGGATCACTTTTTATGAGATTTTTGAAAACTAAGAATGGTTTTTAGATAATTTGGGTGCGTAGATTACGAAAAAATATATTTAAAAACATTGAGTCGGGGGAAAGGGGGATTTATCGGTGGGAAATAATTTCCCGTTATTTGATTAAGGGTTAACATATTAGGAACAAATTATAAAGTCAAAATGAGACTTTAAAAAAAAGTGTGTAGAGAACCCAATTAATTCTAATTTCAAACTTAGTAAAAAATGTCGCTGTCAGTAGTCATATTATTTATTCGAAAAGCATCTTATCGTCTAGTGTAACAATCTGCAGGTGGCGCACAAAAACAAACTTGAACGTAATACTTCTTTTATTGAAGACTAGTCTAGTTGGAAGTACCCCTGCCACAGAATAAGTAATAGTACTACGTACAGAAGGTTCTCTGTTAACAAATTCCCTGTTTAGGTACGCCAAACGTGCCTAAATGTGCCCATCCCGTTCTATCGCATGCAACGCACTGCGACCCGTGCGAGGCAGGAGAGCATGTACCAACACGTGGCAGCCACTGAATAGAGCCCCTCGAAAGGGGCGACCGGCATGTACTTGTAGCTACGGCATGTACTACTTATGTACGAATCCAACTGCAAAACGTTAGGCACTTTGCGTTTAGTTTTTGATTCGTAGTTTAACGTTCGATTCGTACTACCAATCGGTAGTGTGAGACATTTCGAATCGAAGAATACCGTCGCGACTGTAGTTTACTATTTCACTTGCAAAATGGCCCGTGATATCGTATTATTCCGTCAAGAGTTACCGTAGATCCGATCGAAATTTATCTCAAATTAAAGAACTTATAAAAATAAGGGTTTTGAATTGACAACATATATCCGCGAAATTCGGATTGTCGCGTATTTTGTATTTGAAAATGCAAATAAATGGCCCATGGGCCGCCATATTGTATCGACACTGTCGACGTCGCGGTGCGCGTACTCTGTAATGTCATAACCGACAAACATTTAAATTAAAACGATAAATGCTAGTTATATAAGGTTGAATATTGGAAAATCGATTAAACTATACGAACGAACGTGAAGTAATGTATAAGTGACTCACGTTACAGTTTGGATTTTTAGTTCTATGAGTGACCACCAGGGGCGGTGTATAGACTTTTCATACTAAATCTTGACGATAGGCGGTAGCGTCTGCGGCGCTACCACGAACTTCGAATCTCGAACTTCGTATATCTCCGTTTCGGTCGCTCGAGTACCATAAACCATAAGTGTGATAGAGACGGAGAGATACGAAGTTCGAGATTCGAAGTTCGTGGTAGCGCCGCTGAAGTAAACGCGACTCACTTCAATCCCACGCTATTTTTTTTTTTATTTATTATTAATTACAAGACAACTATGAGGTCCACTGGTGTTATTTATTCTTAGTCTAGGTTAGTACTTAATGGTAAAAAGGGATTTGGTACGGTCAGTAAGTATTTTTGTCAAGGGACAATCAAACTTACCAGCTATCATTTTCAGGATGCTGTTGCTGCTCCCACGCACTCTATTCAGGAGAGAGGCAGACTTTTTGCGCCAAACGGCGTCAAAACCGTCTGTACGCGCCTCGGCAAACATAAAAGGCGCACTGCAGAAGCGCGGCAGCCGCAACAGCGCCCTGAAGGCATTATTAAATTGGATGCGCAAAGCATTGTATGCCTTTTGGGTATACTTGAACCACAGACTTGCCGAGTACAGTGATGTGCAATACGCTTTGAACAGCGTTATTCTCACGGTATCTGTACATCGAGCAAATCTGCGGGCCAACATGTTCGCCCGGACTGACAACGCCCTGCGCTCCCTCTCCATATCTAAATCGTCCTTAAGGTCATCAGTTACCAAATGCCCAAGATACTTAAAGAAGAAGACACGTTTAAGAGTGATATTATTAAGTATTAAAGGTGGAACAAAACTTGGGCACTTGGTTCCCGCCTTAAAGACCATATATTCTGTTTTAGACACATTGTAAGTCAAACCATGAGATGTCGCATATGACTCACAGATTGCAACTAGTTTTCTAAGTGCGCCGATTGAAGGAGCCAGGAGAGCCATGTCGTCCGCGTAACTGATGTTATTGACACACACATCGTCAATAAAGCAGCCGACATGCGTGCTCCTGAGTTCCTCAATCAGCGCATTAACGTATAAGTTGAAAAGCAACGGTGAGCTCAATCCTCCCTG